>KK499838.1:1049000-1227063 GCA_000688715.1 Glossina pallidipes
ATATATATATATATTTTTTCAAACGAAAGATAAAAACATATATATATATATATATATATATATATATATATATATATATATATATATATATATATGTATATATCTGTGTGTGTGCACTTATTGTGTAATAGTGTAATAATTTCTTTTTTTTTTTCTTTTACAAAAAAGAAAAGAAAAGTAATTCACACCTATAACGTTTCTGAATTTTTTTTTCACAAGATCGTGAGAACTTTGTAAAAAAAAAAAAAAAAAAAATTTTTAAATTACTATAAAAAATTATGATTTATTAGCATTAGCATTAGCATTAGCGCGAGTAGAAGATGTTTAGACACCACCTGGTTCTACGCGTTGTTTACCTTCGTTTGTACTTAAAACGTGAAGTAAAAAATTTGAATAAAAAAACACTTGAACATAAATATAAATTAAAATTGTGTGAATAATTTTTTTTATTTTTTTATTTATTTATTTATTTTTTTTTATAAGAGATATTTAAGTGTTCTCGCTGTTGTCTGTGAGAGCAAACAATGACTGTGTGTACCAGTTCGCTGCTTGTCTATGACCTCATTTATGCGTTAATTAAATACATATTTGATAAATTTTTACAACTAAAACAATAACGCCAGTAATGTAATTAATAAGTAAGAGTTTTAAAAACAAAATGCTTACATGAAATATAGCGCCTATTTGTCGAAGACTGTATTAATGGATATGTTCGTCGGCATCTTTAAAAAGAAACGCTGCTCCCCGACTTTTAAGCTATTCTTGTCTTTGCTAAATTAATTAGCGGTATAATATGTTGGGCTTAGTTACATAGATTGACCTCATCCGTGTCCGTACATTTCTGTAGAAGACTCCTTTATTTTCTTTTCTTTTTTTTTGTTTATTATAATCCTTCTTCGTATTCGCATCAGAAGAAGGTGACTTTCCACTTTCAACGCATTAACATTAGGGTGACAGCAAACACTTTCGAATAGAAGTCGCCAAATTCTGTAGTGATTTTCTTGCTAGAGTTTGCCCAGAGCTGCTGTTAATATCTCATTTGTTTGAGATAAGTGAGATTTAAAGAAAAATAAAAGTCAAGTGGAACTAGACAAAGGAAATGTTAAAAAAATCGTGGCGTACTTCCTGTCAATTGTTTAGTGCAAGTAGCCTTCTCCAAGTTACCGCCCGATGTTTATGAACAATTATTTTTTTATCTTTAACTAACCAGATCCTTCCTTTCGAGAGCAAATCCGAAGCTTTCATTGTTTTAAGAAATTAAAAGTTTGGGAAAAAGTTCACCTTAGATGCAGCAAAAGAACCACAAAGAAAGAAAAAGAATATTTGAATTTGGAAGGGCAGCTTAGTATGGTCCTGGTAATGCCGACTAAGGGAAAAAAATAATAAAATGTTCATTATGATAAGTAAACATGCCACTCACCTATTCCCAAACTTTAAGTGCGTGTTTCTTGAAACATGGTTTTTCATAACTCAAAAAATATTTCATTGTTTTAGGGCGCATTTTTGACAGTATTTTTAACGTAAATTTTCAAAATGGTCAAAAATTGTTCTGTTTCCCTTCAAACCCCCCCCCCCCTTATCGTTTAAAAAAAAAAAAATATTTCTAAAAAATTTGAAGTATTTTTCCGAATATGTTGATGTGCTTTAAAGGTTTTTTTTTTTTGTTTTTTTTTGTTGAATGTAAATTAGAGCCCGTTTTGGATGTGGTGAAGCAATTTTTTAATATTTTTTGAAATGATTATTTTTTCTACTACTTCAAGGCACGCTTTATAACTTCCTTAAATATTATTATTATACTACCGTCCTTCCTTCCGCACCGCGAAAATTGACAAAAACTCTTATTTTTTTAGACTGTCACAGTCGTTTCCCGCTTTCGCGCATATTTATCTTCAACTTCTTTTTTGGCGAGAAAGGATTGACAAATCGAGTTAAAGCTTTTTTCGTACTCCTGTAGAGGTCGAAAGTGCCTCTACACACATCGCTACATAAGCTTTTCTATTAATGTAAGATGGTTTCACTACCGTTTTATGGCGCTGGCTGGCCATCTAGGGTTAGCAGCCGCTGTCACATTGACAGAATATTATGCTTGAAATGGTCGCTTTTAAAACTGCTTCAAACCTAAAGGACATATACTCTTGATTTTAAGTCAATATGTAAAATATATATAAAATCGTAAAGTTGCAACTTGTAACTAATATATATTCACCTTTTAATGCGAAAAGTGAAGTTTGAAAAAAATGTATGGTAATAATCGTCGCGCTTCCGAAATTAGAAAAATTCGAAAATTCGAAAGCAGATATTACTGTATGTGAATGAACGTTGACGCAAATGTTAGAAATGTGAAACATATTTTTGTATGTTTGCTTGTGCTAGTGTGCAACATGGCGAACACTTTCTTTCTTTTTTTATTCCGATTTCCTGTTTTTTTTTTTATTTCAATTCGCAAAATCGATAGGGGATTGTTTTTTTTTTTGCCAAAATTTCCAATTGAAAGAATTTCAAAAACAATCATTGATTTGGTATAAATCAAAAGAAGATAATCAACTTTCTGATAATATCTCTTTTATGCATTAATTACTACAAGACTTTGTGATATTCATCATTGAAAATCGAACACACACAAAATTTTGTCATTAAGTTTTTCAGAGAATCCATTAAGTATCTTTGAGGACAATTCAATTGGGCTTTCTAGCACTTTGTTCAATAAACCAAATCAAATCGTACAGAAAGTATGTTGCGATTTGCATCTATCTACTTCAACAGGTCCTTTTTTAATAATCCTCACAAGCCTTTTTCCAGCGTAGCATATATCATTGCAAGTATGAGCGGAAAATCAATATCGTATATGTCGTACTTCGTATATATTTAAAAAAAAAACGCTTCTTATATAATTTCTTTTTAAAATTTCAAATATTTTCATTGGACAATACACCAAAGGTAAATTAAATCATATGTGCATACTTCGCATTCTTTGCATGTGGTTTACCAAATTAGTTAATTTTCAAGCCTTATTTAAGCTAAGACAACTTGGATGATAGGAACAACTTGGAGATGAATTTTGTCTCAATTTCGCTATCATTACTTTAGTAGACCGATCGACAAGTGAAGAACTTTATTTAACGCGTCACACTAATGAATCGCATCTGAAACATAAATGCCATTACAATTCACTTAACTTTTGCCTAAGTCTTACACGCATCTTATAGAGCTTGTAATAAAGATGATCGAATGTTGCAAACTTACAATAGAATGTCAAACTAGTACAGTGCAGTTATCTTACGATGCTTATCAAATCTTCTTTTTTTTGTTTTTTGTAAGTTTGAAGAAAAAACAATAAAAATTAGAAAAACATAACATTTTATATAGTTGTGATCGGTGTATAATTCAAACAATTACAATTACACTCATTTCATCATAGTCGATTAAGGTAATTTCAAATGTAAGGTCTAGCATTCGGGCATCGAGCAGAAATTCAGCTTGAGAATTATTAATATATTTTTTTTGGAAGACGATGTCACAAATATAAGACAAAATCTAATACAACCTTATATGTGCACAACAGAAACGTAACAATTCGTGTAATTACACAATTTGACACAATTTCTGTCTTTTTGCGGCTGCTTTCACTGTTAGTTAGTTATTGTGCAAAAACCCCTAAGGCAATTAAAATGATTGAAAAAAAGAAATTTAGAATAAAATTAAGATATACTCGTACACATATAAAAAGGGAGAGATAGATAGCTAGATAGGTAGAGAGACAAACAGATAGAGACAGAGACAGAGAGAGAGAGAGAGTGAGAGTGATGAATAAAACAAAATTGATTTCTTACAATACAGTGCAAAAAAATAAAACATATGGAAAATGCCAGAAATAAATTAAATGAAGAAGAAAAGTATTCATTGTCCCGGGGAAAAACAAGAAATCGTAAAAGAAAAACCTAATACCGCTGTCATCCATCATTGATTATAGCTGAATAGAATCAAAAGCTGTACAGTGATCGATGATCACCGAGATATGTTCAGTGTTTGCATACGAAGGCGGTTACATCATTGCCTATGCTAAGTTCCAGTCATTAGTTAAAGATCAATACACGAGTTGCTGAGGCAGCGAGAAAAGCTCTACATAGAAAGAAAAAAATATCTAATTTACTTTAGTTTTCCAGTTTACGAAGCGAAAATCTATAGACAAGATATCGCTCATCAACAAAACATGAAAAATGCTAATTTTTCTACTTTATGATGTATAGCAAGCATAGCCAAAAAACAAAAAAAAAAAAAAAACAAAAAAACGAAAGAAAAACATAAAATATGAAAATAAATCAAACGTTAAAGCAAAAAATTTAAAAAAATCTGTATATATGTTTTTTGTTTTTGCAAAAAATCAAATAAACAATTACGTATTTTTCTGAAATATATGTGCAGACGTTTGAGTTTATATTGAATGGAGAATAAAATTCTCGCAAAAAGAGCTAAATGTTAAAAATAGATGGATTTGAAAAGAATTTTATTCCGATAATTAAGAGATTGAAACACATGTTGCGATACATTGAAAGATGTGTTTGCGTGCGTGCACACGGCAGTAAAGCAATGAAGAGAACATGATCCTTTAAATGTTTATAAACACATCGCGACAATGTATACAAGCTTCGGTATTTCAACTATGCATGTCGTCTAAGAATATGCGCATCCCTTCCGTATCTTACAAAACCGAATGAATAAGAGGAGACATTGTCGCTGCAGCGATGCGCTCCAGACTACGATGAAAAGGGAATCAGTTTTTGAAAACATGTTAAGGTCATTCCCATATAAATATATAAGTATATTTTTGTCTTTTTTTGGTTGAGTGTGAGATGAAATACATATGTGTTTTTATTCTACCCTATAGCATGTTTCGGCAAAAAAAATTGTCCCTCCTTTTTGTTAATATTTTAGTACTTTTTTTTGCCATGAGCGCTTACATTAACGACAGCCGATAGTTGTTATGATAAGGACAAGTTACAAGTTTTTCAAGCAGAGATCGTCAGAAATGAAGGCGTTAAGGACTCCAAGACATGGAATGAAGTCCATAATTATTCGTTCGTTTCGCTTGACAGCGAAATATTTAAACATCGCTTCGTAAATATTTTTGTACCCGTGATTAATTCACTACAGATCCTTATCGTAGATTATATATTCATGATTATTGCAAGATTGTGATCAGGGGACTTTTACTCAAGTTGCAGCGTAATGGATTTTTTTTTCAAGTTGTTTCAACTAGGACTGGTTTTCGGAAAAACACTGAATCTCTTTTTGTTAAGAATGGCTACTCATAGAACATTGTTTTCAGCAATGGGATTGTTTGCCGGCTGACTGTTCAGCTGCTGTTATTTCTTGAAATCAAACGTTGGAAACAGCGAATCCTTAAAATTGAACCAAAAATACGGCACACATTAACTGCAAATACATATTATTTCTTAAGAAACGGTCTTTGAACAGATACAATTTCTCCTTGCCTTTTACCCTTTTCGTCTTTTCATGGAATTCAAATTGTCAAGATCATGCATGAATTTTAATAAAAAATTTGGGGAATTTAGAAGCCTTATTACTCTAACAAAAACAAAAAAGAAAATTATATTCGGGTGTGACCGAATCTATTATACCCATCACCGCGATCCTAAAAAAAAGGAAATGAGTTAAATAATCATACTGTATGACAAAGGGTGGAAGCGCCTGATTTTTTCTTTTTTAAGCAAAAAAGGGGAAATTTATTTGGGCATAGAAAGAAAGGACTTCACAGTTCTCGTTAGATGGGCATGTGGGAGTGGTAGGCGTGTCCTTTGGCAAGTTTGGGTTACTTTCAAATTATTTTCAAAATATTTTGCACGGATGCGCAGACGGACAGGCCAAGAATTTTTATACTTTATGGGATTTTTGAAGCTTGCTTCTGTGTGTTATAAAGGCTTTGAAAAAAAAAATTAAATTCTGACTCACTAAAAAATTGATTACTGTACTGTAATGAACAACAACCAATTTTTTATTCCATTTGGAAAACTGAGGTGTTCTTAGTTTACGCAGCGCTGTAAGCGTTTCCTTCAACCACTTTGGACCACCTTCAATACCAATTTATGTGCAACGACTTTCAATGTTTCTGCAAAATTTGAAGTATTTAGCTTAATTTTTGCGGCCAGGAGAATGTTTACAACAGACATTAGACAGACGGACAGACGGACAATTTTAAATCGATTCAGAATTTAATGCTGATCAAGAATACGTATTTTGTGCGGGGTCTCTGAAGTTCCCTTCTGAGCGTTGCGAACGTTTTGACAAAATAAACATACCACTCATCGTTCGGCGATGAGTATAAAAATTGGAACAAATGTAAGGACGACTCAACATCCTTATCCTATGTTATATCGGCTTTGTCGTTGTTATAGTGATATCTCCCATCAGGATTGACGGACGCACACGTAGCTAAATACAGAAAGTTTGTTAGACTGACCACGAATGTGTATCCAAATCACATTCGTGTTTTGATATGTATTCTTGGGAGGAATAGCCAGCTAAGTAACATGAACACAAAATGAGAGGGTCCATGTGATTCTTGTGATTTATTTTCGTGGTTTTCGAGCATCAGATTTATGAAAATATATAATGAATATCCACAATTGAGAAAAATAATGACGATATGTTTTGTGAAACATTAGACTCCGTACTGCTGCAACATTTGATTATTGCTCTTCTATTCACTAAGACTCAAATGTTGTCAGAATGATATGTAGCCGGTTCAGAAGTGCGAGATCAACGAACGTGCGAGCATTTATTATTTAAATAAAAAAATAATATAATTTTATTTTTAAACGAGATATTAAATTTTCTTTTTTTTCTCTTTACGAAATATTTAAGCGAAGTTTTTAACTATTTTTTTAATTTGAAGTAAATGGCGAAAAAAATAAAAATAAGTATTTATACATAGTGAATACCCGTTGCATGTGTTATTGCACAGCATAAGCGTTCAAGACATATTTGTGTTAAAATGAAAAGAAAAAAAAGAGTAAAATAAATAAAAAAATTTTACTCCAAGTGTATTGATATCATATCTATATTTTCATTTAAGGTCTGATCGAAGTGTTGACAATAAATGCTTAAAATGTTAAAAATGTTAAAGAAAGCTACATGAAAATGACAGTACATGTTAGATTGGACGAGTAGTCAAAATTGCAATCACACACATTAAAAGTCACTACAAATCAACTTTCACGAAAAAAATAAAAATGCTAAGCAAAGTTTGATCAGTTTTGAGTGTACATGTATGTCTATAAAATTTTCAATTTGAAAATGACAATTCCATAAATTTGTGATTTTATGACAATTGGAAACTTTTGCAGCAGATACACAAAATTTATATTTAAACTCGAGTTATAAAAAAAATTGCTATTGTAAGCTTACGACATTTTTTCTGTCACAATAGTAAGAAAATTTATTTATTTATTAATTTTTTTTTTTAATCAAATAACTTTAACATCAAATAAAGTAAAAAACAAATAACAATATCATCATTATTAGGTAGCTGAAAAAGACTTTTCTGTTCCCATTTAAAAAAAGCAATAATTTTTTATACATAAAGTCTTAAAAATGATTCGGCGGCAGAGAAATCTTCTGACCATATGTTCCTCAATACTTCGCTTGATTGGCCTTTTGCTAAAAGACGATATTGGTATACAGGACCTCTTATTTTTTTCGCATGCTGTCAGGCGTATCATTTTGTGGCGCCACTTTAAAACAACCTGTTGTGAATATTCTATGCATTCGAATCGATCCAATTAACTATACGTCAAAAAGTGTTCGCAAAAATTTCGAATCGCTGGATTCCAAAAAAACTGGCTTGCAGATGCTTTTTACGAGCTAATCTGTCCAACATAGTAAAGAAGTTGTATTAACCAGTCAGCTATGTATGACGGATATAGACGTCATGATGCGTTCATTCGCCCATGTCAGATTTCGAAAAAATTTTCTTCTTAGAAGTCGCAAGCAAATTTCACATTACACGATTTTACGAGTTTAACCTAAAGAGGTCGACTCCGTCAACTGGTTAATTTACAGCTGCAACAGATGAAATTTACAAATGACGGGAACGAATATTCGGAGATTTTGGATTCGGGGAACACTTGACTTTGGGGCATCAAAAATTGATACATAACCGCGATCTCGATATAAAATCCTTAATGCGTTCGTTGACTAATGCTTAGTTGCAGTAATTCTTACCGAATATCGGCTGGGTTGTGCTGGCGTTATGATTTATGAATTGCTATAGCATATGTTCCCCCATTATATTATGCAATATGACCATTTGACCAATGTACTATTCCGCACATAAGCCTCTCTGTCCTATGTGCACTGGGATTCAATAAAAATATTACAAATAAAAAAGGAAATAACTCTGCTTCCTATGTAATAGAAATTTTGTGTAATTTTTGGGACGCCCTTTAGTTTTCTCTTTTTTCTTTTTCTTTTTACTGCCTTTTGTTAAAGTAATCTTACATTTATATATTTACTGTAGATGTAGGTTGATTAACATCAAGAACGCATTTGAAGAATGATTTCTTTCAAATAGGGGTGAAAGTCTAAGGGTGACCTTAACTGACTTAATATTTTGCGAACCGGTTGAAAGCAATTCGGCTCGCGGCTGCATTTTCTCTAAATGCCTTAAAACTATTTTCATATGCAATTAATGGCTGAGAGCTTGTGCAGTAAATGCGAACAAGAGAAGCAAAAGATGCAAAATGATTTTCACTGCTGATAATTAACTGTTGGGATAGTTAGTTAAAAATTGTTAAACTGTTTATCTAACTTAACGATATGAATAATTTCACGATATATAAGAATTCTAACAGATATTTGATGTGCAAGAGGGATGCTAAGCTACCATCATCTTTGTTACGAACTTTTCAATTTCACAAACTTTATACCTATCGGTGCCGTAGATTAGAAATTACAATTTTTTGAATTATTTGCGAAACGTGATTGTGATGTGTGTGTGCGATTTATCGGTCATGAGGTCGAATTATTTGTGTGCGGATGAGGAGCGCAACGGAATCTCTCATTCCCAAAATGTCACACTGACCATGAATATGCACACCTTAAGGCATATATGTATGTCTGTTGTTACAATCGGGCTAATAAACTTGATTTATCACTATTTTTTAAGGGTTACTGTTATTAAAAAAAAAAAAGAAACAATAAAACATTTTGTGGGTACCTGGGTCAGCCAACAAAATCATTTTAAATGGAATCGAAAAGTTTAAAGTTTTTTGCAGCGAAAATAATTATTAAATATTTTTCACTGGGACTTGTTCTAATGAAATAAATACAAATAAATGTAACAGACTAAACAAAAAAAATATTTCCCTTAGAAGAGTTGGAGAACTGCAGCCTAACGCTATTCAATGAATGCAATACATTGTGGGGTTTTCAAATTTCAAATTATTCCTGAATACATTTGGGCTTTTACTGAATATTTTTTTTTTTTTTTTTATATCAAATCGAATGCAAATTAAATGCTTAAAAATGTGACATAATTAAGTTAAGTTAAATTTTCAATTCAGTTTTTTTCAATTCAATTCGTGAATTTGTTTTAAATGTGCTTAGATAAAATTTGATAAGAAAAATTTTTCATAAAAATATTAATGTGCTAAAATTAAAATAAATACATTTTGAAAAATGAATTTTCGAAAAATATACAATTTCAAAACATCTTTTTTATTTCAAAAAAATGCTAATTTTTTATTTCTATTTTAAATTCCGTTTAAGGTTTCAGTTAGTCATTCATTTAATTAAATAAATTTCGATAAAATTCATTTCAAGCAACTGCTCAAACGCCCCCAAAATATTTATATTTTATTTATATTTTTCTAAATAAAAACAAAAATAAGTTGAAATCCTACACACGCGCGCACAAATAATTGGCTAATTAAGAAAACAGTTAATCATGGAACGTCATCGGACATTGGATTCATCAATGTCATCATTGTATTCGGGTTCAAATGTCTCTCAAACACCAACATCGCGTCATCATAATGATGCCACCATGGGCGCAACAACATCGTACAACAACTATTCAGGCACAATAGTTTCAACATCATCAGCAGCGCCATCGCCCACACCTAGTGCCGGTCATCTATTGATGGCCACAACAAACGGCAATGATAACATGATTGATACGAATGCCAACAGTAGTGCTGGCGGCGGTGGTGGTGGTAGTGGTGGTGGTGGCGGCAGCACTGGTATAGGGGGATTACGTGCCACTACTATAGGTACAGTTGTCGTACGTTGCGGTCCTATACAGCTAGTGATAGCTCTTTTGCAAGTAAGTCTTAATATTATTATTATTATTATTATTATAAAAAAAAAGAAAAAAGTCTTGACCAATATTTTTAGTTATTTAAGGTTTTTTGCTTTCACATAAAGGTCTTGTTCGTTTTTTATTCTCTTCTTCTATTATTCCTATGGATTTTTTTTCAGTTGATTTACCAAAGTCACAGCAAGCCAATGTCGGCAAAGTTTTATGTGGCCTCGTTTAGTATAAACATTTTAGGTATTTTTCTATGATTTGCTTTTTTTCTCTCATATTTTTGATTCCTTAACGTTAGCATTTTTCTATATATATTCAGTTGTTCATTTATACGTGCATGCTGAGAGTGTTCATGCGTGTGTATGTGTGTTTATTTATTTTAGACCCACGCGCGCTTGCGCATTAAAATGATTCCGTATTTGTTTCTTTTACTTTAACTTAACCACTTAGCCGTGGTTTTTTTTTTTTTCTTTTTTCGTGTATTTGGATATGCTTGTGTTTTTTTATGTATGTATGCGAGAGTATATCTTTCCTTAAACTGGAGGTGATTTGACATTCGACGTTGTTGTGCGGTTTTCAAGTGTTAAGTGATATTAAGTGGTAAAAGTTAGACCGCAAAGGTTAAATAAATTTTTGTTTAACTGCTGTTGTTATTGTTGTTGTTATTATTATTGTTACCATAAAGCAAGCGCTCGTGTGAATGAAAGAAGTTTCTTTAAAAGAAAAACAAAATATTGTAAATAAATAAATTTAAAGATGATAAGTTTAGAGAAAATCTTTCCTCCATTTGTCATTGTAATCCTTTGCAAACTAAAATGAATTTGCTTTGACTTCTCAACGATTGCTTCTTTCACATCTTAATATATTTGTTAAATATTTCTTAATATTATATGAATTATATGAAACTCATTACAACTTTCCCGTTATATTTGGTTTTAATTCACTGCTCATCAGTAGCATTTCTCTAAATAATAAACAAACAGAACAAATCAGAGCAAAACGCAACAAAAGATTACGAATCAAAATTTATGAAGAAACTAAAATAAAAAAAATAAAAAAATAAATAAAAAAAAATTGCAAAGACTTTAGTCTGGAAATCAGGTCACTAAGCATTTCAGCTCTAGAAAAAAAAAAAAGAAGAAAAAATACATAAATAAACGACCGCCTTAGATGCCAATAAAAAAGCAAAAATAAATAAGGCACGCAACTTTTTTAAGGCACTAAACGATCCCTCTGTGTATGAATTTCTTGAAAAGAAAGCTTTATTTCTTATGGGAATTTTTGTTGCAAAAATATTGAAGTACATTCAGTTCATTAGCGCGTTTGCGATTCAATGGAGTGAAAAGTCGAGATCAGAAAGAACTTGTGAACGTAAAATTGTATCAGTTCAAGGTTTTTAGTTCATTACGCAATACGCAATTCGTATATTAAGCTCTCTGGAATGACTTCGCATTTGAATCGATTCGAATGATCGAACTTTTACTGTTTACTGTTTATAAGAAATTTAGATTGGAAGTCGCGCAGCACCTCCTAACGTCTATATTAGTAAAATTCATTAAAAATCGAGAAGATTGATGTAACCATCCCATTGTAGATCCACTCACAATCTACGCTTTAACGTAAGGCGGCCAACCGATATCAATGAAACCTGGTGTTAGGTTAGTTTGTCGCGCTAAACTAAACTAACCTAACGTAATCGCAGAGATCGCATCTCGAGCAGATCTCACGTCACAGCAACAACCCGTTGTGGGATCGTTTGCTTGGTGTGGAGCAAGGTATAGGTCTTAAGAATTTATATTTTCTTCGCCGCTAACATGCAACAAAAACAAGAACAAAAGTTAAGACTGAATGATTGATCCAATGTTGCTTATTTTTTGTTAGCTTTCGATTACTTGCTACCAACATTTTCACGCTATAACAAACGAAAAGTTTGTGACTTTGTTACTTTTTGTAAGCAATGACAAGAAAGGCTTCTCCTTTTAAGAGATTAGATAATGGTAGTGACGTTTACGTTTGCCTCCCTCTATAAGTGTATGGTATTTCGATGATGCTAATCGATTTGTCTCGCAAACAGTCAAACATTACTTAATGTTAATGTTAGGTTGTTTCAAATTCTCCCTAAACTGTGTGTGCAAGTCTTCTTATTTGATTTTATATATCTACTTTTTTCTTTTTTTTTTTTTTTTTTTTTTTTTTTTTATTCATACACATTTAATGCAACAAGTAGGCAATTGGTTATGGTCCAGTTAAGAAGCATTCAAGCTAAAAAGACTTGTATTTTCTGTATTTTGTTTATGCTTTAAGTGTCCGTGACAGGGTTCGCACACAAGATACCACATAAGTACATAAATATTTATGTATATAAGTCTATATATAAACGTATATACAAAGTTTCTTTTATATACATATATGTATATATATATATATATATATATATATATATATATATATATGTATATTAACTGTTTTATTCATCTTGTTTATTTGCTCTCATTTAAAACACGTGTTCAAAATTTTATCTGATTTGAACTTTTTACTATCCTCCTATCAATATATTAAATTTACTATGACATTTGCAATTTTCCACAGATAGAATTGTTGAGATAAATTTTGATAGTCTCAGTACCATTCAATCATATGCTTGCTGGGGTCGCTTTCGCCTTACTTTCTATATTTATTTAGATAGGAAGCTAGCTGTTGTTCTTGTGATCGGAGATCAGATGATTTGTTCAATTACTGAAGTTTCTTATTGTTTAAGATCGTTAAAGAGAAGGTTTTTTTAAATAAATAAATTGAACTTTAATTATGCAAAAATTTATAGAAACGAACTGTTAACGATTTATTAAATTGTCAGCAAAGGTAGTTTTGATTGCAAATCAACTTGAAATTCACAAGATTTCTTATGATAGAAATTTGCCTGATTAGTTAGTTACATTGTCATCAAGAAATAAAGATACAGATCGAGGTTTACTAGAATTTGTTTTTTTATTTTTATTCTCGCCGCTTCCAGGATATTCCTTCCGTGCTGCCATGCACATCCATCGATAATAGGATGAATCCTTTAGATTCATGTAACGTTTCGTCTACAACATTTTATGAATTAAGCATTGGCAAGAACGCTGTACATTTGATGTATTTAATATATATTTAATGGGTGAGTGCATGGTGGTGGACCAAATCATCATCATTTCATTGTTACTTAAAATAAGTCTAGGAATTCTATGAAAATTTGTGTTTCAAAGACGTTTTTTATCATATATCGTTAGTTGTTAGTAACAATCAATACATTAAGAAATGTAACGTTTTATTTAAAATTTTGTAATTGCATTACACCTATTTTCGTTTCTCATCGTTATAGTGCTTTCAGTTTATATTTTTCATCTCCATTTTCATATAAGTTTCATATAATTATTATTATAGAATAGAATGCTAAGATTAATGTCTTAAAACAGTACCATCTATGAGTAACTTGTTAAAGTTATTGGAAACTGGCCGCACTTGAAATTTGAACCCACAGCCATCAATAAAAACAAAGAAGGTCATGTATAAATGAATTGAAGGTCTTGCCTAGATCTCTGCATTGGATATAAGTTTCTATCTTAAGGTAACCTTACTTCTTACTTAACCTGTTCAGGGGAAACCTTCGATTCCTCTTCAATCTAATGAAGGAAATATCTTGACTTTTTACCTATAAATTTCAAATTTTCAGCATTATAATCGAATTAATTGCATAAATATATGTATGTATGGTTAAAATGGTGTATTTTTAGGTTTAATTATTAGAAATATATAAATCTTTAGCTGTTCTTTTGCAATTGCTTCAACTGTCTGCTCATTGTACATATTTCTACGGACGTATTTCATGCATCTTCGAATTTCGTCTGACGAAGCGAAGCGAAATTTAAATTTTGTGGCGTCTATCAAAATGAACAAGGAAGAGAGTTCCTCTGCCTAAGGGCTTATGAGTAGGCGTTATTTTCATATCACGTGTACCGTATTCGGTGCACGCTAATAAATTTAATAATGCTAAATATATTGTACCTTTTTCAACGCTTATGAGAGAAAATATATATTCAAAGAACAAAATACTCCGTACAAAAAGAAAAGTTTATTTCATCATATCATATATATATATATAGAATATATATACATATATATATATATAAAAGCAGAAAGAGTGCGCAATAAATATAAAGTTGATATTATGCTTTATACATTGCTTAATCTCTCATATATCAGTGAACATATATATATATATATATATATATATATATCAATATATATATATTATTCCCACAAGGAATATAGGACCTCGACGGTTGCTTTCCATTCTCGCTTAACTGCTGCTACGGTCTTCAGCTCGTTCGCCGTTTTACTGGCTTTTGTTGCTTCCATGCTATCTGTCGGCGCCAGGTGTGAATATTGCTTTCGGATGAAGAAAGGCAATAATGTTCGTTTTCCATCTTGTATACGACGAATAGAAATTGGGAATTTTATTACTGAACCTTTAGCTTAACCTTATGGAGTTATGTGTCAGCCTCGAATACGTTATATGTATATCAAATATAAGATTTCAATCATGTTGAAATTGCAATTTTCTTATTACAATTCAAGTATTTAATATAACTACCACTTTTTCAATTAAAGCTGCGAAAGGTAATTAACGACTGAGATACTCTATCCTCTACCACTAATCGCTGATTGCCGCGTGCCTAATTACAGCGATGGACGGCTCAAAAATTATCGTCAACATTCTTAATAACAAATTGATTCTTAGATTGCAACATTTTAATATGAAAAATTAAGCTTGGCGTACAAATGCACTTACCAGGGAACCTATTAAATGCGCTTAAAAGCGACACTTTGGTTGTCACCAATTTTGCACGGAGGTTTTTTATTTTATCCAAAAAAATAATTGTATCAAATTTAAAAAATACAACAACTTTAAAAGTTAATGTTAACCAATACAGAAACTAAACCAAACAATACTCTGACGTTTTCGGACACAGTTATGCGAAGGATGAATTAAAACTTTCCCTCTAATTTTGCTTAGTTTTCTAATGCCGTTAGCATCCTACAGGTTTCCAATGGTAGGTTCTCCTATCGCGCTACTTGGCGGCATCAGATGCACATCAGGTGGTATCTGTAACTCCAACAAGGATCCGTGCACATACACGTAAACATTGGCATGGAACGAATAAACTCTTCTAATTTTTCATTAGCTGTATTAAGCACTTAAGGAGTTCGCTGTTGTTAGATACGTGCGTATAAGAATCTGGTTCAATTATTTTACCCTACATAATTTTTGGTAGGGGAAATATTAAGTTTTTGCGGGGATACATGTAATACCCAGAAGAACTCATATCAATATACACACAGTTTTTATTATATCAACCAATTCAAGATCACTTTCAAAATGATTTCTAAATCGGTTTGTCCGTCGGTCCGTTTGATATATGTGCATGTAATTCTGTATTCAACCTACAGGCTGCAATCTTTGAGATATGTTGATGAAATTTGATTGACATGCTCTGGTCCAGGAATGAAACATGGTTGAAAATGGTTAGGAACGGATAACTGTTTCGATCATCTCTCATATAACGTCTGAAGTTCGTTTTATACAAAATGTTGTAATTTTTAGAATATGGCGACAAAAATAGTATTTCAATATTTCAAATTGATGTGCGAAAAATGTTTTCGGATCGGGTCAAACAAGTTCTTGAATCAATTCCCATATAACCGTGGCTAGGAAAACTACATCTTTATATAGTGAAAAGGTCTGATTTTTAATATTTCTTGAAATTTGGTTTATAATAATAATTTCCTATACGACTTATTCTTACCGAATTTGGGTTAGGTAGATCTATTTTTTGGGAGCTCATCCCATAAGAAATAAGTGTTTATAAGAGGTAAACTCGGTTTACTAAATTTTGAATTCATCAGTTGAGCGTTTTGAGCTCACTCGAACATGAGGGCTTTCATGAAAGGTTTGAAAATAATACGAACTGCGTTAGGCGAACTGGTGTAGGATATCTAATAGCCGTCGTTGCCCGACTATAATATTTTTGTTTGTTCCTTTTTTTTTCTTAATAACATCATACGTCACCTAAATATCGACGATCTGTTTGTAATACATTTTATTAAAATGCTGTCACACTAATTGTTATTGACGATACTTATACGCCGGTCGAGACGGAGCTGAATAAGTACGTCTTGAAGACGAAAGAGGCTGAGTCATGTTTTATTTATTCTTCTCAAGAATGTGCCCTATTGGCACACGGCGCAGTGGTTCATTTATTAGTCAGCTGGCATTGCCTTTTTAAAAATAAAATTGTAAAAGATGTTTCGGTTTTACGGAAAAAGATCATTCACCTTTACGAACAATTAATTAACGTTTGAATCAGTCCTAGTTTCAACTGTTAGCTTTCGAACATCATTCGCCCTAAACCGTCGCAATTTAACCCATGTCGTTCATAAAAGGCTCAATGCATTTTACATAGACCTGATATTGTAAATGTTATTGCGTTCAGTAGTAATTCATCTCCTGATATCCTGATCTTCATGTGGAACGAAGTACCAAAAATGTGTAAATTTAAAAAGCTTAAGATAATTTAAGGTGAAATAGATTTTTTATTTATACTTTATTGCTATAAGTAATTATCTGTAATAAAATATTACGTATTTAGAGGCAGGCATAGAAAATAGTTAGTCAGATTTTCTTTGGCCTTGTAATACATTTCATTTTCATACAATTGTCAATTATTTAACGAATTTATTAAAAGCATATTAATGAGTGTACGCGTAGAAGATATAAAAGCGACAACAACAACAACAACAACAACAACAACAACAACTACACACGCCGAAAAAGAAAAGAAACGGGCACCAAACTACATACATGCACACATAAGAATGACATGAAACAATATTGATTGTGCCAACCGAACAGAATGTAGAATATTTTTTTATGAGTTAAGAAAAGCAAACCATAAAGATTTTTTATTGCATAAGCTTGCAAATTTTCCATTTTTTTTTTTTATTTTTGTTTTCTTTTTTATTTCACTTTTGAGATAAACAAAATTAAATGCAAATTATCTAAACATTTAAAAAATTGATCAAAATTTGACCGAATTTCCATATCAACTCATAAACAAACATTTGCTGTCTGCGAAATAAAATGAGCGAAAAGCTCTATTCGACTAAGAACACGACAACCGTCATTGGCGAATTGGTCGAACAACGTCATATTGATAGTGAATATAATAATAAAAACTATTCTTCTCTTAAATCCTCGGAGTAGCTCGGCTTACTTTTAAGTCATGTCGGCTTTTATGGCTTACGTGAACGCGCTGGTGAAATAATTCGCTTTATTATTCTAATTTCGTTTAAGTAAAACAAGAAACTAACCAGGCAAGTAACCAGGCAGTATGTGGTTTTCAGTCAACCATTTTAGCCAAAAGGCTGATAGTTTTTATTCAATTCAGACTCTTACATAATGAACATCCAACTTACTTACACTATATCTAATTGTCATCTGTCTGCTTGCATGTTACAAAGGAAATAACGGAACTAGTATACCTCTTTCTTTCAATCATCGAAATAATAGATATCTTTACGGTTAGCGGACGATCCATATCACCTTGGTTTGATTAATGCCAACAATATTCTATATAGCAGTGTACGCGGCTCATTATTATACATGGAAGAATTATATCGGTTTTAATTGTTCATATCAATGTTTGTGAATCATATAATAAGTATTTTCAAAGTGTATCATAAGCCATAACATAACATATATATGATAAGAGTACTTATGGGAACACAACAAAGTAGAAGGATATTATATGTAATATTAGCCGAAACTATGACTGCCCACAGCTAGTTCGTGCACAACCTTCAATTTGCAAAGTAGAATCAAGATCCATTTATTCGATTATAGTTAACCTGCGTCATATTAATAATCTCGTAATTATTTCCAATTGCACTTTTATACCATTTGGCCGTAACGGTCTAAGAGTACTTTTACTAGCTATACATCATACTTAGATGTCCCACCTACCATAGCATACCATATATAGGACTTTTTATTAATTTTTTGTGAACCATGGTTTTTCAAATCGACCCGGGCATGTTGCTGAGAAACCGAGTATTTCTTCCTCTTTAAAATTAAGTTGAAGAAAACTCTCAATGTTTTTTATTGATCGGATAACGGGGGAAGATAGGAGAAAGAGATGGAAAGGCATAAACTTCTTGTGATCATTCTCGAATTCATCCTGAAAGAAGTGCCAAGGAAAGATTTGCAAGCAAACTTCTGCCATTCTTGTTAATTAAGAACGCATATACACTACGAGACCCCCGTTGCATATTTTTATGCACTTACACTATACATATATTTTTTTTCTGCTATATTCGATTTTGTTCATCAAGATAGTTTCTTTCAAGTGCGATACAATAAACTAACCTCTTTTACAACACGCCGTTGCTTTTTTTACAGAACGACTTGTCAAGACCCTCAACAGTACGCTTAAGTTTCCACAATAAGCCTATCATTTGATCTAAACTTTGTTTCCCATAGCATCGTTTCGAGATTATCCAACAACACATAATAGTCGTTAGTTCTGGAGAATAGGTTCGATAATAAAGAATATGGAGCTTTCATTCGTACCCTTTTGCAATTGTAGCCATTGGATTGTGGCTCCGTGTTTCCGTCCCACTGAAAGCAAACTCGGCGCCCAACGTAAGGTCAGCTTTCTATTGTTGAAATCTTATGATTCCATATGGGACAAGCATGTTCTTCGAGCACATTAATAGTGTGCGTGGTAAATGATTGTACAGAGTCCCTGTACACACCGCCCAAGCCGTGTTTAACTGCTGTAGGCTTATTGCCTCACAAAAACATATAATTAATGGCAGCTCAGTATACAATGCTCTCCATTTTAATAAAAAACACTCAAATGGACCCACTCAAGCCTTTGTTAAACAAAAACTGCGCAGCTAGCATGCCTGAAATCTTGGTGACTGCTTATCGACACATGCACAAAACCTCTTTCCTAACTTTCGTGGATAAGTGCTGCCCCCTTCTTGTTCACGTCGGACACTCTTCAGAAAACCTACGGATAATGAAAATGCAGGTACGCAAAAAGTAACCGAAAACGAATTTACTTTCTCCAGATGTCTATTAACTAAAGCTGAGTCGTTGATTTTTATGTTTTACACGACTTGTAGTACAAGGATGTATTAAGTTTGGATGGATGTATGCAACATTCAGGAGGACTTGAAATAAACTCATCCCTCATTATATCGATAGTGTCTCTTTTCGAATCGATCTAAGCTTTTCTGTCCATCTGTTTGGCTCCACGTTTATCCATCGTGTTAAATTTAACTTTCCGAAAACGACAGGAATAGAATTTAAGAATATGTTACGAACAACTTGGGAAGAAGGTGCAAATCGAACAAAGCCAACTTAAGAAGAAACTGGATATGCTTAAGTAATATCAGAAACAGATGCTGATTAAAAATATACATAACATGGATTATAGGATCGTTTTTAATTCGAAACTTTTAATGCTCGTAATCTTATAACTGATTTGAAATATTCGCGTAAATGAAAAATTAATCAATATTTTCTTCTGTTTCTTCGGGTCGATTTTGAATGTATCTGAACCATTATTTCTCAGCATTAACGATGAAATTCTAAATGCTTTGATGAAAGTTTAGTTCTTTTTTTTTTTTGATTATAATTTTTTAAGATACAAAAGAACAAAAAAAAATTATTTTAAATCATTTCATTTCATCGCGTTGATTAATGCCCAGTTTATCGATTGATTTTATTTGTAATATTTTTCTTCTAATTACAAAATTTGCATCATGTTGCTTAAATAGTAAAATTAGTTCAGTGGCACAAGCATGTTTCTAATTATATATGAATTATGAAAAACTTTTTGTAAATAATTTTTCCATACCAATTGCTTATGAAGAGCAAGCTGTCTAAATTTCAATACCTGTTTATATAAACATAGAGAATTTTTGTTCTTTTTTTTTTTTTTTTTTCTTTCAATAATGTAAATTTTGAATATTTAAAGCTGACATTGAACGAAAACGCATATAATTACAGACATAGCGTTATAGTTGCTGCAACATGTTCCAGCGCAAGGTGAAAATGAAAACATTTTGCGAAAACATGGCAAAAACATATATTCACGCGTGTACATAGGTATCTACGCGCAAATACAAATGCATTCGAATGTATATACACGCACGCACACGCATACACATATATATATATATTTATATATCCATACATATATACATATATTTATGTGTATACGTATACATAGCCTTTCAAAAAAATTTCTTATCTTCATCATGAGCCGAAAACGTGTTACTGCAAACGAAATTCAGCGTCTAGTTGTTATATATTTACGTTTTGCCATAGCAGGACTAATGCAATATTATACACTTGTTTTTTTCGAAAGAATAAGAAGTATTTCCTATTGCTGCAACATTATTTAAACACAAAGTGTAGACACATGTCCTTTGCAGAAAGGTCCATAGGGACCTTTTGGCTTACAGCAGCGTAGCCGTCAAAAGTTTTGATCGTAAACGCTTTTTGAATACAAGTCAAAGCACATATTATATTATGCATATAGCTTATATACTACTGTGTTCAAAAAGTGAAGGGAATATAAGGCTCCCTTAAGCAACGGAAACAATTTCATAAGGGACTTAAAAATGTTATTTTTCCTTTATCTATGTTGAGCGTTTGTTAATCCAATTTAATTTAAATTAAGCCAATAATTATGTTTAGTAAACTTTACAGTAAACGTATAGTTATTTATAATGTAGATATTCATTCAATACATGTTTTATTGTAATGTTACACATTCACACACACATTCAATTAATTTAAAAGTGCTATAGTTAGACAGAGCAGTAAGTTAATTGGTATAAAGTGCGTCAATTCAAATAAATGCCGGCAAGTCAATCAAGAATTGCCATTATATCCTAGAGAACGTAGAGCAGATATGAGAAATAGTTTTTGGATAAGCGCTATTAAATCAACATCACATTCATAATCTGGTGACCACACTATTGACGCGTACTCTAGGGGCAATGAATAGTCCTTTTGTTAGGTAAAGGTCATCAAATTCACGAGACCATCTCTTAAAAAATCCCAAAGATCATCTGACTTTATGCAAATGCAGTTTAGGATCAAAAACAAGAGATAAGAGATCTGTAAAATACGCAGCATCTTGAATGGTGTCCTCCAGCAAGATATAAGCAGGCCGTATAGGCGAATTTCTATAAAATTACAATTTCTAAGATTTATTTAATTTAACAGACATGAATTTCCTACAAATTATTACGATTTTTAAAAATCTTGCTTTCGACGATCTGGTCTTGCGTTAAATGTCAGGGACAACTTTATATCAACAGCGTACATTACGTGAGTATGGAACCATAGGCGACAGATCTTTTATGAATAGAATGAAGAGGAAGGGGCTAAGACGGCTATATTGTGCAACTGCAGATGAATCAATTACTTGTCTAGGTAATGTACCATTCTAATAAACGCGTTGTCCGCGGCCTTTTAGGTAAGAAGAGAACCATTTAAGAAAGATATCAGGAAAGTCGGATAAAGTAGGTACGAAATAAGCAAGTCATGGTCTACTCCAGCAAAAGCCTTGCTGAAATCGGTGTAAATAAGGTCAGTTCGCAGGCGTTTGGAAAACCCTTTGGAGATGTAACATGACTGTTCTAAAAGATTCACTACTGTGGATCTACTTTACGTAAAACCTTGTTAACATGGGGAAATAATAGTATTAGCTGAACGTAATCCGTATTTAGCTGTCAAGCCCTTAAAAAGCGTAAGCAGCACACTAAGCGTGGACTATAGCCCTAGACTTCTTTATGATGTTTCTACAGACGTATCTTAAAAGGTTAACAACGCGACAACTTGCCCATGGCGCTAAGAAAATATCATTTGCTAACGATAAGTAGAATATATCAGTCAGAGGCGGAACAATGTTGTCGCAACAGTTTGTGAGGATGCAGGAAGGTATACCATCTGCATCCAGAGAGAAAGCGTACTTTTGAGGGCACTGAATCATCTTGAATTTCTGGCTCGGATAAAGCTATATTAGAGAAAATCTTGAAGAAGATGCTTTTAGAATAAGTTTGCCTAAAAAAATTTTGCAAACCTATTAGATACATTTATTTATAGGGTCTACTGAGTCATCTGGTTTACGTCGTATATGTGAAGGGAATACCCTTAGTTTTTCACTTAGCATTAACGAACACTTAAATTTTTCCGATTCCTCTTAAAGTGAAAACTCATTCGGTGCAAGTAGGATGAGTAGCTGCTTGTCCTACTTATTACCAGGAATTTGTTTCTCACAATGGTACAGGATGGCAAATCATTCAAGGAACCATTAATCTTACCATTTTTCAAACGTCTGTTTCTACGATTTCTTATCTGGTTTAGTTCCTTATTACACAAGACCAAAGAATTATTACTATTTTCCATTGTACACATTTTGTAAATATTTTCCAAGGATTCACTTGGCCAAAATTTATTCGCTATCCATCTTGATAGATTTGTGTTTTTAAAAAGGAACTTTTCACTTTATTACTATTATTAAATTTAGCCAGAGAATGAATTCTAAGGCTACAGTCTTAAAGCATTAGCATAGCTAAGGCTATCGACTTTATTGAAAACCCTACCGCACTTGAGATTTGAACCCACGATTATTAAACTGTTAGTGGAGACTCTTTGCCCACTCGGCCACTCAGACGGATAACTTTTCACTTTAAATTACCTCATTCTACAGGGAGTTACTATAGGTATTTGTCCCAAGTACCGTATTGACGGCTGGGTGATAACTGTGTTCAGGAGTTACGGTAAGATTTGAACGAAGACTTGATAAGACAGAAAAGTTTCAAAATACAAGATCTAACAATGTATCTTGATGATTGTAGCAGGACGGCAATTTCAAATTGAATTAATATAGTCTGTCTTCAAGTTTATAGTTTTATTGGTGTAACCCAGTCAGTTAAATTGGGTTAGTTGATAACTAGCTTAGATATTTAAGATTAGCATTTATCGTTTACATAATCATTTTGTCTTTTCGTTATTACGTGTAGTTCTTCTTTATTTCATTCACTGTTTTTACTCTCGCTATGTTCTAGTGTGTGGTACGTTACACATAAGTGTGTCACTTTTTGATTATGTTAAGTTAACTTGTTATATCAACGTAACTCACAGATGCGAGTCTCTGCTCGTATGCATGTAAAACTTCAACTATTCTCATTAAGATTTCAATTATTCTTAGCATGTCTCGTTTATTTTTAACGTAACACTGTTGCATATCTTCGATGAAACACAGTTGCCTTATCTTTGAAACGTTTTTATTGTATAGCATAGTTAAGTGATAAGTAAAACATAAAAAAATTCGCTCGAAATCAAGTAAAATATAATTCCTATTAAATATCGTAAGCCTAATGCTCTTTATAATGGAATTTTGTGATGTCTATTTATTTGAAATTCGTTTAAGGGTGTGAAGTTATATTTAAATATAACTAGCAAAGACACAAACCAAAATTTCTTTACAGAGCTCTGTTAAGGCCTTAACAGAATTCTATAAAACGAAGTCTCAAAGGGATTTAAGTCAAAATTCAGTTAAAATAAAACTTTTGGAAAATTTTTTTACAAAATATAATAAACAAAACATGTAGTTATGTAAATTAATTAATATTTGAAAAGTCAGTATTTTTACACTATGTCCTAAATGAGGTTGATAAAGAGAAAGTTTGCTTAGCTGCTGTGGGCAAACCATGTCCTGCGAAAAAATGAAACTACCACAGCATGAATCCTCTATTAATAGCCTTTCCAACAATGTCCAGGTTATATTCAATTTTGCTCGGAGAATTTTTTTATGGGACTTTGAAAATTGCCATACTTAACATAATACAGGCTAACATATAAGCAAACTTTGAAAGGCCACTGTGGGCAAACCATGTCCTGCGAAAAAATGAAACTAGCACAGCATGGATCCTCTGTCCCTCCGTGCAAGAACTTTCAATATTTTTGCCCAATTTGATATTGATGGCTTAATTTTTGCGGCAAGGAGAATGTCTACAACGGACACTATACAGACGGACGGACTGATGGATATGGCTTAATCAGTTGAAAATTTGAAAAAAATATAAGTACTTGCATCGTACATGATATAAGTACTTGCATCGTACATGATATAAGTACTTGCATCGTACATGACGTAAGTACTTGCATCGTACATGATATAAGTACTTGCATCGTACATGATGTAAGTACTCGCATCGTACGTGATGTAAGTACTTGCATCGTACATGACGTAAGTACTTGCATTGTACATGATATAAGTATTGCATCGTACATGACGTAAGTACTCGCATCGTACATGATATAAGTACTTGCATCGTACATGACGTAAGTACTTGCATCGTACATTATATAAGTACTTGCATCGTACATGACGTAAGTACTTGCATCGTACATGATATAAGTACTTGCATCGTACATGATATAAGTACTTGCACCGTACATGATATAAGTACTTGCATCGTACATGATAGATGAAGTTATATTTAAATATAACTAGCAAAGACACAAACCAAAATTGCTTTACAGAGCTCTGTTCTCCGAGCAAAAATTAATATAATCTGCATATGGTTGGAAAGGTTATTGATAGAGGATTCACCCTGCCCTAGTTTCATTTTTTCACAGGACATGGTTTGCCCACAGTGACCTTTCAAAGTTTGCTTATATGTTAGCACATATTACGTTAAGTATGGAAATTTTCAAAGTCCCATAAAAAAATTTTCCGAGCAAAACTTATATATATATATATAAAAATAATATAACTTCACACCCTTAATTCGTTTTGTTTTTACATAAACCATATGCAACTCATATGAAATTTAAATCTATTAATGAGCGGTCTTAATGGATGTGTGTGCAATAATTAAAAATTTCTTTTTATTAGAAAAAGAAAATGAGAACAAGAACATTTTTCGGTTAAAAAAAGCCAGACGAATTTTGGGATAATAATGAAATAAAATTAAATATAATGATTTTAGAAATTGAATTAAACGCAAAGAATTATATCGCTAGACTTATGGTGGATTTTTTAAACTTTTTTTTGTTATGCGTAGATATACGCATAAAGCTATCTTGATGGCTTGATTCTCTTCACTTTGGTGATAATTTAGCCCTTTTGAGCAAACTATCGTTTTCAATGGACGTTGAAAGTATCCTTTAATGAAAACTTTAATAAAAAATCAAATTTGAAATTTAACTAAATCGGTTCAAATATTCGTTCATAATTGGATGACTTTTATTTTGTACAATTATCTTACATTGCGGCCAATTAATATCAAGGATGACGACTTCCGCTAGACATTGGCATATCATATTCCATATTACCTAGTGTTGATGTACTTAGAGGCTTCGGCCCGAGCCGGATAGGATTTTCTATCTTGTTAGCATTTCATGGAAATCTTAATTGATTTTGAAAATTTATTTCCTTAAATTCCCTTTACGGTTGAATTCAGAACATTCAGTTCTGAACGGTCATTACTAATAAATAAAAACAACGTGTTTTCTTGCCGTAGGTTTTGTAACTTCGTATCACAACAAAATTCTTCAATACCAATTTTTTTATAAAACAAGATCGTTAAGTCATCAAACCTATAGCAACAAAAAAATTCTTGAAACTGTCTTTTGACTTGCAACGTCTCTCAGGTGATTGCTATTCAAATCGAAACTTTTGAACCGCATTTTTCTGTATACAGAATAAAATTACATCGCGTAAGTTCTTGGCTCCGATTAGCCGGTAAAATCTTTTCCCCATTTGCACTTCTTTTTTATTTTCTCTAATTTCAAGCAACGGTTGTCTCAGATTATTTCACACATTATATTATATTGCGAACCCCGCTATCAGTTATTATGTTCTTCACCCATTTTTATCACCTAAGGATGAGAGGTACTTTCATTTTATCAAAATGCTTGCAACGCCGAAAAGGAAGCTTCAGGGACACCAAAGAGACCACAATATGTATATTTTTAGTCAGCATCATACTGTGGATCGATTTAAGCACGTCCGTCTGTCCGTCTGTCCCTCTGTGTGTCTGTCCATCTGTATGGCGTCTGTTGTAAACATTATCCTGGTCGCAAAAATGAGAATGGCGACTTGAAATTTGGCAGAAACATTCCAAGTTCTTGCACGCAGGTTGCCTTTCAAAATAGGCTAAGTCACACCTTTCGTTTTTTAAGAGGAATCAAAAAATTATTTCTTGATCATTACTGATAAAATACAGCAAATAAATGTACGAAAAGTTGGATGCATATTCTGTGGTCGATATTGTAGCATTTGCACAAAAATGGCAGAAATTTATCACGTCTACCCATTATTGTAGTGCATCAGGATTTAGTTTTTTTCTTAATACCAATATAACGCGCAGAAACAAGCTTCAAAAACTTCATAAAGTATATAAATTCTTGATCAGTTTCAAATTTATAATGCTTTCGTGCATGCCTATCTGTCCGTTTGTCTAAGTGTGTAGTATCTGCGATAAAGAGCTTCCCGTTAGCGAAAATGGAGATGTGGCCCACAAATTTGCAGAAGAATTCGGAAGTAAGCTAAGCTTTTCAAAGAACACGCCTACAGCGCCCACATACCTAGTCGACAAAAAATTTTACTTCGAAAGCAGAAAAAACCGGCCACGCCCACTCTATATTATAAAGCATGAAAACATAGTTCTTTTACTTTTTCGTCTTTTTTAGAATAACGTTGATGGGTATAAAAGATTCGGTTACAACCGAATATAATATTCTTACTCGTTATATACAAGACGGTTCATTGAATGCCAACTGAAAGGCAGGTAATAAGAAGCGATTTGGCCAATATTCAACATCCAATTTCCAATATTTCTGCCAAATTTTAAGTCGATATCTTCACTTTTCGGCCAGGAAAGTTTTTACAACAGACGAATAGACAGAGGGACATGCATAAATCGATTCAGAATTGGATGCTGATCAAGAATATATATACTTTGTTGGATCTCTTAAGTTTCCTTCGGGGCGTTGTAAACGTCTTGACAAAACGCCATACTTCACCAACGATGTGTGCTTGTTGTACCGTAGATAGACGGCGCTTGTGCATTGAACATAAAATATGAGTAAGAAAATGAAAGTATTGCGTCCCAAAGTTCAGCAAATATATGGGATAATTAAACTCCTATGTAATCCCGGGTTACCATAGGGAAGGTTTGAAATGTTTCGATTACGCAACGTTACGTTTAATAAATAACAATAATAAACACAACCAACTACAGCAATTTCCATTTTATTGTTGCATATATTGAACAATTATTTAAAACATTCAATATAAATCGATTCCGTGCGAGCCCTCTATTCACTTAGATCGTTCGCAAGCGTTTCGTTGCGTTTTTCTCATTGGCTATTAAGCATTATTCGTTTACGTATTCTAGCTTTCAAAAAAAAGACCGGAATGTATTACTATTTGCTAACGTGTACCTTTCCGATTCGAATTTCATATTCTTACAATTTATCGGATCTGTACTTAAGTTTTTTGGTTTTCTAAAAATGTTAACTGCGAAACTCAAGCAAAAGAATTTTTCAAAAAGTTTTAAGAGTAATTTTATAAACTTAAGGGCTTTCAAATTTCACTCTAGTTGAGAACAAAAGAAAATTTACGCTTCACTGACACTTTAGTCGATATATGCTAAAGGCTAGGTTTGTTACATTTTAAACAAAAGTATTAGGTTTTTTTTTTTTTTTTTTTTTTTTGCTTTAGAATTTATTGATGACAGAGCGGGCAACCTTTTAAATTTGTACAAAATTGCGATTGTCAAGATTTAAGCCACGGTCAAGATATTCGCTCAATACAACCATACTAACTTTTTGTTTCCTTTCTGAAGTTTTTACGACAGAATATACTTGAAAAGTTTAACAAAGTCATAGACAAGCACATCAGTGCATTTGAACTGAAAAATGAAAAATTGAATTTATTAAAACCAGGAAATCAAAAATTTTTTTATATATGTCAGAGCAACTGAGCAAAAGATTAATGTTGTTTTTGCAAAATTTATTCGACACTCAAGCTATAAAAATTTATTAAGTTTCTGCCATGTCCAAGTCAATGCAAAATGCAACATATGTAAGTTTGTGGTAAGTAAGTATTCTTTCAACTTATATGTTATATATGTATGTGTATATATATATATATATATAGGTGGGTGTTGTTTGTGCAAATATACGAATTGTTTTTTATGCTTATACATTGAATCTAAGCAGTGAGACGTCTATGTATAAATATTTAACGCGTTATGCATAAATTATGGCGTACAAGTCCTGGTTATTTAGTTAGTATAAGCAAGCAGCGCAACACATAAGAAGAGTTTGTTATCGTTTAGGTTTCTTAGCCAGTTTTCTTTCTTGCGATAGTTGCTTTCTTTCCCTTCTGCTTTCAATTTCTCTTTCTCACTCTTTCTCTTCATATATAGATATCACTAAGTTGAGATATAATCATAAATTTGAAGTAAACATCTAAACAACGCACGTGTTAGAAATACCAGTTACATTATATGCACATACACATGCATATGCACATGAACAAGTATGCGTATACATGCTCTTTCCACGGGCGAACATAAACATGTCGTCTACGGTTTTGTTCTGGTGACAGTATCGCATATGATTCGTGATTTGCACTAAAAATGGCAACAAAGAAAAACAAATGATTATTTATTATGAAAGAAAGAAAGACCTATTTAACCCTAAAGCAAATAAGGTCTATGACTTAAAATTTACCTATTCATACGCAAACACATGTAGAAGCGTAATAAAACTCATTTAGCAAACGTGTTTCGCAAAATTGTACAGTAGCGTCACCGTTTGCTGGCTAAAATGATTCAATGAGAAATTTTTTAATTCGTTAGTGACGCCATGAGATAGGCATTGTGTGGACACCTCCTGCAATATACAAAACTCTTGATCATTTAAACCTTCAGAACTGATTTAGCTATGCCCGTCGATTAAAGAACACAAGTTAAGCTAATTGGTTAGCATATCTGTAATAAGAACATATATATATATATATATCAAATGTACTGTATTCGGTTTTGTAATGTATTCGATTTTTTCGACTCTTCCGTCATATTTTTCTTTGTCTTTCTTGTCATGTCTTTCTTTGCGTTACAACCTTGAATCTTTGCAAAAAAAGGGAGAAAATTGATTTAAACTGAAACATATCAGAAATGTCTTCCTTAAATTTACATAACTACGGACGCTGATTTTTTAAATTATGACAGAACCGTCCATATGCGGCGAAGGTGTATGAACATAATATCCCATCACTGTAGATTTTCAGCGATTTTTGCTTCACACAAGCTTCACAAGCACAAGAGGCTAGTTTTACCTTATTAAAAACGTTCGAAGCAAATGGTAGTCAAATGGAGCACGGTCCGGTCTATAGGGTCGACGCATCAAATTTTCCCAGCCACGTTATTCGATCTTTTCCGAGTTATATTACAGATATGCGTGGTCCGCCGTTGTTGTGATGGAAGGCAAAGCCGTTTCTATTCATCAATTGTAGGCGGTGGAGTGTAGAATCAATTATCCGCCCAAGTTAGAGTGCCTTGGAAAACTCTTTGCTATATTTGTAATAGGAACGTTTTCGACTTCTGGCTTTTTTATCTTGATTTTATCACTTTTGGTCGCGAAAAAGAATCCAGTCTTTGAAAGTTTTACTATCATTTCAAAAGGCTTCATAGCACTTGTGTGTTCTAATTAGAATCGGAACCGGAAGTTACCTGACTAATGTTGAGTTTTTTACCATTTTGAACAACTTGTGGTAGTTGCCATAAAATAGATATGTGTATCAACCAACGAAAGATTTTAAAACGATCCAGCCCTTCTTCCCGTCTCCTCACTCGTCTGCATGCTTGCCATTAATTTTTATTACATTTTTGGTGCAAAAGGACTGCAATAAATAAATTATATAAGCTGAAGACAAAGGCCTCAATTAAAACTGTAGGAACTTTTGAAAGGTTTACCTCAACTTAAATGGATGATACCTGGCGTTTTTTGATAAAAGCGTAATTTTCTTATTTAGCTAAATTTATTTCTTGCGTGCTTATTTATATGTTCATTTCTATAATTGACTTTTTTGGTAAAAAAAAAAAAAAAATGCTTCTTCTTTATGGTGTATTATTGCTTCATTTACCTTAACTTCATGTAGTAAAAACTTAAGCATTATAACTTGTATACCGTGCGAAGGTTATTGTCTGCTCATTTTTGAGTAAAGTAAAGGCAAGTGCGTGCCAAGAAAGAAATTTAACTTCATAATAAATTTTTTTAATTTTTTTTTCTTTTTTTTTATTTATTTACTTTTTTTTTCATAAAGCATAAAGCATCTATGTTATACTATCGTTATTTGATGATGTCTTAATGATATGCTCCCGTGCGAAAATAGTGTTGTTTTATATTTTCTGTTTGATTGAAAATCAACGACTGACCATTAAAATTGTTAAAAATATCATTTTATTGTAGCGTGTTAAAAAAGAAAGCGAAATAAGAGATAAATTTTCAATTTAAGTTCAAGTCTTCTTAACCAATGAAAGAAAACACTAATAATGTATTGTAATCATAAAAAATGAAAAGAAAGTTAATTTTTACAACAAGCTTAAAGAGAATACTATAATAATGTTATTAATAAATATAAGGCAAAACACGATTATATAAATATTGGATTTTACAAGTTTTTTGCTTTTTTTTCTTCTTTTTTTTTATTTAGTTTTTAATGCATTTGAAAATTTAAGATGAAGGCCGCATGACATCACGTAGGTGCGTCATGTTTTCTTCTAGAGAGAGTTTTAGTTACGTTGAGAAGGACGGAGAAGACTTTGTTTGAACTTAATCGAATAATAAAATTTCTCATATTTCTCTTCGTCTGTCTATTCATCTAAAGAAATGCATTCAATAAAACGTATTTTAAAAACCTTGTTCGAATCGTTTCGTTGGAACTTAAACTTATCCTAATGTAGACGTATTTTTCGTTAATGACGAAAATTTGACATACTTAAAACAAACAAGTTGCGAGGTATTTCATCACCTAATTTCGTCTTTCCAAGGGAATTCTAGGTAATAATGTGACGGCAGCCCCTCTAACAGCAAAATAGACTTAAGAGAAAATTAAATCTTTCGCGAGATTCCTGCCGCGAAAGTTGATATTCTTTCGTTCAAATCTTGGTAAATAGGTCATTGGAACAAGTTGCAGTTGTCATCTGCCAAGCGTATTGAATTTACAGTTAGCTTTCGAAATGCAAGAGGGGTACAATTGCTTGAAATTTAACTCAAAATCTCTTATCTGAAGGCGCAAAATAATTTTTTAGATAAAAAATGCGAACGAAAGTGTTAGATCCAAGGATTAAGTTCTATTTTACAGAAGGGCCCAACCAGAAGACATCGGTTAGCGTGGGTGAGTTTTGTTATTCAAGTACTGCACATCCAATTATAAATAAATGTAAGGTATAGTTCGAAAGTTTGTGTCAATCAATCCACTTTATTCTATTGAGCACTAGATGCGTACGGATATAGATACGGTAGGGCAATTGTCTTGGAAGCTACAGAATCTTAAACGATTGACTTTGCCATTTCCACGTCATGTGGACCGCTTTCGGTCCACGGAATTGGTTTTTAATAATGTTCAATAACTATTTGTTGTTTAAATTTTTTAAAATAATTTTCGTATTATTATTTTTCATGATATGACGACCGGAAAATTCAGTGGCGAATAATCACTACGCCGCGTGTATCTTAATGGATGCATCCCTCAAATACCGTTCTAAATGTCATTGCATCGCATAGACTAAATAAAATAACACAATACTAAAACGAGTTCTGAATGCACTGAGAACGGTACACGTGGCAGGGAATGTGTGATTGCAACTACCGCAAGTTTGCACTCAACGTACAAAATAAGCGTAACCCTCATTGAACTCCCTGTCGTATGCCTACAAGCGAGAATTACCTTTACATAATGTTCTTAAATAAATTTGACTTACGCGAGATCACCACAATCTCAAAGATATGTTATGTAATAATTTTCGTTTCTACGCTTTATATCGTACGTAAACAGTTCGTACTCACAGCTAACCGAATTACTTTCTCATCGAAATCTCATGTACACATAACCGAAACTGTGACAATACGTACATCTGAATAATTGAAATCCTAAAATGAAATGTGAAAAAAAAGAGACGATGACGGTCACTTTTTTATAATAAAATTATCATACAACGACATTTTCATTAGTTTAACAGACAACAATTATATATTTACATGCACCCAAGAGAGTCGCTTGCGTGCTGTATATTGTTGAATACATATAAATATAAACGCAAATGACATCAGTTAATGGTAATGAAATTTGCTAAAAATATTAGCGAAAATTTCATAAATAAAATAATAAGGCATTAAAAAAGAAACGCAACTTTTATGTTTTGATTAAAAGTTTAGGTTTAAAAAACTTGCAACACTTTAAAGTGCATTCAAGTGGATGCACTCACGAGCACATGCTCGTATATATATTTTTTTATAATACTTTAAAAAGTGATATTCCTTTCATTTTAATATCTATTGCAAAGACAAATTATAAGAATTTTAATGAAAGGATTAATGTTCGTTGGTCATAGTAAACATATTTGCTATTGCGTGTTCGGATTAAATTGTTCTTAGCTTAATATGATTTTTAATGATCATATAAATGGATTTGAACGGAATCAAGACCGATAACTCGCTCTCCTCCTTTTTTCAATTGAAATTTTATAACACGAAAGCCCGTTTTCATATTCTTCAATAGATAATAATGTCATAGCAATCGACTTTAATGATGATTTAAATTGTAAGAGGATTTAATTATAACAATTAAGAAGCTTTGCAATTGCCTGATATTGCTTTAATAACGGCTTAGCTAATCTTACATTTATTTTTTCTACGAATCATTGCGAAGTTATTTAAGTAATGTAAGAAGTAATTTCCGATAAATAATGAAGAAGAGCTAAAACATATTTAAAAATGCCGGCAAACGTATCTATAGAAAGCTTCATTTTGAATGTAACACGAAAAATTAAATGCATATCTATGTGTACCGACCGAAAACACAGCCAGTTTATGGAATGTCCGATGAACATTACTAAGAATTACTTAAATTCGAAAAACTTTATATGCCTTCTGACATAAGTACAACAATAACAATAGCAATAATAATAATAATAATAATAAGCAAGAAAATTGTATTCGGTTGTGACCGAATTTCTTATACGTCTCATCGTTATCCCATTTTTGTAAAATAATTTTGTGAAAACTTATATCGTGTACCTCTTGTACTTTATGAGCAATGAGCAAGATAGAGAGAAAGCAAAATTGTTTACTGTTCCTGTTATATAGAAGTGCGGAGGTTGTAGGCGTGCTCTTTGAAAAGTTTGGATCATTTTTAATTTCTTTTGTAAGTTTGTAGGCGATGTCTTCATTTTCGCAAACCGGAAAGTGTTTACCACATATTACTACATAGATGAGCGGATAAACAAGTGGGTAGAAGAACAGGTGGATATGGTTCGATGCATGCCGAATTTGAAACGGGCCAAGAAATTATATAATTTATGGGATTTTTCAAGTGTGCTTCTGGGCGCTTTAAAGTTAAAAAAAGTAAATTAAATTTTGATTTACTACAATGTTGAGTGGGCGTGTGCAATTTTCCCCATTTTTGTAGAGGTGCAGTCGGAGTTTTTAACTTTATTTGGTGTAGTTTTTGAGCGGTTAGCAAAAAAGCAATTTTTTATTCCTTTTGAAAACAGACATCTCCTCAATTTACGTAGCATCGTATGCATGTCCTTCGACCGATGCGAACCGCCTCCCATGCTAACCTGCAAGACGGACAGGCGGACATGCTTAAATCGATTTAGAATCTGTTGCTAATCCAGAATATATATACTTTGTGGGACCTCTGATGTTTCATTCTAGGCGCTGCAAACGTTTTGACAAAAATGAATAGACCCCTCATCCTTTGGTGATGGGTATAATAAACACTTTTCATTAAGTGAAGGGCATCTAAAATTCGCCCTGAAATGAACGTAACTTTTCGCCTGCTTTTGTTTTTATTTTGCTTCTTTTTGTTAATGAATTCACTTAAATGTCAAATGTTTGTTTTCCATTCTTTTTTTTTTTTTTAGTTTATATCTATGATTAACTTGTAGGCGCCCACACACAATCACAAAGAGCTCGCCAGCTCTCTCTCTTTGCCTCTTTCTGTGTGAAAATATCGCACAATTAGTTTAAGAAACTGATATCATCTTTTTTTTTCTTTAACCAAATGTTGCCGCTGGGTGGATTGTATCCTATACAAGTTGATAGACAGGCATATCGATATTTGGCATTTCAATTAATATTTCCATTTGACTTACGTAGTTCTTACAAAATTTGCCTTTAAAATAGAGATTGAATTTCCGTTGCAATGAGATTTGATTTAATATTAATTTTGAAAGAGTAAAATTTAATAAATAATATATCAAGTTTAAAACAAATGAGACCTTGATGATTATAATTTTACAATAACTTTAATCAATAATAATTATCAAGATTTATAGATTGTTTATTGCAAAAAAAAAAAAAATATATATATATTTCTCCGTTAATTAATTATATTTATTTAAATATTTACAGCACTATTTGAATACATATATTGACTATTTATGGATCTAGTTTTTATTATATGAGGACATTTTTACATATCTACCTATGCTATGCTCGTTATGCATACATGCAAATGTGCCCGCAAATGTTAAATAACGATAATAGTACGTTATTTAAACTGTTATTGCCGCCGGCAATTTATTTAACATTCATACGTTTATTCTGTATAACGCTTCTGACGTGATGTCATTCAATTCAATTTCAATCGCTCGTTCCTTCAAATACACTCTTCTAGATACATCTACACACATATTTACGTAGTTATCTATGAAACGTTTGTTTTTTCGTTTAAATTACAGTTAAAAGTAATAAAACGTGATTTTTTTTAAATACATATAACAAAATATATATGTGTATCAATGTATATAAAAATAAAAATTGAAACAAAAATAGAAATGAATAATAAATCAATTTGCTTTTGTACATATTCAAGTACATGTGCAAATGTGTGTGTGTGTGTGTGTGTGTGGTATTTTGTTGTTTAATTTTTTTTTTTGTAATATGCAAAACATTAATAAAATTACATTTGTCCAAAGTTGTGTACGTATTTTGGGATTATTGTTATTATTTGTTACATTTATAACAAAAGATTGACTTATGTTCACTTTGTCACAACGTTTGAAACACCCAGAAGAAAACTGTAAAAATTCCATAAAGTGCATATATTCTCGATCAGCATCAAATTCTAAATCGATTTAAATATGTACGTTTGTCCGTCCGTCTGTTAATTTACGTAGCAAATATACTTCCGATCGCAAAGGTTCAATTCGTTCATTTCATTCAAATTTTTGAAAAAGCATTAGACGTTGAAGATGGACCACATCACTCAAAAAAGAAAAAGGCCTATAAGTCAAGACAGACTGGGAGGACCTCTGTTTTCAAAACTAAATAAAGATTAGGTTTTTTTTACTCATTACTCTTAAGCTGCAGTAGATAGAACAAAAAAAAATTTCCGCGTGTATTCTGTGTAGGTGAACCTATACTCTACCAGTATAAAAACGAAAAAGTCGCCTACCTTCACCTTCTGTAATATTACAAAGTATCGGCAATTAGGTTAATTTTATTTATTTATTTTTATATATAAAAGTTGAGGGTATGAATGATTCGGTCCTACCTAATTCAATACAATTCTCTTACTTGTTTTTCATTACAACGCGTTTTAGAATACACATCGCACGTATATCGTATGCGCATATACGTTTCTGCTTCCATTTCTAATAAGCTTGATTTCGCATATCAGTTAATTGTTAAATTTCATTTCATTACCTGCACTGTGCGAAAACTACTAACCAGAGAAATTCGTGGCCTCCAATCTAACGCGCAAATAAAACCTATTTTCATTGGACATACAAAACTTTTAAAGTTCCCAAGATTGCTCTCCTTAACTATTTATGTTCGTTTAAGATTCGAAATTTCCTACACAATTTACCCACAACTGTCGATTCGTTCCTGATATTTTGAAAACTTCAAACTTCAGTGTTAGACATCGGTATCAAGTTTGAAAATAAACACGCCCCTAATAACTAAAGTATTTAAAAGAAAATTAAGTTAGGGATAATTTCAAAATTTCATTTGACTTTCATTAAAGAAGTGTGTACCAGAGAGCAAACATTAATCTAAAATTTCGATGTAAATAATTTGGTGTTTTAATTAGCCTTGCTGTCGATACGCCTCACCCTATCCTATAATAAAATGTTTATGTTATATAATAAACGTACCATCACGAGAAAGTATTGCCTGAAATACTAATAGATTAACACCGACCGTATCAATGATCTACATAAGCAGGAACGAGCTCCTATGGCACTCTTGATTTTTATAAGAATCATATGAGAACCTAAATGGTTTATCACTTTTAGATTACAAAAAAAAAGAACAGTTCCGAAATGTATATATATTTTGTTAAAAGTATTCCTACGGCAGTCGTCAAGTTTGTAAAAGAGGCATGAATTTTTCGTTTGATCCGAGCGATTGAGTTTATTTTATCAAGTTTTAGCTGTCAATTTTATTATTTTTATGTTGTGTAATCTCAAGAAAACGAGCATTAGAAAGACGGACAGAAGACATAGAGAGAATAGGTAGAAAATATGCGCACTCTATGGAATCCTTGTTTTCGATTTCTAAGGTTTACATATGAAGAGATAAGCTCTGATAATCCCACTCATTTTCTACTGCCACTGCTACTCTTTTGACAGTACTTCCAATGTATAGAGAAAATAGACAGATGGATTACTTGTACTCGCGAATTATAAGTAATCATAAAACAATTAAAATCCATCCTGTTGAACGCCTTGAAAGAAAAGCTCTGTCAGTGAATTTTATAAAAAAAAAAAAAAAAACGCACTGGTGTAAAGTTAGCCCATCGTTCACAGTCTTCATCTTTGTCTGTGCTAAAAGGCTAGCTATCTTCAATCTTCTTACTTACTTCGTTCTTTTACTAAAGTAATTGATAATTGGGCGGCATAAAAAAAAGAACAAAACGATTAGAAAAACTAAACAGAACTAGAGAATACAAACATAAATGACAAATGGAATCATACCATTCCAGAAATTTGATGTCACCTAAAGGACGCTGGCTGCAAACTACCAGGGAAACCTAATCTAATTACTACGTTCAAAATTGTTGTCCCCACCAAAATACATATGCATTTGTCATATACATGGCCATCTATATATGGATGGAGCGGTTTGAAAGTGGCGACACGAATTGACTGAAAATGCCATTTTTTGGACACTTGTTGCAAGAGTTGCCCAGAATACACTGTTGCACGTCGAATGAAAAGTTCTGCCGCATTCAGCGTACTCACCAGACATGACGCCTCCTGATTACCACTTGTTCAGATCAGTCCAGAATGACTTGGCTGGCACGCGGGCCCGCAAAGTTGAAGAAGTGCGAAAACAGGTCGATGGGTAGAATCGCTGCCAAACAATATAAGTTCTTTCGGCGTAACATCGCCGTGTTGCCAAAAATATTGCTAAATATGGTAGAAAGTGATGGAAACTATTTTGATGAGTTGTTGGTATATGTTGTACCAATTTCCCACAATAAATGCCTTTTTCAAGTGAAAAAGTGATCAAAATTTTTGCAAACACCTAATATTAATAGATTGGTGCATAATTATCAGTCGTTCTTGAACACGATTCGTTATGAAAAAGGAAACATAAAAATTCAGCAGCAAGATTTTTAAATGATTTATCCGGAGCGTAGTGACCATCAACTTCAATACCTTCTTAAGCTTTTTGAGACAACGAACGATGGTTGAATGGTTCACATTGAAGCTGTCGGTCAGCATTTGAGTTGTGAAGCTTTCGTCCCTTTGCGCGGCTGCCAAAAGCATCTGGTCGTCGAAATCCGATGATCGACTTATCGCTTGCTTATCTTCCAAGCTAGTGCCGCCAGATTTGAAAAGGCCATACCATTTCCTGCATCGACATTCACTGATTGTGCCCTCTGCGAAAAGTCCATTGAGGTTGCAAAATGACTGCGCTGCTTTCCATCCTTTCTCAAAGTGGTACAGCATAACACGATGACGAACATGAGTATGATTGTGCACCCATTTTTACAATCTAAAGTAGAAGTAAAGAATATTTTCGTTCATAAATGTGTAAAATATTTGTAAATTTTTATTAAAATGTAGGATGTGAAAAAAACGCCTCATGTTTATGCACCAACCCAATACCATTTTTTAGTTTTAATACTTATTTTATTAGTTTTTTTCTTACTTCTCGATAAAGGCACAAACCAAACGAATAACGCCTATCTTCTTGGTAAGCTGGCTATCTTCGTTTCGGTAAAAAAGATTAGTCTTTTTGCGATTTTATTATAAATTATACGGTCAGCTCAACACGACGGATTCATTATTATTTAGCATCAAGGTTTCTAATTTCGGTCTTATTCCTCAGTCAGCTCAACAAAATCGTTGCAAATTATTTTGAAACATTTTTTGTGTTTTTTTTCTGTTTTTAATTGAAGCAAGTAATATTTAATGTAAAAACATTAGTCGTGGAAGGCAAGCAACGCAAAAGAATCTCCGCTAGATGCTCTCGAATATCATGGCATGTGGTTTTTGTATTATCGCGTGCTAAGCTTGAACGTTGTGTTACCTAGTGGTGAAAAGAGTTAAAAAACACACGAAATGGGATAGCATGTGACTAGAAGTGAAAATATAAAAGCAAATGCAAATATTTAAGGCCACTGTGAAACAAGCATAACGAAGCGGTTTTAATCTAAAAATAAAACAACAAAAATCTTAATAGCTTACTACTACAAATAAGCAAAGTATGTATGAGAAAAAGGAACAAAACTCCTTTACACTCAGCAGCATTAAAGATTAAATTTATTTCATGCATAAACATGTAAAGAGGCGCGCATGTGTGTATTCTTATGTTGTCAGAGGTTAAGAGTTGAAAGGTTAGACAATTATTTAACAATGCCAACGAACGAACAACATACAAACATACAAATAGCACATATAGGCAGGCACCTTAGAGTCTTTCTATATTCAAAAAGCTATTCCTGTTCTTTCTTTTCAAGACTAAATACAAAAAAAGAGAAACAAAACAAAAAAAATAAATAAATAAATATCTCCGGTTTTGTGTGTGTGTGCAAATAACACGATAAAGCTTGATTATCTTCATGATCATTGCATAGAAATAAGAAAAAAAAAACAACAAAAACAGGCAATGCGAGTGTGATCAAGTGACAAGATCACTTAATGTGTTAAACCAAACAAACAATAACAAAAATCCTTTGGCAAAGTTGAGGGGACAAAAACGAAAACAGCAAAAAACATAAGAAAAATTATTTTAACATAAAACGTGTTTTATGCTTTTCTGGAGTACGTATATACTTATCTATTAAATATATATATATATACATATCTCTTATGTAGAGGGAGCTGTGCATTTTTTCTTCTCCCGAAAGATTCCAACATTGTTGGTGGCCTGTTTTGTCCGTTCTTTTTCTTTTTTATTTTTTATTTTTTTTATTGTTGTCAATATGTTTACGTTATGCTTTATTGCTTTTAGCAATGTTTACTTCTCTTGGTCTTATTATTATGTTTAATTATAAAACATGTCGTAAAATTCTTCAACAAAAACATATAATTTTAAATTCACAGAGTTGCCGAAACAACGCATACTTAGGGAGTCTTTAATTGGGCATCATTCTTTACGCCTTAAACGGGCGACAAGGAAATTTTCGATATTTTCTCTATCTCATTGCCCATTGCCAATGTTCAGTGTAATATGAACAGAAAATGAGGAAGCAGATATATAGCAGACATAACTGGCTGAATGGCTGGTTAAATGAAGGTCCATTCATTCGGGTGAGGTAAAAATATGATTCCGGCTTCCCATTCTTCGAGTTCGTAAATAATACTGTATCTCCCCGGTTCACACCCATCTTCTATTGCGGTACTTCAAGGTAGAGAGGCCCCCTTCAATGGGGATTCCCTTTCTCCCTGAGGGGTCGTCAATCAACTTAATTCGATTGCCGATGGGTGTAGGCAACCGGTCTGATTAAGACTTCATGTCAGGTGCAGACGTTAAACACACAGAGATATCTGTATCTCCCCGGCGTAGTGAAATAAATGAAATTATTTGTCAGTAAGAAAGTCATGTTCTCTCTTAACCGCCCATTTGGGATATTTATCTTCTCCAATAACATTCAATATGTGTATAAATGAAATCGCACTGCAAGCAAAAATTTGCAGCATAAGGTTAATTATGGCAATTTTGGTTAACTTGACGAGATAATCTCCTCTCTTTCTTATTTGTTTATTTATTCCATTGCTAGATACGATTTCTCTTCTGTTTGTTATGAAATTCTATCGAAAACTGCCCATTGAAATGCTTCCAGTTTTCGTTTTCTGCCTACATTTTTGCGACTTTGCGAGAATTTCAACGGGCAAGGACATGCAGGTGAAGCGGACGAATGAAACGACATCATCCATAATTGAATGTTATTTAACTATGTGTGAAGTCATTTGCCTGTACTACTGTAAATTCATAACTGAAGTGCATAAATTTGACGTACGATTTTTTTATAGATGATACAAGTAATAAATTCTTGTTTGTTTATTTGAATATTTATGTTAATATGTTATGTTCATTCCATTGGCATAAAAAAGTTCGTTGTAAAAAATACATTTTTCAGATTATTGGACAGAAAAAACGCTTTTGTGGCGAAAATTCTCGCAGATTCGATAACCGAAACATTTGGTTAAAAGACGGGTGTCACAGGCAGATATGTGTTAAAAAATTGTTTGTATTCATCTAATATGTGCCGATGAATGGCAACATGTGAAGAAACATTAATTTTCTTCTTTTTTTTTTTTGCAGGAATAATGAAGATTTTTTATCCAAGATCGAACTTCCTATTTCGCGTGCGCTAGCGTGTCTTCTCGAAGCTTTGTTATCAAGAAGTGCAATTTTTCATTATCCTTGTTAAACTAAAGGCCAGCGATGTCCAGTTTCTCCCATTTATTCCGAGAATAGACTATAAAATACATAAAAATAATTCGAAGCCCAATAATAATTTTTTGATTAATTTCTATTTCCCATTGGTCGAGTGACGTTATGAAGTTTAAAGTCCGTCAGAAAAGTCAGAAAGTTTTTACACAAAATATTGAAGGCTCCAAGAACTGTTGCACGAGCAATTGTAGCGAACGCAATTTAGTAAAGCTACCCTAACAGATGCAGTAAGCAGATTCCGTCTTAGAGTTTAAATAATTTACAAACCTAACGGGAATATTCATTGGCTAACCATAAACTGCAACACGTTGACAAGTTGAGACGTTAAACAAAACTTACAGGAATGTTGTAACGTAACTTCAAACAAAATGCGACTTCCTTTAAAAAAAGTTCTATGCTTTCTTTCCGTACTAATACTTATGCATAATAGGCTGAGTTTAGTATTTCGTTTGCAATATTTACAAGCAAATATTCGAAATAGTATGTATGTACATATACGTATACATATACATATATGTATATATATATATGTACATATATATATGTATACATGGCTCAAGAGTTTATATAGTTATCTGCTTCGAATTCTCGTGTCTGTTTCTGCTTCCTTCTCAATTTAAGGGGCAGGATACGAACTTTGGTACGATCTTCTCATAGACAGATAACAGTTTCTAATACGCTTTCATTAATAAATTAAGGATTGCAAAAAGCCGCTAACTGACAACTAAAATGATTAAACACTCAGGGTTAGCAATATGTTATTCGAATTTCTTTTCCATGGATTGATTGACACATATATGATTGCATGTATATTTTATAAAAAGTTATGGGCGTGATTTCACTTTCATTGCTCTTACAGCTTTTCGATTTTGGTAACTCTGTTTCTCAGGCATTTACTTGATGCGCTCGAATATCTTTTATGATATATGATCTGTTGAGTGATGTTGACATTGTTGGTTGTTTTTTTTTTTTTTTTTTTTTTTTTTTTATTAAATGCTTTTTTTTTTTTGTATAAAATAATTCAAGCTGTATTTACATTCACATTGCTATTGGATGGTTCAATATGAAAGATTTCATCATAAACTGATTGCTTTCAATAAGGGAAAGAAGATTTCGAAAATATATCTTAAATTATTACTCTATTAAAATTTATATCTTTTTCTTCCTTCTGATGTTATGACAGCAGTTAATTGACATTTTTCCGTTCTTATGTTTCTTTTTTAACCACCCAAATCTATAACAGTCTGTATATAAATATTATAGCTAACCATCATTAATCATGGTATAAAAATATTATATGCCCTCTGTACATGAAGAGATGTGTGCATGTATGCAGATGATTGGGTATCTTATGAATTGGAAATTGAGGGCATCCGATGATGATGATGATGGCGCCTTAAGTTGAAAACAATCAACAACAATTTAAACCTAAATTATGCACACCAAAGAAAATCCCACAAGATAGTTGAATCAGAAAGACATATAACAGAAAAACCGCAACATCTTAATGTATATATATATGTATATATATATATATATATATAAGTTATTTATTTATTTATTTAAATATGTTCATATGCATATTCATAAATTTCGTATATGTAAAAAAAAAAAAAACATTATAGTCCGCGAAGACCGATCATTATATGCGCTCCATCATGTCGCCCGCTTCGTGGCAGCTTTTGTATGGGAGGAGGGAGCGGGGAGGAAACAAAATGTGAAATGTGAAAAATTTTGCAAAACTAATTTGCTTATCAATGCTCCTATTACTCTTGCACAATTTCCGTCATAAAACACTACAAATTAATTTTTATGGTCATAAAAAGAGTTACCTTTCATGATATAACTCTTATATATAGTAAGTGAACTTCAAAACATTGACCTACGCAATCCAAACATGGTGCAATCACTTTTTACGTCGAATGAATGCTTATTTTCTATACGAACGGTTGCATTGGAAGGGTATCACAAAATTGGCCTCTTCGATCCAATTTGTTCACATCAATTTAATGCGCTGAAATCTCAGAATCTCGCTCAGCAAGTTTTGTCTAGAATCATTGAATATTGGTAACTTTTTTTCTCATAGGAGGTTTTTTTCAAAATAGATGGCGGTAGGGGGCAGGTGGTGAAAATCGACTTACAATATCTTCCATTACCGTGGCAAAAAATTGCGATATATATGTTGAGAAGTAAAATAAGTAATTCCGAATTGATCGGCATAATAAAAAATTGATTTATCAAAAGTCCTTTTCGGTATTCTTTACATTCGCACAAATATTATTCACCCTGCACCATAAATGATAGGTAGGGTATAGAGAGCAGAATGAATTTAAATCAATTCATAAGTGAAACACTTTTTCATCGATAGAGAAATGAAAACTTCATTCTTCAATCGTACTCTCGTCTTTGTTCGTTGTTATTTAACACCGCTAATAATGTGTAACCATAATAAGTATTCATAAAGATTATGCGTACGCGCGTATTGTTATGGGCCAGTCAATAATTCCTGGTACTAAGCAGAAAAATTATTTTTATTTTTTTTTTTGTTTTGCAAAATTCGACTTTATTCACTAACACAATTTCCTTCCAGAGTAATACCATCGTCCCAGCTCAATTGATTCAAATTTCTTTTGTTTAAGTATCCTTTTGAGATGCATACAATAGACGTCTTAGATCATAATACGCACTGTTCATTAACAATCGTCAGATAACAGTCGAGAGGAATTTGGTGGGAAAGGCACCAGCTCAACTTTGAATTCGCGAAAGTTTTTTAGTGTTTTTGTTCCATTGTTACGAAATATTTAGGAAACCGCCCTTTGATTGCAAAATCTTCAAGCAAAATATTGAAAACAATTTCTTTTAAGTTCGTCTTTAGTACGTCTACTATATCTTGAAACTTCACTTTTCGATTATCGAAAATAATTTTCATAAATTTTTGTTATTTTCTGTGTCAAGTAATTTTTTTTTTGAGGGTCTAACACGTTCATAGGAACTCATTTAAAGCCCATCAATTCTTGCTTACGATGAAAAAGAGTTGTGACAACATTTCTCAAGCCAGTGCTGAACTTAAACGGTATCATCGCCATCTGTGTATCGTAAAATCATAATTTGGACTATCTGCTGGAGGTGAAACCTACGTGTCAATTCCGGGAATTATTGACCGATGCGCTATATACTTACGTATTGACGACACTATCTAATGTTAGACAATGTTACAATTAGCACAATTGCTAATATAGGTATGTATAGGTGCGTGTGTGTGTGTTTGTGTTTTCGAGTTATTTTCTTTTAATTGCAATAGCATTCAATCTACACGCAGGCGCGTATAACTTTATCTCTCGCTACTCCATTCAATAGACATATTTATAACTTTTACTTAAAAATGTCTTAAGCTGTCACTTCACACAAAAGAAATAAAGCAAAATGCTTTTCTTCTTCTTAATAAACAGGAAAGCGTTACATTGATCTAGTGCTGTTTGTGCTCTCCAAATGCTCCACCTTTTTTTATAGCCCCTCACCGAAGCATGCAAGTTTGCTGAATTCATCCTTGCATTTGTAATGCGTAAAAGAAATCTAGAAATGTATTTTTTAATCCTCTGTCCATCCATCTGTCTCTCTGCCATTGTTCTCTTGTCCATTATCCATTGCTGTTCCAAAACGAGACATTGAGATAGAAATATAAAACTTCACCGCCTTCCAAACTCTTCATTGATGGCGATAGCTGGAAATCAAAATTGAAAAGAAAAGAACTTTCATTACTTCAGTTAAACAAATGCATCTCAAAATGTAATTCAGAAATGGATGTGCTTCGCTTATAATAGACAAATGCATTACCAGAACTTATAGTGTTCTAAATGACATAAGATCAACGGAAAAGTTGCCATCCATGCCATGTCACAGCTGATGCAGTTGCGCTCAATAAAAATAATAAGACAATGATTTGAAGTGTTGGGTATCAAAGATTCGTCTTTAAGTGTATATAACTTTCTTACTTGTTTGTTTTCCTCTCGTTGCGATACTTATCTTTATTTATACACACTCGCACCACAGCATCAAACTTTAACACGCATAGAAACTTACTTTTTAAAGTAGTTCCGCGTTTTTTTATGTAGTTCACAAATTACTATGTTTTCGTATTTTGTCTATGAATACGTATAACGTTAACCCATTTTATGCGCGTGGGAGTATTTATAGTTTATTTTCCTCTTTTAACTTTTATGAACTTTCGCTGTACAAATATTTTTTAGATTTTTATTACACGCTGTATTTTATATAATTTATTATTCGAAGGCATTAGTACCATCCACACTACTCGCATGCTTCACCCGTACTTACAATCAACATCGGGAAAATCAAGTTCAAAGTATTTTACAAGAATCCGTCCTGGCCATACACATCGATGGATCATTAAGAAATGTACTTCTTCAATTTCCAATCTGACAAACATCCATCCATATGCAAACGATTTCTTTAGATATTTTGATTTCGGTATGATGGGCAAGTTTCGATCGAAATTTCTTTCGTACCCTTTTATTAATAGAAAATTTTTAATTTAACTTATCGTAAATAATCGACGCAAAACACCAACGAATATGGCTTTGAAGTAGTTGTGGAAAATTTAATTGAAAAAAGTGAAAATTGCTTGAGTTACTTTGTGCGCTGTGTTTTTGAAAATCGGGTCTCAACTAGAGTTTCAAGTTCCCATATACAATTATCTTCGAGAAAATCAAAGTGATTGATTATTTTGAATTTTGCCACGCCCACATTGAGGCATTGATTTTCTGAAAAATTTACAGTGAAATTACCCGTCAAGCTTCCCGCTTCGTAAATTCTTCACGTCAAGTTCGAACAGCACATAGATTGAACTAAGGTTTCATCGACTATCATTAAAGACAAAACAGATGTTTTTTTTAAGATTAAAAATTAACTTTAGAATGGTGCGGAAAATTTTGTTTTAAGAACACATTTTTTTCCTTGACAAGTCGAAAATTACTCTTATATACATATGGGGTTTTTAATCCATCATTGCCGCTCCTAAGGAAGTGGGATAACCAAAATCTCACCAATATGTTTTTCAGAAAGTATATACTTTCTGGATAAGCCCAAGCCCAAGCCCAAGTTTCTGAAATGATGTGGACATGCGCGCTCGTTAAGTGTTAGAATTGTAAAAATTAAATTACGTCGGGACCGAATCTTTTATACCGACCACAGTTTACCCCAAAAAAAGACCAAAAAAGCAAAGAACAAAATTCTCTTGCTCTATAATATGAAGTGGTCGCAACTGATTTCTTCTATTTTCAAAGTCAAAATTTTTGTCGTAGGGACATGTGAGTGTTGTAGGCATGTCCTTGAAAAAGTTTAGGTCAATTCCAAATTCTTTTACAAATTTGTACGCGGTATGTTCACTTTCGCTAACGGGAGAATGTTTATCACCTTCCGGTGATGGGTATAAAACCGAAAGCCTGGCGGATATATTTTTAATTCGATTTCTGCCATGAATTGAAAAAAAAAACAAAAGGCTTGTGAAATTCACACAAAATCACTAATGCGACAATTTATAGAAAGCGACAACTTAGGGCTCGTAGTCTCTCCCTCTCGATTCAAAATTTTGCAAAAGCCGAATGTATATTCCAAACATTCTAAGAGGAACTAAACTCAATTGGCTGCAATTAAGGAAAACCTCGATTTTCTGTTTATCATAATTACAGGCGAGATTTAAAGAGTGTAAGATTCGCCTTAAAACGGATATGGTTACGGCTATCTTACCTAATTTCGTTTTTTTTTTTTTTTTTTATATCTTATTCGGTACAAACTAATGAGTCATTAACAAATCGGAGACATAAAAACCCAGAAACAATAATAGCTTTTTTGTTTTTGTGCTCTGCTGACTAGAAACGTTTATTTTTGATTTCCTAAATGAAAGAACAGCAGCAAATAACGACAATAAGAACAAAAACAATAACAGCAATAGAAACAAGATGAACAGTAAGATGAAAAAGAAAATCGAATTTTAAATTACACTTGACTCTCATTACAATAAATATGCAATGCACTCGCCCGTAAGCCACATTCACACAGTTGATCAATGTATTCAAAGAAAATAATCATCTGTTTTGCTTTCAGAATTGTATTGATTCCTTTAGCGCGATTTAAAATCTTTTGTTACTTTTGCTGCTGATACTGCAGCCGCTGCTTCAATGCATACTGTGTTCATATACATGCTGAGTATTCAACAGGAATTTTTTTATACGGTGTGTTGCAGTGTACGTACTTCCCTCGGGTGTGCATACGCGTTGGGGTGATGAGGAGGGGGGCAGGAGGGATTTCGTAATTTGTGGTATAAATCATTTTTTTAAATTGGCGTAAAAATTGAAGCGCCTGCAGTTGTTGCAGTACGAAAATACTTTTAGAAACATTCTGTACAAGAGTGTGTTGGATTTGTATATAGGATCGCTTATTCGCTTGTATATTCTACGCGTTCGTGTATGTGAAATTTCGCTTACAATGCATTGCCGGATAGATTGTTTATATATATATATATATCTTCTTTAATTTGATTTTCATAGACAAGAGCGCCACAGTCGCAGGCTAACTAGATAATATTGTAGATATCTGTCTATCTTGTAGCATACAGTGTTTAATAAATGGATGTTCATGTTTTCACAAAATTATAATTGAAGCATAAGGTGGCAATTTTTGTGAATGTAACTTAAATCATGATGCAATTAACTAATTTTAATAGACTATTACTTTTTTTGTTGCGAAACATAGCACAACATAAACTAGTAAAGGAAAGTGAAAAATTTGCGGACGAATATAGAAATGAAACGAAGTTTCGTAATTGTCGTAACATACTTGCAATATATGATGGCGTACTTTTTATAGATTACAGACCACATTTTTGTCGCGTTAACATCTTCCTCCATCACTTTGATAGGGTATCTATTTTTTATCACTTAGCACGCTGCAGTCACAGCACAGCGTAAGTACGTTTTAGCAAAGATTCGCAAATAGAAACTGAATCGAATAAAATTGTATTTCTTTATCCCAGAGACTATATGCACCATTTAAATTTCTGACTCTGTCTTTTAGCCAACATTCCGAGCTAAATGGTTTAATGCACTTTAGCTTTCTTATATAGTTTAACGAAGGACGCTGATGTCAAACCTATTCAAATAACCTAAGTGTGCTGACAATCTAAATAAGAAAAAACAACTAAACGTAAAGCAACAACGTATAAACCCTGCGATGCGGGCTGCCGCATAACCGAGTAGATAAAAGTCGAGGTTCGCGGGTTCAAATGTAAATACGGTTTGATCCTACATTGTCGTAGCTATAGCGTGTGTTCAGTCGGTGCAAGCACAGCATTTACCGATTGAGCACGCAGCCACTACGCTTCAGACGTATCCCTATCCCTACCTCTTTTTCTACTTCCTCCTGATCACGTGATCAGAAGAAAGGCATTTCCTTTCTGTGGTATCTAGTGTGCGTGCGTGGCTGTACACTGTACATAATCGATAAGCGACAAATTTTCATTCTTCAAGTTGGAATATATAAACATGTAGGGCAATCGAGAACAGGTAATCCATAATTACAAATTGTGTGCACGTATTTGATTTTGAAACCTAAGCAATTTGTATTGAAATGTTCTTCAGCATGAATTTTCCAAGGCCATCTGTTGTATCTGTCAGTAGTAAGTCATTATTTATTTATTATTTTCTGTTAAAAGATTATCTTATGACTTCAAACATGCGACTATAAATTTTCTGAAGACATCATATTCCCCCAACTAAGTTCTGTTATTGTGGTTATGTTAGCTCCGTAAAAAATTAATTTTATTTTTTACTCCTAGGTTCGGTGTCGAGCCCGCCGTCCTATCCACCGCAAATTCAAATACAACTATATATCTTTAAGTGTTTTCTTCGAAGCGTAGGAACACAGCGTTTTAATAAACAGACAAATGAAGAGTTACGCTAAATACTACCCAATAAAATCAATTAGCATCTTAGGCTGTTATAGCTGTTATAGATACAAACGCTGGGGATTCCAAGGAAAACACTATAAGAGTTCCCGGGGAAAAGACAATATCAGCGCGTACAAAAAGATAATTTTTACCTGTCCCTTAGCTAATCACTTTCCGAAAACGTATAAAAATTTCAAATATTATTTTCATGCTTAAGAGATGAAAGATAAAAAACAACTTATGATTAAGTTGACTGTTGCACAAGTTATTCTATGTAAATCACATCCGGAAGAATCTATAAATGTTTGTGTTTTTTTTTTTGTTCTGAAATTATAATACATTTTGAAACTTGAACGAATCTGATCTTTTTCAGAAAATTCCAGAGATATGCACTAAACAAAGCGCTATAAAAAAAGTTTTGCAGGAGGTATTTTTTAACGACAAAATAATCTTTTCTTTTCTTTTAATGACAGACCTTTCTTTAAACCAACCATGTTTGTTTACTTTTACGCCCTAGTCGCTCCGGGAAACGTTAAAGCAGTACGACTTCCTTTCAGAGAGAATAGAGTTAAGTAAAATTATTAAAAATTTTCAACATTTTCTAAAGTCCAGTGCTAATGAATGAAAACGGAAGGATTTTTATTTTAATGTAAAAAACAATAATGATAACAACAACAACAACGACAACAACAACAACGCAACAACAACAGCACAAGGGGATTTAATGAAAGAATGAAGAAAAAAAAAAGTTACAAGAAATGTGAGCGAGAATTTTGACTTGAAAAGGAAAATTCTTTCCAAAAACGCTGAACACAGACAGACAGATAGGCAGTCAGAATGACAACTAGCGTTGACTAAGTGCCATTAACATTGAATCAGTGAAGTTGGGCATTCGTTTCTTTCATTTTATCTACTATTATTTCTTCTTTTTATTTTTGTGCATCTGAAATCGACTAATCTCACGTATTGTCAAGAGTAAAAACGTGCCAGACCAAGCTGGTTTCTTGCTTTTCATTTTACTTTGTATTTTATGGTACATGGAAGAAGTAGCTTATTTCTGGTTGCCATGTTGTAGAGAAGCAGATCAACATCAACATAACATTGCCTAGTTAGTCAATAGCAGTGGAAGTAGTTGCCGTTGTCTGTATTGTCACACACAGTTAATGGTTTTTCTAAGGCATAACGTGTGTTATTGTGCTTCCAATCGTGTTTGTAGTACGAGGAAAAAAAATTCAAGGCAAATAAAATCTATGAAGGTCAGTAGTAGCTAAATATGGTCATTTAGTGACCGTTATACATTTATTAAAAGAATCGAAACAGATATATATTCAGAGAGAGAGAGATAGAGAGAGAGAGAGAGTGAGTGAGCGATAAAAGGAAGGATTTTGAAAGAGAGAGGGGGAGTGCGCGCGTTTATCTGTGCTTGAAATAGGGAGCGAGCGAGTGAGGGGATGCAAGGAAAATAAGTCGAAGAACAGCGTATTGAGAACTTAAGCAGATGAAAGTGTTCATTCACATTTTTATGAAAATGGTCAAGACTTTTATATGTACTTCAGCTATCGTTAATCTTAAAACAATATGCAAACAATTTTCTTTTTTTTGTTAATAAAATTTATTTAAAAACTTTTTAGAGCATAGAGAAATTATATATTAAGGTGGTAGAACTCGAACCAAAGATAACTACTCTAGGTGCTAATTTAGATGAATCCCTTACCTTACAAAAACAACACGATGAGACTCTTAGAAATATACAGGTAAGCCGAGTGACGTCAATTTCAATGCAAAGTAAACAAGAAAAAAAAAGAGAAAAAAAATTAATTTGAAGCTTATATCTCTTTAGAATCTTCCCGGTCCGATGGAAGAGTTTGTGCATAAAGCTGATAAATTGCTAGCTAGCAAACGTATTAGCTCAGAACTAGTCAATGCCATGGCAGACACATTAAACGTCATTTGGTCAGATATATTGCACCTGCTCCAAGATCGTCAACATATATTGCATTTGTGTGCGCAGTTTCATGAGAAAATGCTGCAGTGTCAACGACGTATGGACCAATTAGAGCAGGCCTGCACAGACACCATGATACCCATAGAAGTGTCTGCGGTACAAGAGTTCCTTAATAAATTTAAACAGTTGCGCATCGATATGCTAACGGCCGTCATGGCCGCTCTGAAAGACGGCAACGAATTGTTGGCTCAATTACAAGAGTTGGAGAGCATGGAGACTTTAGATACACGGCCAGAGCATATTAAGCGTGATGCCTTACGTGCGGTACATCAAGTGCAGCAATGGTTAGAGAGTTTACATGATCGACGCAATGCCTTGGAGATAGCCTGGCAGACAAGGAAAAATCAATTAGAACAATGCTTGACATTGGCTCTATTAGGTCGGGAACTACTTGAAGTAGAAACAGCTTTGCAAGAGCAACGTCACGAAATATCCACCACATTCTGTTTAGGCGAATGTGAGCATTCAACAAATTTAGTGTTGAAAAATTATAAAGAATGGAAACAGCAGGCGTTGTTGCTAAGAGATCGAGCCTTAAAGATAACGCGAGCTAAAGAGAAATTGCAATCGTCGGGTTCTTTCAGCGGTGACGAGGCTTGCGCTCGCGCTTATAATATATTAAGTGCTTGTACTGAACATTTAGATCTAGTCGATCAACGTGAACATTGGCTGCAGCAATCTCGGGATTTCTTTAACAAAGCCGAACACATTTTAAAAGTTTTGGAAAAACTGGAAGTTGAGTTGTCCAATGTCAGATTGCCCACAAATTCACCGGAAAGCTTTGCTATGTACAACAAAGTCGCCAGAGATGTAAATAATTTTACCGAAGAACCTTTGCGTTTAGGTTATTGCATTTTAGATGAAGTGGGCCGCACTTTGCCTGAGACTCAGGGAATAAAAAGAGTTTTAGACGAAATTGAAAATCGTAAAGTGTACATTGAACGCATTTGCGACCACAGCACTGAAGATCATCGAAAAGTACAACGAGCTTTGGAAGAGTTTCTTACACAATACAATGACTTACTAGATTGGCTAAAGTCTTCGGGACAAAGTTACCTGCAGCAAAATGTCCGTATGGGCACGAATCTCGAGCAAAGCAAACAATTTCTTTTGCAACACCACGAGCTAATGCAAGATTTGGAGGTTAGTTCGTATAACATATTTATGAAATAAACAGAAATTTATTAAAATTATTATTACTTTATATAGATTAAAGGTGAATTAATTAATTTATTACTCGAATCCATCAAAACGCATTTAGAATCGCTAAGTGCTCAACAGCGTTACGACGTGGACTCTAAAGCTGAAGCTTTACACAAACACTGGATTGATTTAAAGGATATGGTCTTGAAGCGTGTCGATTATGTGACGTTGTTAATAGAGTTTTTTGAGAAAACGAATGAGCTCGCTAGTCAAATTGATAACTTGAAGCGTCAACTCTCTCAGACACCGAACGAACAGAAATTGCAATTCTTAGAGGAGACTTGGCAAAACATACGCTGCAATTTCACCGATTTGAAAAATATTGGAACACGGTTTTTGTCTACAAAAGTATGTAAATTTTATAGAAAGTATTTGGTATTCTCAATACTCTTTTAAACTACGCGGTAGTTACCATTTGCTTTTTATTTTTATAATTTGCTTTTAAATCGTTCTTCCTAAGCTTGTTAAGACTAATATTGAATGCTGCTCGTAAAGTTTGATATGATGACAACAAGTAAACTTCCCTCCTTTTATTTCTGTTTTTTTTTTTTTTTTTTTTTTTTTTAATGGCTTGGCCTAGAAATGATAGGCCAACCACTACTACTACTAGTAGCCATAATTAAGTCATAACAGTCACGCAAATTGTTAACTGCTGACAGGTTAACCTGCGGACAAGTTAAAGTGTTGAAAAGTTTAACTAAACATTATTAGAGTTAGAGTATATTGATTGATAAGAGGGAGGAGTTAGTTAGGTTATGTTAACATATTTTATGCAAATCAAAAATTTTTTAATATTTTTAGGAAAATTTTATTCATAAATTTTTTTAATTAATTTCTTCATAAAACATGCGGAAATTTAATTAAGGATTTTCTTTCAACTAATTTTATAGAAATGTTTTAATAAATCTTTTCCAAGAAATGAAAGCCTTTCATAATAGAATCTCTCTTTAAATATTCCTTTGTAATTTCAGGTAAATGGTGGACCCCTTTAAACTTTTCTACAAAAATCTTTAAATATTCTTTACCTTCTTACACAATTTTCTTAGGTTTCGGTACGAAAATAAAAGCAAAAATTGCTCGAAATATATTCGAGTAAAAACACTTATTTGCGTCATATATTGTCGAAAGGTGCCACCATCCAAGTAGTAAAATGTATTTTTGAAGGAAATTATTATTTAAACTTTTTTACTTATACCCCGCTATAAGATTTATCCTTCTAAGAAATGTATACATTATTCCGCTGTAGGATTTAAATGAATCAAGCGCTGCATTTGCCTTTTTTCATAATTTTAAAAATTAGTTCAAAAATTATTAGAAGCTATCGGTTAACTGTGTCGATCTCTTTAGCGATCTCTTTATCGATGTGCGCGTATACTTGCCAAGCACCGCGTATATATAATATGAAATTAGGTTGTAATGAAAGGGCTTGACAAGATTACAAAAATATTTTCTAAAATACACTATTATGGCAAACATACATTTGTAATGACAAAATCTCGGGTGGAAATTCGACAAGTACGGATGGACGGATCACGGCGTACATATTTTTCATACACAGTTAATTAGTTAAATTAGCTCCGTAAATATGATTTGACAGTAAACGAGAAACGCAGTTGAAAGTTCATGTAATTGCGTAGGTGTTGAAAAGAAATCTAAAAATAGCCGAAAACATCAAAATTTAACGATATATAAGCCACGCAAACATTCAAATCGGGTCAAATTATATCGCCTGCAACTTAAAAAAAATACTCTCAAATATATTACATAAATATTCTATATATCTACGGACTTAAGGTTACGGGAACTATTTTTATTGGCAATTTTCCAGTAGCATAAGCGATTGAAAGTATGGCAAATATCATATCGATACCTGTCGTATGTTGTCAGTAACGCTTATATAGCTCGTAAAGTTTTCTATATGACAAATGGCCTTCGTAACATGTTTTTTCGTTTAGCTGTTTGTGTTTCGATTTTTCAATCTAAATTTCGTCGACGTCGGCAGCTCTAGCTAAAAGAGCAATCGGTAAAGGAACCCAGGGGATGGACAAAGTAATACGAAGACCTAACAAATTCAAAATATTTACTTGTTAATAAGGTGTCGGGCCACCATTTGCCTGTAGACTAATTGCAATTCTTTACGGCATAGATTCGTAAAGTATTTGACTGAATAGCTTCTAACGAAATGTGATACCTTTTCTATATACCAAGGCATCCAGCAGTTCTTTCAATGTTGTTAATGATGGAAATCCGCTATAAAATTTCCCATAATGGTTCAATTATATTAAAGTGGGGCGATCGTGCTAGCCAGGGAAAATATTTGATACTATTTTAATGCTACTCAAACCAAGATTGAGCCTTTTTGACTGTGTGTATGGGTGCATTATCATCTTGGAACATGGCAGTTTTTTGTGTCGAGATATTCATTCGCAGTAATCCGGCTAGTGATATAAATGAGAAACTGCTGAACACCGCGATATAGTGGTCCAAACCAGGCTTGGCTGTAATAGGCAGGCAGCTCGGTAGGCTTGTTTTGAAGTTCTGCACACATAAACCCGATCGTTTGTAGGAAGTAATGCGAACAATGATTGGTCGGACAATACTGCAATCTTCCAATCATCAAGTGTCCAAGTTTAATGATCGTGGCATGAGTTCTTTCGTGCCTTAGTGTTTCGCAATTATAACCCACAGCGTATAATACACTGAAATGTAACCTACAAGACTTGGCACTTCAACTTTGCAATACGTGCGAGTCGTATTATTTACATAGAAGCAGTGTTGCCAATACGCCACAAGATGATACTACATTCTACAGTGTTCGTACTATTGTGTTCATCCCATGTAAAGCATATTTATTCCGAAGTCTTTTGGGCTCTTTTCGGTTTTCAAATGATAAAAGGCGTGTTACTTTAACCTCTAAGTACTGCGGGTAACGCAATTATTTGTATTTATTTAGGATTACATCCAAGTTAATCAATTCTAGCACTCGTTTCATACGCTTCAGTTTGTCGAAGTCTGTTATTTAACCTTCGAACAGTATATTATTTAAATTATTTAAGCTTAACGCAACTTTATATGCCTCGACGTCTGGTTATGCTATGATAAATACGTCGAAAGTCAAACAATTGAGTGTGCGTTGAAGAAATTTTTATCAACCTGTACATATTTCAGTGTTTCAGTTGTTGCGACCAATATTTAAGATTTATCGACTGTGTGTTGTTATTAAGAGTTAAGTATCTCCACGATCCGCTAATGTAGAGCCTATTTTTATCCGTTACTTTAAAAAGAAACATCCGATATAGCGAAATAAAGGAGTTTAAAAGAAGTTCGTGAATGTTTCCACTTCTTCACTTCGTTATAAATATCTGCAGGCTGTTTAATCAAATTAAAGACAGCAGAAATAGCATTTAATAAAAAAATAAAATAAAAGCTTAGGTGAAAATATTCTTTTCAAAACTTTCCCCACAGAACTGAATTTTATAATTATGGGATCCGCCTGAGTGGCCAACTAGGCAAAGGATCTCGAGCAACAACTCAATGGTCGTGACCTAAAATGTCAACTGCGCTAGAGTTTTCAATAAAGTCGATGCTAGTGCTTTAAGACTTTAGTCTTACAAATTACTTCTCTGGCTAAATTAATTATAATATAATAATAATAATAATACTAATAATAGCAATAATAATAGTTGCGGGATAGAGCCATATTTGTTTTGCGAAATTTGAACGGAAATATGAATTAGGGACATCTTAAAATATTTAAATTCTGTGAAAAGCCTGAGATTTCAATTTTATCTATCTGTGTGTTGCCTGAGTCATCAGAACATGAGAAATTGACATTAAAGCATAAATGGCGGCTTATATAAGTTTAAATAAAATTTTTCAATCAATTTAAAAAGTTGATCGCCAGCTATAAAACTAGAATTGCGGGAAAATTTCGAAAAGAGATTTTTCAATGTCTTATAAACATTAGCGAACGATTAGCGCCGAACGTACGGCATACAAGCACTCCTCCTTTCAAAAACATTACCTTCATCGTTCAATTTGGAACATTGCCTCAATTATAGAGTCCATGTGATTACCTATTGAAAGCTTTCATCATTCAATCCTAGATTTTTCTTCAGAAGACCAGTGAGCGTCAGAAGGAAGATAGGAAAGAGAAAGAAATAGGGAGAGTGGTGGTGCCCACTCGATAAGCACTTACTATAATTATGAGCAAAGAAAACTCCATTGCACTTGAGATTCGAACCCGTGAAAACTGATTTGATAGTTGTGTTCTAACTTACTCGGCTACTCAGGCGAACTCAGTTGGCCTTATTGCCAGATTCATTAATTATTACATTTAATAATAAAATGAATAAAATCTGTTAATATTATATTTGATCTTTTATGATGACAGCATGTAAATCTTCAAGTTTAAAATTCCTCAAGGCGGAAAAGACTGCCTTAAGTTATGGTTAGAAAGATCATAGTAAATGGATCGAAAATAAATAAGAATTCCACAGCTATCCAAACCATATATCGTAAGCTGCTATCGCGTACAATTTATTTTTATTTATTCAATTTTTTGCCCCTGTTATCTAGAAGCTTATACCAAAATCGGAAGTATATATTCAGGTTTCGCGATGTAATATCTATTTAAAATAACGATTAAGCTATAAATGTTGTTATTGTTGTTGTAAAGGCAATTTTGACATTCGCTTTTGATTGCGAGTATAAGGGGTAAGTCATTGTCGAGGTCTATGAGTATTCATGCATCATTAATTTAATTGACAAGTGGAACATTTGTGATTAAGAATTTTACTACTTGATTTACTTGTTACGCAACCACTGTCTTATGACGCATTATAGCTGACGTGCCCGATTGCTTGGAAAACAAAAAAGAAAAATACAACATTCGATTTCAATTGCAAGCAGGGAAAGTTGGTGAATAATAATTGGTCTTGTTATTCTTCTCAACTTGCAGGGGGTGTACACAAAAAATAAGAAAACGAAATTTTTCCCGCTTTTAAATTCATTTATTTTCTTAACACCAGCTAAATGTCTGAATATCTTATAGTTACAGAAGCGAACCGGAAAAAAATATTTCTCTCAAAGTGTTAATATGTTAAAAATAAATGAAATATTTCTAGGAAAAAAGAAGCGAAACTTACTGCGAAGGGGTGTTAAGAAATACTGCTTTAGCAACTTCTTTTCTATCTAAAATTAAAAACAAACCGATGAGGAGAAACTCTTTCTAAAATTAGAGATTGCTTCTTCATTGTTTTGTACTATAAAAAGGAAAGGGGAAAAAAAAGCCAAGAAGCTGAAAAAAAAAGTTCATAATAAGATGCTCATATGTGTACAACATCTTGCCAATAATATGTTTATAGCCTGAGATGATTTTGCAATACCGACAGTTGTTACTGAGTGCCTGTCTTCTTGCATGTAGAATAATTATTTTTGTAAGAAAAATTTCATTTCCAAACATCATTTCAGTGATAGGCGATATAAGATAAACTTTTTTAACTTATCTGCTGAACACTCACTTTAACGATTCATTAACGGTATTTAGCAATTATATATATATATATAAAATTGTTTATCCTATAGACACCATTTCATCCGTGCTTTGAGATTGGAACTAAAACCTCCCAACATTCAAATCATCATCGATCATCATCGGATCTATAAAGTTTCTCTCAATGTTTCTCAGATCAACGCAGTTCGTATGAGCGAATTGCGTGCAATTCTAATTGCATTTTCATAACCCAAGAGTCCAACCATAAAAACGACATAGGAAGGGTATAAACGAAAATGGTATTTTTATAAATTTTCCGATACAAGAACATATTTGCTATCAGTCATTTTTATACTCTACACCACTTGCGATACAAGATTATATTAAATTTGCGCGAATGCATGCAACACCCAAAAAGACTTGGAAAAGGAGATATACCCACTTTTTATCATACCCATCGGTTCAGTATTACATCTTTTTGTATCGATATAAGTTGGGCTGTTAGTCTATCTGCCCCGATTTCTCGTCATCAACCTACAGACCACAATTTTTGGGATATTTTGTTGAAATTTAGTACACGGATGTGTTTTGGCCCAAGGATGAGCGCTATTGAAAATGCTTCAAATTGGACCGCGTTTTCGTCAATTTGCCATATAACTCGATGTTGTGGAAAATCGTTATACGAACAATTGTTGGTTGGTGGAGGGTATTTAATGGTGGGCTGTGTCCCACTGTAGTGTCCTTACTTGTTTTAAATCCATTTTGAATTTAATAAAAATACGTGTCAAGGGAAACATATAACAAAAAATGTAAAATGTTATATAAGCTTGGGAATAATGACGCATAACGCCAATATCGCGTAGTACACTGCCCAAAAAGTAAGGCCAATATAATTTTATCTTTTTTAGTCCTACTTGTTATTCCAAATCTATTGCATTGCTTTCAAACTAATCCCTCTCAGATGCTGTACACTTCTATCAACGTTTTTGCCAATCCTCGCAACAGTTATCATAGTCGATTTCAGGAATAGCCTTCAAGGGTTTCTGCGATTCAGCTTGCATCTCTTCAATCGGATCAAAATATTTTCCCCAGAGTGGTCTTTTGAGTTTAGGAAATAGTCAAATGTCACATGGGGCTAAGTCAGGTGAATATCAAGAAGTTGTGGAACGATATGGTTTAAGTTTTTAACGGAATGGTCTCGGAAAACCACTGCAGTGTGAGATTACGCATTATCGTGAGGCAACAGCCAACAGTCATCTTTCCACAATTGCGGTCTCTTTTTGCGAATAGCTGCACGGGAACGACGCTTAACACTCAAAGAATAGTCTTTGTTAACAGTTTGGCCAGGCCGAAGGCCTTTGTAGTGCACAACGCCACGATAACCGAAAAAAACTATTAACATCACTTCGATTTTCAGTTTCTTCGGTCTTAGCTCACCTTTCGAACAGTTGACCGATTTGTTTCGGATAGTAGGCGTAGATCCAAATCCCTTCTCCTGCAATAATGCGTTTCATGACTGATTGATATTCAAAATATTACATAACGAGCGGGAGTTCAAAAATTTTTCACTATCGCTACCATTGATTACACGTAGAAACAAAGTCGTAAACACATGAATTTTATGCCTTAGGTAGAACTTTTTAACACCCGTTGCCACTTTTTTTTTTCGATATCTGATCGAAAACAGATCAAAAAAAAAAAAGAAGCGTATAAGAGGGTTTTAAAGAGGGGCGTGTTAGAAGGCGATTCCGAAGATGTTATCAAATTGAAAAATTTTTTAATTTCAAACAATTATTCGAGTTTTATATAAATTTTGCATTAATAAAATATGTAATAGATGTTGAAGTTAATGCATCATTTTGAATAATATTTATTTGCATTTTCAAGCGTAGACTTGAGCATTTTGTTCTTCCGTGGGTGTTTTCGATTGCGACAAGAGGGCAGACTACTAACTTTGATGTAAACAGTTAAAATTAGGAGAGTCTTAACTAAACGGGCGTTCCGGTTGGAACTTGCGGATGGTGTTTTCACGTGAAACTGTTTAACTTTTCGCTTATACAAAATTGAAAAGATACCAGATAGATAAGCAATTAAGCTATAACATTAATAATAGTGCAGAACATTTCAAACTTAAAGAAAAATGTACGAAATACGTATTTTATAAAAGCGCCTCAGCAAATCATGTAGTATATGATTGTAGGAAGGTTATGTAAATTATTAAAAGATCAGATAAGCGCATTTACACCTTAACGGTTACTCAATATTTTGCAACTTGGAGAATTTCAAGTGCCCAACGACAGTGCACCGATACGGTTTCAGGATACAATTTTCAATAATTACAATACATAATTATAGAGAAATGCTTTGGCCGTAGATAGGGTGTTCTTCTAAGAGCCTGGTATGGCAACCAATAGCCTGCTAAATTTAATACTAATTGAGAAGAAACATTATAAGCAAAACAAAACGAGAAAAATTGTGTTTTTTGGATTTAAGTGCTTATATGATGGCCCAATTATTTATAAAATTTTGTATATTTCCCTTACAGCCAACGTAAACGAATTTACAGTCAGTCCGAGAAATTGTTACAAGAATTTAGCAAAAAGAGGGGAAAAAACGCCACATTCATTAACTGTCATGTACTCCGCTAATGTGAAAACCGTTTATTCGGGATTTTCTATCTGATTAATCGGTTCATTCGATTAATACCCAATCGATGTTTCAAAGCCGCTAGAGATCCTTTAAACACTTTTCAATAACTTTTATTTAAGCACGTCGTTGCATGTCCATTAGTTCTCAAGTTTAGGAAAAGTTTAAAAGCTTAATAAGGGAATTATTTCAGATGTTTTTCTATTATTTATTTCGGGTAAGACAAACGCACATATGTCCGGGTTAACTTAATGTACTTTTCAAAATTTAAGGTAACGACTATAAAAATCTAATAAATATAAACAGAGAGAGGGAAACAAAAAAGAGGAAACAAAGGCAGCAAAACTTCTTCCATTCCCGTAAACAAACCAAATGCTATACTAACCAGACACCGATGAAACGGTACGCCTAAAAAGCATAACATGTTGGCAACATAAAATTTCCAACTTGAAAATATATATTTGCACTACATGTGTGTGCGGGTATTGAAAAATGTTTTTATTTTTTAGAAAAAAATAAAACGAAAAAAAAAAAAACGAATTGAAAGAAGGGAACGCAAATAAAAAACTAATTTTTTTTTACGTTTTTTTTCTTTTCTATTTCTGTCGTGTTTCGCGTTTACTGGCGGCTGACAACGCATAAACAACATTAACGTGATAATGATGAAAACGCTGACGACGATACTAATGATAATGATGATCATTGTGCATATATATCCGTCGACTGCGCATTAGATTTTGGATCTATATCTTGAAACGAAATCCTCAGCAATTGCTGTCGAAGATATCCTCAACGATTTTAGTAAGCAACAAATCGATGTAACAACCAGTTTAGAAAGTTGGACAACGCATATAGCGGAAAAGCGTGAAGTTGAAATAGTACTGGAAAAGATCATGAGTGAGAATGAAGAGGTATGTGCGTAAGAGCATAAAGGTGAACAAAAGTGTGTATAAAAAAAATAAAATATATATATAAAAAGAATTCGAATTTAACATAATATTAAGAAGAAAAATTATCTTAAGTCATAATATAATAAGAAATTTGTTTCATCAACGTTCAACATGTAAGTTAAATAAATGCAGTTTGTTTTTATCTTCGTCACAGAAGATATGTAAAAGTTGGCAAATGTTTGCAACGCATAAAAATGCACGTCGTTTAACTTATGAAGCATAAACATTCTTGATGAGCGTATGAATACCGAAATCAATTTGCGTTATTTCTGTCTATCTGTCCATCTGTTGAAGTCATCATTATGAACTAACAATTGCATCACAATAAAACAAACTTTATTTCAAATCCTCTCTTATTATTGTCGCTAACCTGGGTTTTGAATGTCAGTAAAATCGGTGAAAGCTTTAACCCGCTACTATTAGATAACCATATGCAAACAAATCGATTTGCTTAAGTATGCTGCCTACTTTGCATAATTACCTACAAAGAGGCACTAAATTCTATATAAAACTAAGATATTATCTATATGTGATACGTGCGGTAGGACATGCGCTCGATGTATTGAGTCAATGGATTTTGGCTTCATCTTGCAAGCAAGCATCGTGTAGAAGTTTTTGTGAATACTCCAAGATTCAGTGTAAGACGGAGGTAATTTTTTCTTCTGATTGTTATCTTAGAAAAGCAATTGTTGAATAGACGCTTTATGCCGAAACTAACACATATTTCCAATGATGTACCTAATAAGTAAATGACGTAACTAATGGTAAGCAAGTAAGGAAATTATATTCGGCTGTGATCGAATGTTCTATACCCGTGACCGTTATCCTAAAAAGGACAAAAAAAAGTAAATGAACAAAATTTTCATTCTTAATAATATGAAGCGGGCGGGATTGAATTTTTCTATTTTCAAAATAAAAGTTTTTGGCAGGCGTGTGGTAGTTGTAGCCGTTTCCTTCGAGAAGTTTACTTCCAAATTCTGTTGTAAATTCATGAGCGATATCTTTATTTTTGCGAGCGCGAGATTGTTTACCGCAGATCGTACACAGTTGTTATTCTTTATGAGTAATGATTAAAAAACGAACTTTTTATTCATTTTGAAGGAATATTTTCGCCTTACGTAATACTGTAGGCGTATCTTTCGAACGATTTGGCCCAATTTCAATACCAACCTGCGTGCAAGAACTTTCAATGTTTCTGCCAAATTTGAAGTCAATAGATTCATTTTTGCAGCCAAGAGAATGCTTACAACAGACATTACACACATGGACAGATGGACATGCTTAGATCGATTTAGGATTTCATGCCGCTCAAGAATATATATAGTTGTGAGTTGGAAACGTGTTGACAAAATGAATATACCCGTCGCTGTGCGGTGGTGGGTATAAAAAATGGAGATTAAATATCATTATTACTATAATTAATTAGGCAGAGAAATAAGTTGTAGACTAAAGTCTTAAGGCACTAGCATCTAAAGCTATCGGTTCCATTTAAAGACTGTACCGCACTTGAGATTCGAACCGAGGACCATTGAGTTCTTAGTCGACATCGTTTGCGTACTCGACCACTCAGGCGGATAAATGATATGATAAATAAAATGATAATTATTGTTAATAATTATTAGGTTTAATATAATTTTTAAGTTCTCAAATTTTCAAAAAATTTGATCGGCTGAAAGCGAAACTATAACGACAACATTAATTCTATTGTGATCTACCGTTTTGAAGTTTACATTATACTTTTTTTACCTTTTTACTTCTAGACCACTTTGAAAACAACTAAGGTCGATACTCAATTGTATCCAATATTTACAACATCCTCTGTTGATGCCCAGTTTTTGCACTCGCATTCTATTGAAAAATTAAAATTGGTATTAAACGATATTGATCAAGCTCAAAATGAGATACAAGAACGTGTTCACACTACATTAGCTATACAGACAAAGGATACAGAGTCTATGCAAAAAATCGAACAAGTCATCAGTAATTTGCGTAATTTAAAATCTAAATTGGATGGCATACGTTATGATTATAAAACACTGCTGGAGAATGTTTTGCAATTTTTGGAGAACGTCGCAAAACTACGCAAAGATATCGATGAATATTTTGTTAGACAAAAACAGCAACAACAGCATCCACACACTGAAGCCATTGAACGGTGTATCGCAGAGCATGAGAAGTTTCGTGATTTGTCTATGGATAAATTTAGATCGCTGATCACACAATCGGAATTGTTAATTGATCGTGTACGCATATTAGAGCCAGCTGGAGCGAAAGAGATCGATACCGATCGTATATTGAAATTATTAGAAGATTTGCGTTTACATTTCGAGACCTATAACGGTGAAAGAATGTCGACACTGGAACGTTTAGAACGATTAGAACAATTTAAAAACGATTTAAATGATATTAATCGCAGCTTGGATAGCGTTTCTCACCAATTGAGCGAAATAAATAATCAAAATATAGATAGCTTGGCAGCGGCTAAAACGACTTCGTTGGCTTTTGAATATTTTGAACGTACCATCGAGGTAAGTAAGCAAAGAAAAAAGAGAGAAGACTTTAAAAGATTAGACGACTATTGTTTTCATTAAAATACTATTGTATTTAACTCTCTTTAGAGTTTAATGCCAAGTTTTTTAAAGCCAACTAAACATGAAATACGTTGGGGTTGTTATCTGCACGCAATGGAGGTATTTAAAAAGTCCAGTAATTATAATAATATTTGTATAATCTAGTAATCACGTTATTGTATATGTGTATGTGTGTGTGTGTGTGTGTGTGTGTGTGTGTGTGTGTGCGTATGTGATCCCCAATGTTTTTCAATCTGTTTTTTAACTTTTAAATCGTTCTTTTAATTACGTGGGCGCATGGAATATAGATATGCACCATATGTCCATATTCATTGCCTCGATTTGTCGTGCATTTGCCTACAACATTTTGTACATAAAATAATGTTTTCTTCTTTGAATGTGAAGATTAAGATTTTAATTCATTTTTTTCGAATACAACTTAAGCATATTGCAGCCATGACTTTTTAGTATACGGTGAGACACTATAGTGGCGCATTTCAACATTATTTTCCTCCAGCGTACAAATAAACTATTTACAGGCAATGACTATTCCGATATATACATGCTTTACGAGTTTTTATCTATTTATTAGAGAATGTTTTCTGAATCTTTTGACAACATTTTCAGTCGTGGAATTATGAATAGTGGATAGTGAATACTTTTTTTTTTCAAACATCTGTGCACCTAATCATTCTGAGACATTACTCGTAATCAAATGATTAATTATTTTGTTTGCCATTTTGTTAACTGTAAGAAATATGAAATTATAAAATAAAATTATTGAAGAATTCTATAAATCTAGAAGAGGCCCTAAGAATTGTAACAATGATCGCACCATCGTTTGTTATCTTTTTCAATTTTATATACGAAATGTTTTTATGTCAAACTTTAGCCTAAGTTTCGTTACGTTCTAGGAGATTTTCAATATCCGACGCTAGTGTAATACATACACATTATACATATTTACAATGAGATTAAAAAATGTTTTCAAAAACTTTTAATAATAACTTTTTAAAAACATTGACGTAATCAGAACATAGTAAAAATGTAATTTCTGATCATTTTTCATATTTTGTTCCTTTAACTGAAATCAATTTACTACTGTGTCTCAGAATCCGAATCCATTAGGATTTTTGTTAAATACACATTACAGGCAAAGCTGCACATAGGCACACAGGCTCACATATCTTCACATATTTCGAATTGAAAGTAAAAAATATTATTGTTAGGTTTTGAATTTCGCTGAAAGCATATTTATTTTTACATGTCAGTAAAGCAATAAGAACAACAATAAGATCAATGAGATGGACGGACAATGGATACAATGCGATACACAAATCTTTTACTCGAACTGCATGTTAGCACATATTCTTCACATACCTTTAAGACGTGCATATACATATCTGATGTTTGTATGTTTTGTGCATATATGTTAAATAAAAATAAATAATTTTTTTTTTCATTCAGTTGTTTCAAAGCTGCAGCATCCAACAATCATTTGTATGTTAGGAAATAATATTTACGCGAGCAGCATCTCAGCAGTGACATGAGTTTCATTGCATTTTAAAGCAAATTTCTAAATGACAGCAACAGCTGTGCCTAGACACATTTGTGATTAGACACTTATTTTCAATATCTCTCTTCTTCATTTTCTTTTTGTTCATGTTTTATTAAAAAAGCAATTAATGCAAATGAATTAATTGATTAGAAGTTTAAACAGTTGGTGGGCAGAGCTTTTTCTTTTCCTTTTTTTTTTCTCATTTTGTCAAAAATCAGAAATTCTGTTAAATGTTTTCTTCGTGCATATGTCTTCTAATGGGCAAATGAATTTTAAAATTGGTTTTATGTTTTTAATTTACAGCTACTTGAGAAACGTATCGAGAAATTCACAGAGAATTCGAAACAACAATTATTAATTACAAATCCCGAAAGTGAGTCGTATGTCCAAGAACAATTAATTAAGCTCGACGAGAAGTGGCAACAATTTAAAGATCAGGTTAAACAAAAACGCAACGCACTTAATCAAGCCAGTGAATTCTTTGAAGTGGTAGAAAAGGTATTGTTCGCCATTATCTTTCTGTTTTGCTCATCTCCTTATATTGATTCATTTTGTTTTTAATGCTTTCAGATTGACGCTGAACATCATGAGATCAGCTATTTTTACAATAGCGTCTCGAATAAGATAACTTATTTAAGAGACTCAATAGAAGCGAAAAATTTAATTAATGACATAGAGAAATATGTGACCGAACGTGAAAAACCTTTACGCGAGAAACTGGACAGTGCTGCGAAGTGTCCGCATGACATGAACAAAGTCTCTCAATTGTATAACGATGTTATGACCATTTTTCAAAATTTTGCCAAATTAAAGTCGGACATTAGTGTGGTACAAGACCGATTAAAGAATGAAGAGCGTATGAGAGAGCAACAGGAGAAGGAAGCACGGGAACGTGCAGAAAGAGAGTGTGCGAAACGTGAAGCTGAGGCCCGAGAGAGAGCTGCCCAGGAGGAGGAGGCACGTCTGCAAGCGTTAAGAGAGCAGGCAGCACGTGACCAAGCCGAACGTGAACGGTTAGCACGCGAGTTAGCTGCTCGAGAAAAAGCGATATGGGAAGAAGAGCAGCGCTTATTGATTGCACGGGAGAAAGCAACCCGTGAGCAAGCTGTGCGCGAAGAAGAACTTAAACATCTAAGAAATCTGCGCGAAGAGGAGGCTCGTATTCGAGCTACTCAAGAAAAAGCAGCGCAAGAGCAAGCCATCCGCGAGCAGGCTTTACGTGAAGAACAACTGCGATTACAAGCCGCATGCGAGCAAGCAGCTCGCGAACAAATGGCTCGTGAACAAGCGGCTCGCGAAGAGGAACTCTCTCGCTTAAGAGCTTTACGAGAGGAAGAGGCACGATTACAAGCTGCTCGTGAGCAAGCAGAACGCGCACAAATAGCTCGTGAGCAACTCGCCCGTGAAGAGGAGCTTGCCCGCTTAAGAGCTTTACGCGAAGAAGAAAAACGCTTGCAAGCTGCTCGTGAACAAGCAGCTCGTGAACAATTGGCTCGTGAACAATTGGCTCGAGAACAGGCGGCTCGTGAACAAGTCGCTCGAGAGGAGGAACTTGCCCGTTTAAGAGCTTTACGTGAAGAGGAAACACGCTTACAGGCTGCCCGCGAGCAGGCTGCACGCGAGCAATTGGCTCGCGAACAAGCCGCACGTGAACAAGAAAAAATTCGCCTTAAAGCTTTGCATGAAGAGGAGTTACGTCTACAGAGACTACGTGCACAAGCAATACATGAAGAAGAAATTCGTTTACAGAAGTTACGTGATCAAGCAAGGCATGAAGAGGAGGTTCGCTTAAAAGCGATGCGAGAAGAAGAATTACGTTTAGAGACTTTACGTGAACAAAGTCAACGCGAAGAAGTGAAACGTCTCCAAAGCTTAACTAAAGAAATAGAGGTTTTTACATCGTTGAAGTATGAAGTGCCTCTTTTTGTTGCGCCTCTACAACCGGCCATAGCTTATGAAAACGAGAAGTTCATTTTTGAATGTGCGGTTACCGGAGTACCAGAACCCACTATTGAATGGTTTAAAGAAGGTGTTTCGATTCAAGGTAACTCAGATTATAAAACTACGTACGACAAAGGCCTATGCCGGCTGGTAATCGAGGAAACTTTTGCTGCTGATTCAGGGCATTACACATGTCGTGCTACTAATTTGGTGGGCGTAGGAGAAACAAGTGCTAATTTATCAGTCCGTGAGAATGTTTCTAACATCCAGATGATACCGCCGCACATTGTACGTTTCCTAGAAAGCAGTCGTGCCAAAGAGGGAAGCGTCTTTGAATTTGCCTGTACAGTAACAGGAAATCCTCTGCCCACGGTGCAGTGGTACAAAAATGATAAGTGCATTGATGATTCTCCCGACTACGTTATCTGTTACAATAATGGTGAAGCGAAGTTACGCTTCGAGGAAGTCTTTTTGGAAGATGATGCTATCTATACGTGTAGTGCTTCAAATACAGCAGGCATAGAACATTGTTCAGCAAGTTTAGTAGTAGAACGTAAGCAACTTTTATCAAAGGAGTTAAAAATAAGAAATTAATAAATGCTTTCCTTAAATTTTTCAGCACTAGAACCAACCGAAGTTCCTCATTTCAAAATACCATTAAGCAATGTTATGGCTCGTGTTGGTCAAAAAATTAAATTGGAAGCTTTAATTGGGGGGCTGCCCATACCAGATGTAAGCTGGCTCCACAATGGTAAACCGTACAAACCACGTGAAATGAAGGTAAGTGATTTTTTCATTTAGTTTCATCTACGCTATAAAGTTATATAATGCAGCCAAAATAATTCGATCACGCAATTGACGTCAATTAAAAAGATTAATTAATAAATTTATTTATTATTTGTTTAATTGACTTGCCCAAATATCCATCTGAACAGGCACAAGGCAACCAGAAGTGATTAATATGATCCAAGTCAAACAAGCGCTTTATCATCTTAGATCATTAACAATAAATTTTTTAATAGATGGCAAAGTGATCGTGTTATCTGCATTCATGCATCCGTTCATATATATCATATATATAAATGACATGTATGTAATATTTGTGTCAAGTTAATGAAATTTGAAAATTATGAATATTTGAAATTTAATATAAATATATATATAAATATAATATATATATATATGTGTGTGTGTGTGTGTGTGTGTATGTTTGTGAATGTACTTATGTGTATGTAATGTACATGGATACATTCACGTTCATGTCTAAATATTTATAAAATTTTAAATATATTTAATGCATGCATGCATACATACCAATACAAAATTGGCCGTAACGTCGAGTAAAATTTGGTTAAGCAGCGGCTGTAGGCTTTCGCTCTCATTATCATGATCATCACAGTAAATTCAAATTTAATGGTTTGAAAATTTTATTGCAAGCGAAACATCAGCAAAATTACCCATGTATGTGCGTAGGAGTAAATGATAATACTCTTCGGTTTTATAGTATAGCTAACAAACAGTAGACCAATACCAATGCAACTATTATGCGTTTTAAGCTTCGTATATTTAAAATGGTTTTTAAATATCTTAATAAGTTACTGAAATATTGTTGTTTACACAAATCTCACTTAAGATGAGATAGTTTTAGATTCAGTCCGAAGAATGGAGCTATGAATCGGAGACACCACATATCAGTATGAATAGCACGATTCATTTAGTGTTGTCGATCCGTTTGATGAAATCATTGTTATGATAAGAAAATTTTATTTAGAAAAAAATATTGATTCAAAAATTTTCCTTTCACTTTGGATTCGGATTAATGACGATAATCAATTAAATTGATCCGAAAGTTTATTCACAATTAAGGATACCACAAATGAATAAGGATGGCTTGCATCGGTGTTGTATTGTATTGTATGAATATATGATTTAAAATGCATATGACACACGATTTATGTTTAGTCAGCAGATTTTCGCCCTATCTTGCGGTCAAGTATGTAAAATATTTGACAGCTATATGTATGAATGACTCTATTAATTGATTTATGACCAACATAAAATTATGATTCGATCAACTGTGCTCGTGTGTGCGTCTGTCAATGCTTTTGTTCTTTATTATCTTTATTCTCATTAATGTACAAATTGACGGAGATAGTGTAAAGTCCAAAAATGCGTTCTTAGTGTAGTTAAGAAACATATGAAATAAGCAAACACAATGCCAATCGACCTTGAGACCGTCGACTAAACGGAAAACTTGTGATTTTTATATATCTGCTTGAGATGGAGCTTCTTTCCAATCTTTTTATTTATTAATTTATTTATTTATTTATTTTTGTTTGATTCAGTATCCAAAGACTTTAGCCAAAATATTTTTATAAAAACATTGCGGCAAACATTTTTCAAAAATATATTTTATATGTAAATAAATAAATCGCAAACATACAACGATTTACAGTCTCTAAATACCAGAAGACTACGCTCCGTTTTGTGTATGAATTGGGCGATTACGCCTCTACTCTACTCGCTTTAGTAGCAATTTAAAAACAAATAGTAAGTCCAGAAAGAATGCGTACAAACTTCTTCTGTTCAGAATATCTTATAAAGAAAATTTCATTACCTAAAATGATTTACTATTTGCGAAGAAATTCAGCCCTATTTTAAAGCAATTACGTGCAAAAAAATAAAATTGAAAGGAATACTTTGTGCGATGGGCGGGACGTCGACTGATTTTCATAAACTTAATTTTATTGATTTTTAGTAAACAAAAAATCTCTTTGGAAAACATTAAGCAGAATAAATAATGAAAAAAAAAAAAAAATCGTATAAATAAAAACAAAATCAAAAACGTATAGTGAATTGCCAGACCACCAATTCATATACAATATATTTATGCAGCCTACAATAAGCGAGTATGTATTCACCACTCAGCGCTGATGATAGATGATATTCACCACCAAGTAAAAATAATTTGAAAATTTTTCATATTTTTTTTTTGCGAAAATTATTCATTTCAGTATGAGTACGGTCGCATAACGCTCATAATCCCGCAAGCTTATCCAAACGACGCCGGAGTATACGTTTTGACTGCCAAAAATTTAGCTGGTGAGGTGTACACTTCTTGTAACGTTACTATTAAAGGACGTTTACCAAACGAAACCTCCGACTCGGAAATGGCTTCGGATATGGAACCGATTAAGCCTAATGTTCAAATGCCCTTGAAAGACGTTTCAATATTTGAGGGTAAATCGGTACGTTTGGATTGTGTAATTGTTGGCCAACCAGAACCCGAGGTTATTTGGTATCATAATGAACGCCCCGTTAAAGAATCGGTTGATATTCAACTCTTGTTTCAAGGTGACCGTTGCTCATTAATTATACAAGAGGTTTATCAAGAAGATGCAGGCAATTATAAAGTAGTTGCAATAAATTCTGCGGGTGAAGCGTCGAGCAGCTGTGAACTCAAGGTCACCGCATTGAATATAGCTGAACCAGCTACCAGGGCTCAAACTGAACGTCAATCACAAAGCAAAGAATTCGAACCGAAATTTGAAAAGTTTTTAAGTGACGTTTTAGTGGATGAAGGAGAAACGGTAATAATGGAAGTGGTAACTAGTGGCGACAAGCCTATGGAAGCCAAATGGTTTTTAACCAATCAGGAACTGAGCGAAAACGAACGTATGCACATAGAAGCTAACGGTACGAGTGGTGTTTTCCGATTAACTATAAAAAATGTGAACGCTGACGATAAGGGCGTTTATACCGTGAAAGTTTCAAATAGTTCAGGAGACGCTAAATGTTTTTCTCATTTAATAGTAAAATCGGTGAATGCTCCAGAAAGTCAGAGGCCACAACAGGTGGATATTGTAGAAAAATTAACTCGTCCCGAATTCAAAGAAGTGTTTAGCGATAAAACAGCTAATCTCGAAGAAGTTGTTAAGTTTGAATGCATAGTTAAAGGTAAACCTACACCAAAAGTTCATTGGTGTTTCAATGATCAGCCGGTACATGGGCATAATTTCCTCGTCTCCACCAGCGGCGACCGGCAAGTGCTGACAGTGCAAAATGCTGGACCCGACACAGTAGGTAAGATGACATGTATAGCTGAAAATGAAGTGGGTCGAGCCGAATGTGTAGCCTTCCTCGGTTTGGTGGGTTCAGGTCTGGAGGCCATGCCAGCTCAAAGTAATGTCCAAACCATGACACAAGAAGATAACACGGAGTCTTCCAGGGTAACATTCAAGAAGCAAACCTACACTTCTACCTCTACTTCGCAAGTGCAATCCTTCGAGGGAAATATGCCACAAACCGAACTTCACCACTCATCGACGCATATCGATCAGTCATTGAAACAATTTGGTAATCAAAGACCCGAAATAATCGAAACTCATAAATACCAAGAGCTGCATAAGGATAAAGAAATGTCTAGTCCCACTATGCAGCAGAAATCTTTCGTTTTAGTTCAATCGGCCAGTGATGCGAGCAATGCTATTGTACCCAGTTCACCGACTCGTACACGCAAAGAAATTGCTCCTCGTTTCACTACTCCGCTAACTGGTAAAATTGTTGATCAAGGTGTGGACGTTAGTTTGGAAGCTCTTTACGATGGCTTTCCGTCACCGGACATAAAAGTGATTAAAAACGGTGAAGAGTTATTTGATAATGAACGCCTAAAAATTTCGAATAAATGCAATCGCATTACTATCGAGTTAAAACAAGTGAACGTGAATGATGCGGGCCGTTATGCTGTCACAGCTAGTAATTCAATGGGTCAATCTACAAGCACTGCCGATTTGGTAGTTAAAAGTAAGTACATACCAATATATTTTTGCCTTTTGTTTCTATCGTCAATTTTTGTTTTTTTGCTTTTAACAATTCGACAAAAGTATTTAATACTAGGAAAACCTTTAAGGCCTACGAGATGTATATTATGTACAAACGTAAATGTATACAATGACATGATATGCATTTGTCAAACGGTTGCCAAATTGTACGACAAACAATATATATATCCAACTATAGATATATATATATATATATATATGTATGCATACATATATACATACGAATTTATATGTATATCTGAATATATGCATGAATAAATGTCAAAAACCATTAAACAAAAATTTTCTATTATGAGATGTAGTTTTGTCATTATTACGATTGTTGTTTCTGTTGCTGTTGTATTAGTCGCTGTCATTGGTAAATTGTAGGTTGTGTTCACAACTGAATACTTTCTTATATGAAATCACATTTAAACTGTATGCAAATAAACAGCTTTGAAATAAAAAAAAACGCACAAATTTGATTTAAACAAAATAGAAAATAGAAAAAAAAAACACTCAAAATATTCAAATGCTTTTGAATTTCATTTCTACATATATATTGTGCACATACAAATGTTTACAAATGTATCTTAATGTTTATGCATTTAAAATACATGTCCCTGACCAGTAGTTGCAAAATGATCTTTTAGTTTATTTACTCAATTTCACATTTCTAATCAGCGCCGTATGTGTATAACAAACATTCCAAATTGTGTTCCTCAGAGTTTGTAGCATTCCGCCATTCCCCCATTGCATATATCATAATTAACATATACGGAACGGAGAATTTTCCACAAAGGATCTTCTTCGTTTGTACATCGTTTCAAAACCATTCACTATTGTCAACGATTATCTAGCATTTTACGTGGGATAGTTGAAGTAACACATCGTATACATCTATCTATTACAATCTGTTTCAAATGTACCTATACAGTGTACATACCAAAGCCTAATGCCTTGCAATAAAAAAATTTGGCCGATCAGTTATACTCTTTAATATAGAGACAAAATAGTTCATCCATTTACGACACTTTTGTATTTCGAATGAATGTCGATTTGAATTCTTTTCCTAAAACTGTCAATAGTTCGCTTCGTTCGTCAGAACGAAAATTCTCGCCAGACAATGCAATAAATAAAACCCTGTATTCGGTAAAAAAAAAAAGTTACAAACGTTATTAAAACGAGTGTGGTCCCGAAGTTTAAAGAATCAGTGACCTTGACAAGCTGAAGTGTCAAAGAAAATGTGATCATAATATTACAACATAGGCACAAAACGACCTTCTACAAGTAAGCTGCAATGCTCTTCATTATACTAGAAGATATTTGAAGGTCACCGACACATATGAGACATATGTCATTCTCTTATTATTATTATTATTATCTCATATTATTCATTTAGGAGACAGTAGTTTAAAGTTTAATCGGAACTGAATAACATACGATTTGGAAAATGGAGATAAAGTCTTAAGTTTTTCATATCGTAATCCCTTCGGTAATTATAATCGATCCTCCGATCTAATTTAACCCCATCGCTTGTATTTCCTTCGAAACAATTACTAATTAATTATTTCGTTATATTATCCAACGAGATCGAGAAGCGTTCTTACATCATTCCAAATCGTTTTAATTAATTCAATAATCATTTGGCATATAATTTAAAAACAATCTCAGTTGTCCTTTAAGTATATTATCTAATACTTGTTGCGAAATTCTGGCTAATTGAAGTATTTATTGATATTTAAGAGAATTTGTAGAAAAAAAAAAAATTATTTCACATTAAGAGGCAAATGAAGGAAGCAGACTGACTCTAGGTAGGCGTTTATTAATTGCTTTTTTTATTGGCTTTTCTCTCTTTCTCCTCTTTTTTTATTTAAGATTATGTTTTAGTTATAATGATAAAACAAATCTCTATTGGAAAAACTTTGCTATTCATTTCGTTCACAATTTGGAATATTGTGGTATTCGATCGCGATTATTTTTAGCATTTTCGATGAATATAATTTTTTTGCTTATAGTTTGTATATAACATATATATAGGCGTATGTGGGAGAATGTTAATGTATTGCAAACAAATTGAATAAAATTTTCTCGATAGACATACATGCCTACATGCATACGCGTATAAAAACGAACAAATGAAACAAATTGAGAAGATGTCGTCGTCTCTGCATCTATGAAGGCCGCCCCAAAAACTTATATCTAACAGGACTGATTTGTCCCTGTGTTGGTTTTGGAAGCAGAATATATGTAATCCCCTAATTTGAAAAGCTCTATCTAGTTTCACACATCTACAGTTACATTTTATTTATTTTTTTGTTGCTCCCACCACAAACGCATATATACAATGCATGTGAGCAAATGAGATAACAATCGCTAAAGATTGCATATAGAGTCATCAAATAAGTATCATTTTTTTCTAATTTGTAATAAAAACTGAACAGTAAAAGCTATCAACGGGATTTTTTTTTTATTTCACAGATATTCGTTCATGTCATTGCTATTTCAAAATAATTTCATGTGAATGACGGCCTCTGGACTACTGTAAAATTTTCAATCATGGGACAGTACTTGTCCCAGCCACTGTTCCACATAAATCTGCTCTTATTTCATTACTAACACAACTAATCTTGGTGAATAAGGTCACTGAGAGTTGATGATTTATTAAGGAGTAAGCCAATGATCGAACATAACCCCCAAGTAAAAAATCTAGTAGAGTTATATCGCTCACATACGCATCGACGGTGATGGATATGTGTGGCATGTTGCAACATTTTGTGAAAATTACATAGTCCGAAGTCATTTAGTTTGTGCCATCAAAAATCAGTTATCACTTTTCCCCAGCTTTCTTGATTGAGTCCACAAACCACTCAGAAACGTCAAAGTCCTTTAGGATCATCATATGTGTTTTCATTCCACCAAAGAAGCAATAATTTTTTGTTTCGAAGTCATTTAACCGAATAGGCGCTTCATCCCACATACATGAAAACTAATTGCGGGTAGTTTGCTCTAGTGCTACGTCTTCTGGACGCTATAAAACTATAGATGTATTGTATTCTACAAATAGGGATCAGGTAAGGTGATTGTTTTATTTACCTTCACTTTCGCAACCACAAGATGGATATATATATACGTACTTTTTAATATAACTAACCATTCCCTATATGTGTGGGCACACATGTGATCGGGAGAGATTGTGGATAGGGAAAGAGCAGTATTTGCCTATATTGTTGTTTGCAGTTAGGTGATAATTCTGTTCTAAGCTGAAAAAAATCTAATTTTTTTTTTGGTTCTACGATTCTTTATGTAACGCGTTATCGTAAAATAAAACATTACTAAATCAACTTAAACTTGGTTTTTATAAAACGCTTTACTCTCATTCGAAATTGATGTTTAGAAACGATTTTCCCACCTGTATTCGGAAGACGGCTTCAAGCTCAAGTCGTAAAGAAAGATGAAAAAATCATAATGGAAGTGGAGGTAACCGGTTTGCCTGAACCTACAGTCGTATGGATGAAAGATGAGAAACCTCTGAGTGAAGCCAACCTATCATCTCATAGACTCCTAAATCAGGGCAATTCGCACAAGTTAATAATAGAAAATGGTAAAAAAAGAAACGCATAATGAAAATTGAAAAATAAAAATTCCTGACCGAAAATCTTTTTAAATAATTGTCAGGGCAAATCGGCGATTCCGGTAAATATATGGTTAAGGCAACTAATGCTGGTGGCGAAGCCAAAAGTATCGCGGATTGCGCTATTTTGGAACCAAGTACAGAACGTGCTCAAGAAGTTGCTAAAACAATTGACCACAAGACTGCAACCGAATTTAAAACTGAAGTAAGTTTGCATGTTTACAATTTTGATAAATAGCTCTAAACGAATAAAATTGAAATTTTATATAGAGAAGTTAAGAAAAAGCCCAAGTAAACGCATTTTGTAAAGACAATTTTTTTTTTTAAGATTTCCTCAATTCTATTTTATTGTATCCCGAACTTTTCTTTTTGTTTTTTTTGTGCTGATTTTCAAATAAAAAAATCTTATTCAAAATGAATTCCGAAATGTAATTATGAAAAACGCTTATTTTCGGTGTACAAAAACTTATATTCAACACTATCCTACACTGAAACAAATCATCATGTGTGATTGTCCATAAAATTTGTATTTGTCAACACCTAAACAACAGGATTTCACCAAAGAACCAATGTCGTTCCAAACCAATCACTCTGAGGTTACCACAGCGACCGATTTGCATGGCTTATCTGAGTCAAAGATTACAACTGAGCATCGTTGCACTACTGAGGCAACCGTGCGCTTAGAGCACAAATCACCGCTAACCGATTTACCCCAGGTGGGTCAGCAACGAACGAAGGCACCCACTGAACAAAGTGTTGACACCCATACCCAATTGTTACCAACATCCATCACAACTACTACTAACCAGGATGTAATTGATCACTTACAACACTCTCAGACAGTGTTTGACATCACAGATAACACACACAAGAAACCAATCCCACCACCAGTGCCATTAAAACCTACCTGTCCACCCGCTTTATTGCCAACACCATCATCGACGTCATCAATATTTGATCACCCTGAGCTTAACAGCACCATGACATCAACAAACAATGAGGAGAAGACTTCAGCTTCTTTTGAATACTTCAAAAAAATCGATCAAGAAATTTTAGAAAAGCCTTCGGAAAATGACTATAAAAAGTACGAAGTGAAACAAGCCTTTTTGGCATCGGACATTAAATACCCGCAAACAAATTTAGAAGAAGAGTTCAGAAGTCTTAATTTGATACCAGGTTCACCACCTGAAATGTGTTATATCCCTAAATCAGAACAAACCACAACCAGACCACAAATGATTAGCGAGAAAATTAAAAAGTTGGAAGAAAATCAACTACAGGAAAAAGATAAACCTAAGGGCGGAGTACCAATCTTGCCGCCAGCAGCTCCAGAGAGCCTAGGCAAAGAAACTGATACTATAATCAAATCAAATCAAACCATTATGAGGCCAGTTGATACTTTATCTAGTCCAGACCAACGATATACGCGTTCGCTTTCCCCCAAGCCTTCTGCCGAAGCGTTAGCTATGGAAAAATTGTGGACACCCAATAACCATGTTAGCGGTTATGAAAGTTGTACTAGTGATTTAGAGCAATCAGTGCCAGATTTTAAAATTCCTAAGCTATCCACACCGAGTAAAGAACTGAGGGCTCCATTCTTAGTAAAACAAATTACGAACTTAGCGCCTTTTAGCAGCAGAGACGTACCTCGAATGAAGAGTCCTATAGATCATATTCAGTTAAAGCCGGGCACGCCACCAGAGATTTGTTTTGCTCCTGAACCCGAACAGCGACGACAATCGATAGTACAAACTATGGAAAAGACATTGGAAAAAAATCTTATTCAAAGCGGTCCCTCTAAGGTTTTGCCTTTATCGGTTCCTACGTTGACGCCGGCGCCAACATTAATGAATGCGTCTAGTGGCCCTAATAAAAACTTTCTTTATAAGCCACCACCTCCAGTGATGCCCAATAAAATAGGTAGACGGGAATACTATGAAAGCGATTACGAAAGTGATCGCTGGAAGTATAGCGGTAGTGAATCAGATGAGAATTGTTTTCGTGTTCCCTTACAAAAGGCCTATCAACCCACTTTTAAAACAAATGGATATGCGGCCGATACCGAAGAAATGTCTAGTTTTATTAAAATGGAGTCCAGCGTTATGGAAAAAAAATCGTTATATGAATCGAATAACTCTGAGAGTCAGCCTTCGGCTTTCTCGGAGAAATTTCGAACGACAACAGAGCAGCCGCTTTATTTTCCACCCTTTGTGAATGGCGGCCAAGACAAACAAGAATCGCGCAGCATCAGTGAGAACAAGTATCATCACGAAGATAAGGTTCGATTGTTGTTCAGTGTTCCTTGTGTATTGTATAAATTATTTAAATGTGTGTAAATTTCGAAAACTGCATTACCGTCAGCGTAGTTATACTCTGTCATAACCTTTAGAATGAGTAAATCCAACGATTTGTTGATATTATGTTGCTGTAAAAAGATAAACTCATCATAACTCATTATCAAAACTAACCTAACAATATATTTTCCTTAATAATGCATCACTGTTTTCGTAAAAGAACTTTATTTTATATTATTATTGAGAAAGATAGTGAGATACAAGCCAGGAATCGTTAAAGCTTAAATTCAAAAATCATCCTATTTTCCTATATAATATTGAAAGTTCAGTAATTTTTGTATATTTTTTTTTAATGGTTTGTGTCTTCTCTATTAACATCATCGTATTTTCCGTCCGCATATTCAGAAGCATGAACGTATATTTACTTAATTTCCTTTTCATTTGCTGCATTAAATGCTTTGATAGCTTTATCCATTCGTTTCGTTATCACCACTATTTTAAATAGTTTCTTTCTAACTTTTGCGTTTCTCTACTTTGTTTAGGATTACAAATGCACTTCAATGACAAAGAATATATCTTATCAAATGTCTTCGGCTTCGTCCACTGGTGGAATGTCGCAATTTAGACCAGTTAAGCCTCCACTATCGACAACGCCGATTCCGGTGCCAGCTCAACGTAAGACTCCTGCGGAGTTTAGTGATTACAGCAGCGAAATCGATGAACGCTTCCGTTCAGTGTCACGCAATTATGAATCCGAATCTGATATTAAGGGCTATCGTGTGGTTTATCCACCTATGACGATACCCAAATCCAATGGCTACAAATCTCCTATAGCGATGGCAGCCCCTTCGCCAATGGAATTCGAGCCAACACCGCTGAAGCCAAAGTTTGAACCGATACGGAAAGAAATGCATCACGAAATGAAAACGGAGTCGAAGCAACAAACACGTCATTATCAGTCGCAGAAGCAACAACCAACTCCACAAGTTTTCAAGCCAAAACCGGTTGCCGCTAAATACCTAGCCTCGGCTCAACAACATCATCAACAGCAACAGCAGCAACCACAAAGAGAATACAAACCTCAGCCACAGTTCCAGCCTCAATCCCAACCAACTATGTATTACAAAGCTATAGCAGGCACACCTGTGCATCTAGCTAAAATGGCTACTGAAACTCAGAATATAATGCAAATGAAGGAGTCGTCTGAAACGTGCGAACGCGTAGTAAATATGCAACAGACCAAGAAAGTCATACACTTTGACAATCAAAAAAATCAACGCACTTTGGAACCTTTGCCATATAGTCCTACGCCTTCACCACGCATTACACCAGTTCGTCAACAGCGGATCCCACCCCCGGCCACACCTACAAGATTTGTGCCTGCTGAGTTTCGTGAAAGCGATTACGAAAACGAGATAGAAAACGCTAAAATCGCTCCCCTATGGACTCCGATGGGCGAATCGGGTCCATTACGTTTTCGTCACGTTGAACCGCCTCGACCCGGTCGATCTTGCAGCTTGCCCCGCACATACGAGCGTGTTCTTTCACCCTTGGAATTTGATAAAGGACCTGAAATGCCAACCAAAATTCAAGTCGATCCAAACACATTGCGTAAAGAACGAAGCAACAATCTAGCCAATCATAGTCGCAGTCAAACATTTAATCGTCAATCTTCGATGCGCTCAAGCGATCATCGCTATTGTAGTACCTTATACGAGCATGATCGACAACAGCAACAACAACAACAACCACAAAGCTTTTCGCGAGATGATATGAATTTAAAGGTGGGCTCACCGCCCAAATACGGTTATATACCATCGCAGGCCGAGACGCAAGGTAAAGCGATGGGTTCAACATTAAAGCAAAAAACTCATAAATTTATGGAGGATATTTCACAAGACTTGCAAAAGTTCAGTTCGAAAACCCTAAAGACTACCTTTGTAAACGGGCCGACTACTAATGCTGAACATAAAGTGGTAACACCCACATTTAGACCGATTTTCAAGCGTGCCCCTAGTGAGGGTGACAACAGACCACAGGCTTATCGAGATGAAACTCGAGTTTCGCAATACGGTAAGTAAGACAATCTTGTAAAAATTTTTCAATTTTACTTCTTTTTTCAATTATGGCATCATTTTAAGTTTTAATGGCTTGCTTTGGAAAGCTCTTTTTTGCCCCTTAACTGAACTTGATCCGAACTTATTTCTTATAAAAATATTTTAATAAGTATGTCTTTGTTGTGTACCCTTTTCCGTTTACTTACTTATCAGGTACAAAATGTGTCGATCCCAACACTGGTTTAATTTATTTTAAATATGATTTTGGTTATGAATTCGGTATTTTATTTCCGGGTGAAGGTCATAAATTTGTGACCAGCCAATGGAATAAATCTTCATCAACTTTACCTACAGCAGAACAACAATTTAAAGGAATTAACAGGAAGTCACCTTATCCTCTACCCGCCGGTAGGGATATAAATATACCCGTCTACCATGAACGTTCAACTATCCCAAATTATGCTATGGGCTCCAGTCCATATTCAAACTCCAATAGTACTCATCAAGGTTATTACTCCGATTACTCTGAAACCTTATCACGTCCCGCAGTTAAAACAACTTTTAGACCTTGTGCAACAACATTTAATAGATTGCCACAAAGACGTAATAGTCTGCCTAGCACTCGTATTATCGACATAAATATTGATCGTTTTCACTCCAATGATACACTAAAGCCACGAACCTATTCAGGTTGGTTTAACCGAGCAGAAACGCTTCCCATTTAAGTAGATTGGTTTGGATGTTGTAATGAAATGCTTAATTTATTTAAACGGTTACATCAAACAGTAAATAAACATCATTATGTATAAATATTCTATAGCTCATTAGAATCAGGCCAAATTTTATCATCGAGTCTTATCACGTATTCTTTTGTGCTTTGCATTTTTAGCAACCTGTGTTAACAGTAATCGTAACTTTTCGCAGGTCTTAAATAACTCTTTTTTTAAATTTCGCCAAGAAAGGCACGAAGTCTGCTTAATCATTATTAAATTTTTCCCATCTAAAATCATATTCAGATATACATCAGGCAATAATCTTGATGTTTGATCATTGTGTACATATTGTTCGATAATTTTTATCAGTCAAATGTCATTATTTGCTTCACTCGCAGTTTCTGCTAGTAATTATGCTCTTGCGGCCCCGAAAAGAGTGCTCATCTTCAGACATTCATCGCCTTAGAAGAAACTTGCATTTCTATTTACACGTTTTTGATTTTTGTCTTCATCCTTTCGAAAGCTACATTATTTGTCATCTTCGTGTAACTTCTGCTAATGGAGAGGTTTCCACGAACGACCATCAATGAAGTGCTGACACTTTTTATCCCACAAGAAGTTTGGTTGGCAGTCGAAAAGAAAGCGGTAGGTTAGAGGGAGACTTATGTTAAGTCTAGCTTATGATCCTTTAAAATTATAATGATTTAGTTTTTCCCTTAGGAAAATTTAAATAATTTATAAAAATAAAAATAAAAGCGAAGACGCGACAGGGTTTCTAAAGAGACTGAAGTACAAAAGAGTTCAAGTCTTCTAATAAATTAGATTGTATTCTCGGATCCACACACAAACTGACGAACAGAATTAGCACATTTCTATCATCTCTTTGATATTTCTTTGAGAGTTGAAATAATATTAAACGTTGTTGGACTTTTTCAATTGACTTCAAGTTGCATTAAAAACTAGTCAAATTAGTTCGCCAAATTTTTTACCATTAAACTATTTTTAGTTTCAAATCTAAACTCATGAAAAGCTTTATCAAAAACGTTATCATTAGATTGTTTCATTAAAGTCTTGAAATTAACATCTTGAAATCATTTATCACAGCGAAGAAGAAAAGATACTCATCGCCATCTAATGTTATTATGCTAAAAAAATGTAACTTGTCGCCATAGATTACGGCGATATTAATCTGAGGCGTAATCACATAGCTATAGAAGTTGGCTTTCGCTTTCTTTTTCAACTGTTTTTGTTGAAAAATTATTCATAAATGATTATCGTCATAATTTCCTATTTCCATGAGTTTTTCTTTGCCTTTCATTCTCTTATCATTTCGACGAGTGCTTATCATGCAAGCTATACTAGATGGCATCACAGATATGTTCGTTCAGAGGCAACACAATTTCTCTCGTACATTTAACATATAAAATTAGTTTTTCTATATTAAATATTGTTTTTCTTTTTTGTTTCCATAGATCATTTCATGAGATTTTTATTTATAAACTATATTTTACAATTAATTTATGTTCAATTAACCTCGAGTTCTTAATTAATTTATAAAGAAGGTTTAATCTTAACTACAAGAGTTTGAAAGAAAAACTTCTAGTAGAATGATGAAAAAAAACTTTATCTCTTTGTTTTCGAAAAGAATGTAACATAAATATATGCGGACGACAGCAAAGGTATAAATGATGAAGTTGTAAAAATTGCGTTTCTTGGAAAACTTTAAAAGCTTTCCTCGCAAAGCTTTTAAAGCTTTTCAGGGAAAGCTTTTCACGAAATACCTTACATTGTTTTTTGATTGCTACATATTTCCTTGCTTACTTTACTCTACACCACTTGTCATATGGGTTGTATTAACTTTAGGCCGATTTATGTAATAGGCAAAAAATAAATCCATTTCTAATCATGCCGTTTAACTCGGATTAATTTGTTCAATCTATTTAAGCGTATTGTGTCCGTATATATTAACCTTTAGCGAATCGATTGGTGGCTTAGAACACTTCTACGATTTATACAGTCTTATATAACAGTCCATTTTGGGAATACGTATAAAAAAAAATTACCTTTTTTCGAAATTTCCCGCAAAAATCGCTGAATAGCCAATATTTCGGCATAGTAATGTGATGAACGGGAAGAATTTGGACGGCACGGGCGAGTTGTTGAAAGCCCCCTGAATGTAGCCATTCCTGCGAAAACCAAATGGCAAAAAGGTCCAGTTTGTTATATTTTATAATAAAAACTGATCCATAAGAGTGTTTGAGCAGTGTTTGAGAAATTATTTGTATCAAATTGGGTCCATTCCAACCCGTATTAGGGTTATTCATGAAGAGTAAACATGACAAGAAAATTAATCTTGCCAAATTTGGACCACTTCAGCTCACGTTTTGACTCTCCTCCCATGTAAGTGTGCCTTTACAAGGATGCAAAATTATTATGTTTCATACTTGATCAATAAATAAAGTATATAAGGTATTATATTAGACAAAGTGGTGTAGTGTAGTGCATTTAACAGTCGACAATATTGCTTTTATTTGTTTTTGATTGTATTTGTTTTCTGCATAAGAATTTCGTGAAGATCTTGGCTGCGAATATTTTGTACATTAAAATCCAAACTTAATTAAATGCTTAAAATGCATGAAATATTGTTTTTATTTAATTTTTAACAATTCTAATATTGTGCCTATTATGTGTTGCATGTTAATTGTGTTGTTTGAAGTGCTTAATAAAAGAAAAACTTTTAAAAACTTTGCAAAAGTGAAAACTGTAAGTTTCTATAACATTTCATTTGAGATTTAAAACTACCAATAACAAAAAAAAAAAAACAAAAAAAAAAAAATTATTAAAATTTATTTGAAAAAAAAAAATATTATAGTAACTGATCTAGCAACAAAACATGATGAACCAGTGAATGCTTATTTAAATCGTGAAGATTATCCTCAAAAGCCACCCACTTTTATAACGGTATGTAGCATTAAAGAAAAATTTAAATTCCCAAAAAAAAAAAAAGAAAACCATTATGAAAATCCATTTTTAGCCATTAAAGGATCGAGCAGTTGTTCCTGGGCAAACTGCACGCTTTGAGTGTATTGTTCAGTGCCATCCACAACCGGATGTAGGCTGGCATAAAAACGGCTACGATCTGGAAAACAGTCAAAAACATCAATTGGAATATAGGAATGGCGTTTGTCGTTTAACCATACCACATGCATATCCAGGTCTTTGCAAATCGATACAAAATCGAATGATTCAATACTTTTCTAAAATATATATATATATATATATATATATATATATATATATATATATATGTCTTTCTTCTTTTTTTGTTTTTCTTTTCAATTTCTCCCTCGCAGACGACGCTGGTTCTTATGGTTGTAGTGCCGTAAATCCTCTGGGCAGTGCTACCACTTGTGCTGAACTGCAAGTCACTGGAAAATATCAACGACTTTGAAATTCATTGAAAACTTGAAACAGTTTCTACTTAATTTATTTTTCCTTAATATGATATTTAACGAATGTTTTTATGTGTTCTCGGTGTTTTTTTTTTTTTTTTTTTCGTCATATTTGAAGTTTTCTTCTTAGTTTCGGGCGATTGCTTTAAAAAAACTTAAATCACACATGGAACTAAAAGTCTCTCATAATCGATTTTTCGTAGTATTAAATGTATTTTTTTTTTATTTATTTATTTTTATTTTTTTTTTTGCTCTTTTTTCTAACGTTATTATAACAATAATTTATTCATTGTGCATTATTTCAATGGTATTCTTGAAAAATATTTAAAATAAACTAAAAATGAATAAAGTAATTAATTTACAAAACGAATACAACTTTAGTTAAAGACTCTTTCTTTTTTAGCATTATTAGGTAGCTACTTACTCCACCCCTTAGGGATATGTAATATTTTGTTTGAGAATATTGTACAGGGTCTTCGATAACACAAGTAGGAATGTTACCCAAAATAGTGCCCATCGTTAACTACATTTTCTCATTTATCAGGCAGTAACATTCCTCATTTAAAAGGAACGCATCCTGACTCATTTCTTGATATCTCGTAAGAAATGAAAGCGCTTACTGTAAGTCAATTTGTTGTTGCAACCAATGCTTATAATAATTAAGTATACCGAACACTTTATACGCCTTTACATCCAAGCCGCTCCAGACTTTTCACACCACATTCATACCGAACGTAAACAAACACTACTTGCTCTCTATTGCACTCATTGCATTACTCACCAGCGTACTCTACATGCATAGGAGTGAATAGTCAAACATAAGCCAGTAAGCAAATCATATTCGGTCAGGACCGAGTCTTTTAGACCCATCATCGGCTGAAAAAAGGAAGAGATGAAAGAAATTAGACGCGCCTGAAGTGCAAATTTATATGGTGTATGTGTTGTGTTTTATGAGTAATAAGCAAAAAACACGGAAAGCAAAAGTGTTCACAGCTTTTGCTGAATAGCCATGTAGGTGTTTAAGGCGTGTCCTTTGACCGTTTCTAATCATTTTCAACCACTTTGCAGGCGATATATTGATTTTTACGAACGGAAGTGTGTTTACACCTAGATACTTTGCGATTGGGCAGAGAGACAGATGGACAGACTAGCAGACGGACATGCTCGGGTATATTTCGAATTTGAAACAGGTCAAGAATTTACATACTCTCTGGGGTTTTCGAAGTTTGCTTCTGCGCGTTGAAAAAGTATTGAATAAAAAAATGAAATTTTGATACGCATCGCCTCTAGAAATAGAATATACGTTAAATTTTTTGTAAATCCATCTACTGTAATTTATGAGCAGTGAGCAAAAAAACAATTTTTTATTCTTTCTAAAAAACAAAGGTGTTCTCATGGTAACGGAGCACTGTACGCGTGTACTTCGGCCGATATTTTCAGTTTCACGATCAGGAGAACATTTATAACAGGCATTACACAGGCGGACAGACGCGCGCACTTAAATCGATTCAGAATTTGATCCTTATCAAGAATGTATATACTTTGCGGGGTCCCTGAAGCTTGCTTCTGGGCGTGGCCCGGGTTTTGACAAAATGAATGCAGCCTTCATCCTTCGATGATGGGCATAAAAAAGCCCTTGGAGCTTTTTTTAAAGAGATTTACCATCAACCGGTCATTAATTATTAGGCTAAAAGTCATTTTATTATGATTTTTTTAATTTTTTTTTCTTGAGATCTTTACGCGACTGCGAAGACAATTTGTAATATTTCTTTGTATTCTATATAATATTTGTAATTTTTATTATAATTTGTAATATAATTTCTTTTTATATTTATACAATATTCAGGAATTTGCTTTCGTAATGCATCTTCATTGGCCTAAGGAAAGGCTTATTGCATTATTGTACATTGAAATAAATAAGTTAATAAATAAATAAATTATTTATATTGAATTTTCAATCCAATTGCAAGAACTACACTTTTCGCCATTGATATGATATCAATAAGTTCCAGAATCTAATTCAACTAAATAAACAACGTCACCTCAGTGGCGTGACTAATTATATATCCCGGTTGACGAAATGGGTCTAGTTGTCATCACCAATGCAAGAGACCTTCACTTTAATGGTCTTGAGACAGCATTCAATGCACTAAAAAGTGAACGTCGGCCACTCTCAAAATTAATTTTCTATTTTTTAGCCCCATCATTCATTTAAGGTTGAAGTGTATCCTACGCGTAATGGCTCTCAATTGAATTCCAATCGGTCTATGAACCCTCTAAAGTCTAGAAGCCTCTTAATGCATTGATCTGTATATGCATCAAATTATTATTTATATTTTTGTAAATGAAAAACTTACGTGGCTGTCGCTTTTTCGAACGGTTTTGGCGTCACATATATCAGAGTTATGTGAAAAGGTGCTTATAGAGCTGTTGAGGATTGGAGCGAGAAAAAATTTGTAGACTGCTATAAAACTTCCAACTTCCAATATTCTAATTTAGGAAACGACGGAAAAGAAATTTTCTTTAAAAGGGTAAAAGAAATAATACGTCGGGACCGAATCTTTTATACCCATCACCTTTTACCCCGAAAAAAGACAAAAGAATTAAAAGAACAAAATTCTCATGCTCTGTAATATGAAGTGGGTGCAGTTGATTCCTTCTAATATCAAAATAAAACTTTTTGCCATAAAGACATGTAGGCATTGTAGGCGTGTCCTTTGAAAAGTTTAGGTCAATTCCGAATGCTTTTGCAAATTTTTAGGCGATATCTTCATTTTCGCTAACGGGAGAATGTTTGCCACAAATACTACAGAGTTGCGCCAACAGATAGATGGACAGACGAACCGGCGGGCATGTTTAGAAGGATTTGAACACTATTTGAAACTAGCCAAGAATTTGCACATTATGGAGTTTTCGAAGCTGGTGTCTGCGCGTTATAAAGATATTGAAAAACTAATTAAATTTTGATACACTATAATATTGGGTAGGCGTGGTCATTTTTGTGCAAAAATGTTACAGCATCGCTCATATAATATACGTTCAAGATTTTGTATAATTATTTGCTATAGTTTATGAGTAATGAGCAAAAAACCAATTTTTCATTCAATTTGAAAAACAGAAGTGTTCTCAGTTTATGTAGTGCTGCGGGCGTGTGCGTCGACTGATTTAGCCCATTTTCAATACTAACCTGCGTTCGGGAACTTCACATATTTCTGTTAAATTTGAAGTCGAGAACTTCTTTTTTGCAGTCAGGATAATGTTTACAACAGATATTACATAAACGGACAGACGGACATGTGTAAACCGAATTAGAAAAGTGATGAGGATCCACAATATATACACTTTATGGGGTCTCTGATGTTTCTTTCTGGGCGTTGCAAACATTTTGATAAAATGAATATACCCCTTATCCTTCGGCAATGGCTATAAAGCCAAAAAGAACTATTAAAAAATTGTGACAAAACATTTTTCTAATATCAAAATGTTTTCTTCTTACAATTTTGCTTAAAGTATTATTCAGTTTCCTTTAAACAAAAAATTCACAAAACGGCATCAAAACCGTATCTTCTACGTCCAGAAACATTCGGAGAACCGTTGTCAGGTTGTGAGTTAGTTTATGTCCGCTCGTCCATCCCTTCTTCTTTTAATATGTTGCTATAACTTGCAAACTATCAAAAACGACAGTAAGAAAACGTAAACTCGAACTCTCAATCTTGATCGTATTCCAAAATTTGTGAAAAAAAGAAGAAAAACAACAACAAGTTCCAAGCAGTTATTTTCAATAACTTATCAATACATGTCGAAATGGTAAAAGGCCTGGGAAGTATTCCCGAGAAGTTGCGATTAGTGTGCTTTTAGCTCAGCTTCAAAGCAAACATAATTTTCTTATTTATTGTACACACCACAACCGATATACCAGCTATTTTTACCCATTGATTGTACAGCATAGAAGTATGTATCGGAAAACTCGTTAAAAAAAATAATACTGCAACCAAAAAATAAAGTGAACTTGGGTACTATTTGTGTGTTGGTACCAATGTTTTCAACATCTATGTAGAATTCCATATCAATATACTCAGCTGCTGTGAAGTTGCATGTGTGTTTGCAAACATACAAAAATGAGTTTTTCCATTTTCACTATGCCTATGAAGCATAGATTTCAGATTAGCAGAGGACATCATGAAAAGCATCATTAGCGAAAGTGTGTTTTGGATCTATGCGTACGACCTGAATTAACTGATCAATCGGATGAACATCCTGCAAAAGGCGACCCAAGGTTAAAAAATCCGAGCCAAAGCCGTATCATTAGCGAAGATAGAGCTTGAATCTATGGTTACAATTCGAAATAACTGACCAATCGAAATTAATTCTTCTCAAACATCGTATATTAAAGGATCGTCCTCGATAATGCATAAATTATATAGAACGTAATTTATTAAAACTTATTTTTCTGTTTCACCTATCAGTGGATATTGGAAAATTGTCTCGTCCGAAATGTTGCCCTTATCGTGCTTTACGAATCCTTAACTAGCGTAGCTTTTTTTCTTTTTTTTGCGGATTTTTTGCTTTTAAGACCATACTGAAGATGATTTTTTCATCCAAGTTACATACAAATTAGGTGTGCAGCTTCAGCTATATCATCCGATGAAGTAAGTAGGTTTAGGCATGTTCATCTTAAAAACGTTCAAGCGAACACATATCCATTCCCCATTTACATTCACCGATGAAGAAAATGATTATGGACAGAAAACTTTCTTTTTCTTTTCGCGATTCATACGCACTCGACTCTTGCGGATATCTGTAGGAGATATCGATTTAAAATTTCGTGCCAGATTGGTTATAATCAATGCACCGATCCGATCCGCCTTTATTAGTGAATGCAATAAAATATTTTCCAATATCCCTATAGTCACATGACATTTTCGATACGCAGGACTCCACCCAAGACAGATATGAACAGATATGATTTTCCCACTCGTCTTAACATATGTTTATTAAAACTTATTTTACTATTACTCTACTTAATATATTAATTTTATATTTCACAAAATAATGTTTGCCAGTATATATGAGAACGCCCTCTTTTAATAGTAATACACAAAATATATTTGAAAATATTTTCAAAAAAAAATTGAACTTCTAGATGGAGCCACCTGTATTAATATTGAGAAGACGCTTTAGCAGATTAAACAAATAAATTTTAATTATGAAGAGAGACAACCAGATATAAAGTGTACATAAATAGGAATTCAAAAGCTTTTTCGATTTTCTAAAGGGAAAAAAATTACTTGAGCTTTCTTGTTTGACAAGGAGGACAGGAGACAAAGATTATGAAAACAAGAAAGAAAGAATGAAAATGAAGATAGTGAAATGTATTGTGTGTAGAGAGAATTAGAAACAACAAAAAAAAATAAAAAGTGATTGCGAGAGAGAGAGAGTGTGCGGGAGAGGAAGAAAAAGAGTAAACGGGAGGAATCATTAGGCATTAGGACATTCACACATCTACCAATTAAACTAAACAAATAAGAATTTTGGCAATAAGCCAAAGAAATATTGTTTCAAGAAAGTCCAACAAATTTGTTGACATAGAAATACAATACAAACAATGTCCGAACGCAACTAACCAAAATGCACATACAGATGCATATATAGAATCAAGTTATTTCATAAACGCGAAAAACACTTGAATTGTGTCTATAGAAAGCTTATCCTTTCGAAATACATAAAAAATTGTTTCATATTAAAAATATTGAACCACCAAACAAGTGTTTGTTTGTTTAATTTTGAATAATAGCTGAACGGTGAAAGGTATCAATCAATGTGGATTGTAATTTTTATTTTAGATATTGATTCATGCCATTGCTTTTGTGAAAATCATTTCATTTAAATGAGGGTCACTGAATTTTTAATAAAAATTCACTCCTGGAACAATCTAGCGAATCTTTGCCACTTCTCCACATAAATCTGCTCTTATTTCCAGAATGACACGAACAATCTTGACGAACTATAATCACTGAGAGTTCGTGCTTTATTAAAGTAAGCCGACGCTCGAAGATAGCCTCAAAATAAAAAGTCCAATAGAGTTATGACCTCTGTGGCAAGCTCACATAGACTACACGATCACTGATCTTTTCGAAGTGTATGGGTTATTGCAACATCTTGTTAAAATCGTAGTATCGTTCACGCCAAAATCCACACATGTATCATGTGGCATTCTCCACTCATTTTAATTGCAATGCCATCTTCATGTTGAAGAATTGAAATTTTCAACCAACAAATCCCAACCGAGCACGTAAGTGTCCCTAAGAAGGGAGCAATAATCCTTACGTACAAAATGATTTAAGCAAATATGAACTTCATCCTCCGTGGACGGAACGTAACCCTGAGCTCATTTTTTTCGGTTTTAACAATTTCTATACGCTGTACAACTATGTATTGTATTGTATTCCACAAATAATGGAAAGGTTCGAACAATGTATTGGTGAAAAATTTGATCCAAATCTCAATCAGGCTTGCTTTCGGAACTCTGTATTTCTGATCTATATATATTATATTCTGACAATATACATATATATATATATATATATATATACATGCTCCTGAAGGAACGGAGTTTTGGCAACGCATCACTGAAGTAGCTCCAGACCATAGCTAAAAGCGCGTATCAGAAGTACTTCGAGAATTGGAAAAAGGGCTGGCACAAGTGTATTTATTATATGTAAGGAGACAAAGCAGATATTGATGAATAAATAAATATTTTTCGAGAAAAATAAAAATTCACCTCATTTTTTTGGACACGCCTTTTATATGTAAAATCAAAGTTTTCTTTTATTTTTTTTTTTTTTTAATTAAAACTGAGCACTGAATTATAATATTTTTTTTGCAGTAAACAAAGCTAAAAGCACACACATAAACGCAAAACATGTGCGAGCAAATACGAAAAGTTTAGCGAAAAATAACTAACGAAATAAATAAACAATTTGCTTGGCAGGTGATTATAGGAAACTAGGCATCATCAGTCACTACTATGACTACAAGAGGCCACCGATGAAATGGACTTTTGCTTAGTAGTGTCTGAGTTGGCAACTTTTTTTTTTTTGTGTTTTTTTTATTTTTTGTTTTTCTTTTTAAAGGAAATTGACAAATCCTTGACATTGTGCACAACTCATATGTCAGTCACAGCGTATGCCTCTTGAAATCAGATAAAGACGAGCCAAGAATTTCATTCTTTGTTATTTTATCTCTCCTACGATAAGTGGCGGCAGCGTGAAAAAATTTCACACCAAGCGTGTGCATCACTTTTTCGGATGCTTGACACACTTCGTGTTTAAAAATAAACCTTTCAACATCACTCGCATAAATTTTTGTCATTTTAAATTACAATCATTAAAAAGAATTGATCTTATGACAAAAAAATAATAATGAAAAAAACAAAAAACAAAAAAAAAAAAAAAAAACCAAGTTAAGAGCCTTTACAAAAAAAGGCAATTATATTTGTTGTTTTTTTATTCCCAAACAAAAGAATTCTCTGTTATTACGAAATGAAAACATTACAGAAAAACTGAAATGTACTTGGTTGCCAAAATTAATTGTTTTCTTAATTAATATAAAAATTGGCTTAAGTTGCTCATTAATCATAGTCTTTATATAATGACAATTAGTAATAAACCGTTTTGCACGATAAAAAAATAAAGAAAATAACAACCGCAGCAAAGCAAAATATTATATACGGTGTCATCTTTTTTTTTTTCTTTTGAAAAACACAAACATCGTACGTACAACGTAGTAATTCTCTGTTTCTTTTAGATGACATAAAATTAATTAAATGGAAATTACACGTATACATATATATATGTATATATATATATATATACATATAAACAAGAAGAGCATTTAGGGAATCTTCCTTTTTACAGAAAAGAAAGAAAGAAAGCTTTCCTTGACGACACGCTTGGAACAAAGATAAATGCAACTGGTCTTTAAAATAAACAAATTTGTTTTGTTGATTTTCGCAAAAAAATTAAAAATTACTTTTAAAAAACTTTCGCTCTTCGCTTCAAGCATTGAAAATAAAGTTTTTAGACGGACATAATGAAATTGTACATAATAATGGGTAAGGGTATCCATTGAACGAACGAACTATTCATTAGAATCTTGAAGTATACTCCGAAAATGTACCGAGACAAATACGCAACTATTTGGAAATACAACAAGGAGCAAAATACGCAGCAACTTACAGATAAGTGAAAAAACATTCGAGAACTAAACACTGCGTTAAGGAATTAAGAAAATTATTTTCGCTTGAAGATGATATAGTAAGAAAGTAACTAAGAAAATTATATTTGGCCGTGAGCGAATCTTCTATTCCCCTCGCCGTTATCCTAAAAAAGACAAAAAACAAAAGTAAATGAATAAAATTCTCATGCTCTGTAATATGGAGTGGGCATGGTTAATTTTTTCTATTTTCAAAGCAATAGTTTTTGTCGCATAGGCGTGTGGGCATTGTAGACGTGTCCTTGGAAAGATTTACGTCACTTCCAAATTCTTTTGCAAATTTGTACGCGATATCTTCATTTCCGCAGACTGACGGACATGGTTTCGGGCACTCCAAATTTCAAACTGGCCGAGAATTTATAGACTTTAAGAGGGAGACAAAAAAAAAATGATGCATTTTGATAGATTATAATATTGGATAGGCGTGGTCAATTTTTCCATTTTTGTAGATTACGGGATCACCCATAAAGTACAAGTTCAAAGTTTTGTACATTTATCTGCTATAGTTTATAAGTAATGAGCGAAAATCCAATTTTTATTCCCTTTGCTGTGAGTGTGTCCTTCGATCGATTTCGATTTCGATTTTTAATACCAAACTGTGAGCAAGAACTTCCAATATTCCTGCCAAACTTGAAGTCAATAGGTCCAGCACAGACATTACACAGATGGATAGATGGACAAACGGGCACGTTTAGATCGATTCAAAATTTGATATTGATCAAGTATATATATATAGTATATATAGTATAGTATGTATATATATATATATATATATATGTATATATATATATGCATTGTGGTGTGTCTGGAGCTTCTTTCTGACAAAATAAATATGCCCATCATCGTTCTGTGATGGATATAAAAATAGGTAGATTATATTCGGCGCATAAAACGAAGCAAGGATCCAATCAGTCAATATACCGCTTAGCACACTAATGCATATATTTTTACTTGAAAAACACTTCGTAGGCGATTTTAAGAACTCCACCTCTTTTATAAATAATTCTTTGGTAATTGTAAGCAGGTTTTTGCTCCAATTTAGCTCATTCTCGACCTCAACCGGACAAAAGTGAGAAAAAAAAATTTAAGACTAACCTTGCTTTTCTAAGCAAAATTTCTAGATGCATAGCAATGTGATTGCGATCGTATGTTCAAAATTTCATATCTGTTTATGTAGCAACGTTTTCCATAGTGTAATTTTGTTTATCCCTGAAATATCAATATGCGTTACGCTTTAAGATTTATCAGAAAGTTGGGAAAGTTCGATAATTGTAAAGAGGAGTGCGCACCAAAGTACTAAATGTAAACGGGCATACATAGAAGACTACAAATCGCAAGATTCTATTGCTCAGATGCTCATATAATAAAAATTGCTTAAGAAAACACAGGCACAAGCGCATACAAGCATTTCTACCATAACAGATCTAGTGCACATGATTTACTATCCCATAGGCACGTTCACAAAGCGTGGTCTTACACAGACATAATGCAAAAAATTCAATAAATGCATTCGCTTCCGGTTGTTTCACTCTCTTACTCTCTTTCATAGCGTTTGGTTGCTTCGTATGCGTTGACCTGCCATCTAATAATATTCCTGCGCGGGCAATGTCCAGTCCTATAATATATAATGTTTTCGATGATTCGATTAGATCTTCGCGTGCCATATGTAAAAACTTGAATGACTCGTGTAATCTATTTTCTATCCTAGACGATGAGGATGATGATAAAGTTGTAAAAAGTAAACTTCCTAACATTAATCTAATGCTGGCCGATTATGTATAAAAATCGGTTGTATGTTTATCATAACGATGATGTGATTGTTTTATATAGGTACATATAAATGACATAGGAGCGATCTAATGTAGTTATGGATCACTACGAATACAAGTCGGTAACGTTTCTTCAACAGAGGGATTTTGCTTCTTTGTCCAGTAAGACAGACTGTTTAACAAATGCATTTAAATCGATCGACATGCTCAGTGATGTCTAGCTATGCTTAGTTTAACTTTCTAATCAATCATAGTCCTCTAGTGACGCGAATCTATTTTCATAGCTGCGTACATAAAAATTAGGACATTCTTTTCCTATTCCAAGACTTAATCCGAGCAATTTGAAGATATATCTTCGTCTAATAGTACGATTCTCCAAGTGCCTACAATTATATGTAAATTATATGATAAAACCCCAATACTTATAATTATTTATACTATGATTTTATACTATTACTGAACATTCTTCTAAGCGCCTACAATCAGTTTCACTTGTACTTGCCACTACCAATGCACTATTATTGATGTTATACAATCTATAATTTGCATGCCTAGGAATTAATTAATGTGACGACTACAATTTAGTCAAACAAATATATATCAAATAAAAAAACGATGAAAAAAAGGAATGAAATTTTGATATCTTGTAATACTGGCCAGGCGTGACCTACATGTTTAATTTGCTGGAAAATCAGCTCTAGAGTACAGGTGGAAATTTTTACCGTTGTACTTTGTAAGTAACTGGCTTTGTTTTTTTTGCGTTTTAAACCAGAGTATTTTTAATTTACGTTGTACTGTGGGCACGTTCTTCGACCGGTTTGGTCCATTTTTAATATCAAGATTCGTGCAAGAATTTCTTTAATGTGTTTATCAGATGTGAAACCGATATGTTCCACGATTAGAAGAATGTTTACCATACAAATGGACAAAGGGACATGCATGTAATCAAAAATGTATTTATACGTTGAGGTGTCTCTAAAGCTTGCTTCTACGTATTGCGACCGTTTCAATCAAATAACTATACTCCGTATCCTTTCGCGATGAATACAAATGCACTAAATACATTTAATCATAGCAATTTATGTCACAATTTTATGATTTATGAACGATAACTTCAAAATAAGCAATCACATAATGTGCAGGACAAATTTCCGCTAAGATGAATAAAAGAAAAATTATCCATCTTAAGAAGGTATCAATGTGTTGATAAGCAGTTTAATCTGTATTTTTCTTATTCATCATATCTCGATCGAGTTATGACTTTAGTATATGGTTAAAACTTGGAGACGCACATATTGAACGCTTGCACTAATGAAATAAATACCGTTTTGTGTGACAAAATGGCATTAAAACTATCATTGTTTTTTAATGGCAACCGCTTGATAGATGCCATCCAATTAACATTCAATTTGCGAAATTGAAATATTTCGAGGGTACCCACTATTTTCTAGTGCCCAACTGTAGCTCAGAAACGACTCAACTAAAGGGGTCCGTTGCTATAAAATTCATGAGAAATTCTTTAACATGAAATGAAAATTTCACTTAACGATAAGCAACTTTTTTCGCGGTTGGAAACAAAATCAGTTGCGTAAAGGCATTTGACAATTTCGATGATACTAAAATTAATAAGGAAATGCATTCAATGCAAAATATTGAAAATTTTGAATTATAGCCAAAATTATTTCATTAAAAGATTACTGTATTAACGGTATTGTCTTGTGAAGGCGTTCATCCACTATAATGTAAGTATATTAACCTTGATACATAAGTGCAGAGATATATATGAACAAATTTGAAAGGCCTGCCCCGTCATCTGCTTATCGTTTAAATCTATGCGGAAATTGCGATATTTAATTTTCTTCTCTTATTATTTTTTTATGTTTCTTTTTCTTGTTTTTTTTTTATTTCTTTTCTTTTTTTTTTTATGATTAATAATTAAATATAAAGGATGTAAAATTAATTTTCCCGGAGATTTTTGTTATTATCAATTAATTGACTTATGGGAAGAGGAATTTTTAAAAAATATTTTTAAATAATAATATTACAAATTTATTGTCGTTTATTAGTGTTATCTCATAACGTAGACATACCTCTTATTTAACCGGTTAACTGTGCCGACGTCTTTAGCGATATGCTTGTGTACTCGTTAAACAAAGAGTATGTGACAAAAATATTTTCTCATTTTATGAAGGAAGCCGACAAGGACGGATGGACCGATTATGACTTACATATTCGTTATACAAAGTTAACTGGTTAGACTGAGATGTCAAGGCATTGAAGAAATAACCATTGCCTTGTGCGTGGACTCATCCATTGCTTTCTATGTGCAAAAAATTAGATAAAAAAATCAATAATTGAAAAACTGTAACAATAACAAATACCTTCGCTCTATTATCCTGGATGTTATATTGATTACTCTATCAGAAATGGAGCACGAATTGCAAAAAAATCAAGCATGAGTGTTTGGTATCCATTACCTCAAAATTTTTATTATCTACGTCAAGATATAGTTTGCTTTATGCGCTATACCGTTATGTCATAATGTAATCCAATTTTTAAAACAAAGTCGCTTTATATTCTTTCTTAAAAGTTCCTTTCATTAATGATGCTCGCAAAGTCGTTGGCGACACGGCTCTTTATCTGGGTTATTATGATATTCCACTGATGATGAGATTTAGCGTTCGAGCGATAAAATCCTTCGAAATAAAAATGCATTTTATGTTTAGCAGGTATTCCCAAGTTTTTCATGAATGCCGCTAATATCCTAAGTCAACCATAAGAGGATGGCTATTTGTCCCTACTGGTTTAGAAAAATTCCTAGCCGATTTAATATGCTGGGGTAGTCTCAGCGGGTTACCCAGACGTTCTTGCCTCCTTTTATTGATGTCCTACGCCTCTTGGATAAAAGAAAAATCCTAATTTCCCATGAAATTACAATTGGCATTCCTTTTATTCAACTTCGTAGATCGCTGACTCGAAAGCTTCATTGTGGTACTAAACAACAAGGTGTAATTACCCATCAAGAACGTAACGGCTATGAATTAAAATTACAAAGTATCTCTACATAACTCTAATGACCTAACGTCAATGGTCGTCGGACGGAACAGATGGTCGTAACTCAGCACCTATAGAGTGCGATCCCAGCGGATGAAATCAGATTTCTTCAATACGGACGGTGGTGTGTTGCCTCGTCGGCGGTTCGATCCAGAAGAAGGAAGTCATCTTCTTCTTCTTAATATTTTCGTTCCGTCGGATCGGCGTTGCCAATCGGTAATTTAAGCCGCTTTCGAGACATGTCAGCTGACCTATCTCCAATGCGGTATACACATCTTCACCACTGCGGTGGCACAGTATTGTGCCGTATCGTGTGGGCACTTGTAACGACGATAAAGATCGAAACAAATAAATGGCTACACTTAAGTGCTAGAAAGATATAATACGATCTACATAACTAAATTGGGAGGGTACAAATGATACTAATATAAAAGATCGGAGATAGAAATATACTGTACATCTAAAGTAAAATAGGGATCTTAAGCTAGATGTAGGACCAAAACCAACTCATTGATTTGATCAATGTTTTCTAACTAAAAGCACTTGATCGCGAACAGAACCTACAGATGTTGGTCTTCAAAAGCAGATCCTTTCATTGCTTTATGAATCTCATAGGCTATCACTGCAAAAAGTATTTTTCATATACACAGCACGGGATATACAAACAACTTGACACGCATCCTTCGCTGCATTCATTTTGATAAAGATATTTATAATAAATGCTCAAAGTGTTCTCAAATTACTTGCAAATATATATCGGAGTTTCGTTTATATAGTTATATGGTTATTGAGAATGCCAGCAACCGACAGGCGAACAGCTAATTAATAGGAGATGGATGTAAACTAGAAGTGAATGAAACGTCAATTCTCGTCTTAAAACTCTAGGTCGATATAAGAATTGTTTTGTATTCGTCAGTGAGTCGATGCTTTTTTTCTTTAAAATATCAAAACAAATTTTTACAATCGATGTTGTGCGACACTAATAAATTATTTATGAAAAGAAAAGTTTTTTTTTCTTTATTCTAAATAAAGCAGTCTGTGGTCGATAGTTTAATTAACCGCCCACTTTCAAACATGTGTTTAATAATTTATCCTCTTCGCTGTGAGTTCGCATCGTCATTGCGGGGGATGCAATCCGTTTGTCTTCGTTTAAAATTTAAGAGAAAATTTTATCATGCCTAAAATAATAATTGTCTGCAATTTTGTGTAAATAACATAAATTTCTTTATATACTATATGCAGGTATGTATGCACTTAACATTCATGGGGTTGCGACTTTTAAAAATTCAAAATTTATTTATAATTATCGTCGAAGGGCGAATGTACACTAAGTTCATGATGCCGTCCGCAACAATTCGTCAATCATAAGACATATAAATGAATGATGAATCTGAGCGATATCGTATCTTGTTCTTGTCAGTTCGCCTGTAAACTCTTTTTAGTATATGTTAAGTTCGTCATTATTAGAACTAGGCGTGACAGAGCGTGACAGAGCTTATTGTGTCAACTTAATCAAAACGAATGAAAGCGAACGAAAAAGAGTTGACCTTCAGAAGAAAAATATAAATTTTTCTTACTTTTAGTAGTTTTTCAAAGAATTGTAGATCGCTCTTAATTAACCTGCTTTCCAAATTTATAACAACTTAACCATATGCGCCATGTGGTGTATATTCCTTCAAAAATTTGTTTGTTAATATGCCTTTGACGAATGCAACTTCGTTGAGTTTCTGTTCGATTGCTAGTCTGACTAAACTGACTTATTCCCAAATATCCTTTCATGCCTATCAGATATCCCGCAAATGTATATTTTTGCTTAGCATAAAGAATTGACTTGGTTTCAAAGTCTCTCTGATCGCTATCCTTTCGACAAACTTGAACTTCAACTGACTCGGGCAAAGGCCTTAAGGAAAACTAATCAAATTCTTCTTTGCTATAACTATTTGCTGCAAATGTATAAGTGCGATCCAGTCTACTATCCTTTTTTGATGACGTTAATGGCCGACAAGAGTCTGAGTGGATTTCACGACTCTAGTTCGTATGCATTTGCTCATGAGAACTGGGTTAACATTTCCGATTGCTTTCAAAATATAGAATGAAAATTAAATTTTTTACTTCAAATTTTTATGCATAGGAAAAAGCGCAAGAGTAAAGCATGATTTTGAGAGAGCGGCAAATATGCTAATAAAAAAACATTTTTTGTTTGAAATGTTAGGCATCCAAAATTCGTGCTGAGACGAAAATATATTTTCTTTTTTTTATGACTACTGTGACACTGAGTTTCAATTTGAATTGTTGTGAAATTCAATTTCGGAAATCTATTCTAATAAGAAGAATAGGCTGAACGAAGACTATATTTGAGATCTTATTATAGTTTTCCTCTAGTTTCTCTATCTCATGTATTACTAATTTAACCTTGAAAATATTTTGTTGAAAAAACATTTGCTCATACTATTGTTGAGGCGCAGCAAACATTCAGTTATTAGCACCATTAATATTCCGAAATATGTGTAAACACTTTTTCAAATTTTGCCAAAAAGTTATTAATTATTATTTTATAAAATGCATATTCACTCGTCGTCTGTTCATAAATATAATATATATGCGGTCGTGTTTACAAAAAATTGCTTGCTTTGAATGCACACTTAAAATTATTTACTTACAATAATAACGCAACCAACTAACCAACCAACTAATAATATCATAGTAGGGTACTTTTTTTGATATTTTGAAGCATTCATCATACCCGCCATACACGTATACATTGCGAATAATTTTCTTCCTTTCTTTTTCATTTGTAGCACTCGATAACATAATTAATTTGAATTAATTTAGCTTTGTTGTTGTCAGACGAGAAATTTCACATCCAAAGAAGTGTAATGCTTCTGAGAAATCGAAATTCTTAATATATTCCTGCATTCTTTTCAATAAAAAGAAAGATTTTGTAATTCCCATCCGTAAGACCCAAAGATGCGCATCAAGTAGATAGGGTCTTAGCGTAAGACTTTTCTCTCCATTATTTACCATTGGCCGAAGCTCGCGACTATAGGATTCGTTAGGATTCGAATTTCTTGAAACATTAAAAAAAAACCTGCTCGGAGAGACAGGAAAAATGAAGTTGCGTGGGATAGCTAACACCTTGCATGAACATTTACCCATGAAACAGCCCTGCTCGAGGAGTGTACCGCGCTTGCTCACTTTCGACGAAAAATAACTACTTGTTAGAGCCGACTGGGCGAACTGAAAAGACTTTTTTATGCGAGAATGCCACAACGGATCAAACATGGATTCATCATCACACACTGCGATGTTAAATCGTCAGTCAGCTACGCGATTAGAGAAGCAAAAGTCGGCTGGGGAGGTTATGCCATCCATATTTTGCAATGCGTACGATAAAATTCATTCATCGACTCTCTTGTGATAGTGCGCTTGTAACCCTATTAGTACGCTTGAATTAGGAAATTTGCAATAGATGAGGAAGAGAAAAATGCTTTTATCACAAGTCGACCACAACAATGACAAAATTGTACTAATTGCACCTATCAGATGAATTGCTCAGACTTAGTCGCAACTGACACACGTCAAATCTGAAGTGTGTCTTGAGCAATTGGATCGTTGAATAGTTCTATAAGAAAGGCAATGCATAGCAATGCTAAAGAAGTGTTGGAAGAAAGGAGATCATGTTAACGAATAAAGTCGAATTTTGCCTAAAAGTTATTGTCTTATTAGCTTTCCTCCGCATGTATTGAGTGATGCATGCACGCAAACCAAGAACTTGATTGATTAGCAATTTTTTAAAGGCAATAAGACGTCGTTGACGAAAATTTGCGATACGCAAGCATATATAAATCGAAATCATTATCGCGATTTATTGATTTATTGATATTTCCGAGTGAAATTTCTTCAACATCAGAATTTCGTAGGAAGGTTTTCGAAATGCTTCAAATGCCTTGTTAAGCTTAATACGACTACTTTTCAATGTAATTCTATTGTGCATCAAAAATTTGTATATGCTTTACAGTCTTTTTATAAATAAGGTATTAATCAAATGTAAATTATTATGATTAACAACAAGAGGAAATGCTTGTGTGGCGTTTTATTTGTACATTTTACACATCTCAAAACATTTATCAATAAACTGAAGCACTATAATATTAATTGATTTTGTTTGTTGTTTATAAAAAAAAAAAAAAATTATTTTCTTAATAAAAATTCAAAGAATTTCATTTATATGCGAATACATTATTTTAATTCCAATTTCAGATCAAGGTACGCAAACAGAAATTTTACAAATCACAGAAAACGAACATTATACGAATGCACATGATTCGACAACAATTAATGGACTTTACCGACAGCAATCATCGAAAGAGCAGGAATCTTCTATGCAAAAAGATCATATTTATAAATTGCAAAAATCGGCGTCATTCACTTCATCATCTGCCTCATCGAGGCATTCTCTGGGGTCTTCTACTACGGGCACCTCATCTTCCATATCACTGCGTTCGTCGCCCCTCAGAAATTCGACAAAAACTTTCAAAAGTGATACAATGAGTACGTATCAAAAATGGGAGACGACCGTTGAATCGATTAGTTATGTGACAACGAAAACTGTTGCGATTTCTGAGTATCCGGCGAAGGGTGACGAAGATAAATATTTCTTAGAAAAATGTCATCTGCGTTCACGTTCTACAATACCAGGACCTACATCTTCCTCTAACGGCACAGATGTTAAGGTCATCACCATGAACGGCTGCCATCCCCAAACATCCGGAACGGGTAAGTTTTTTCAAATATATGCACTCTACTATATTGCGTTTATTCTTTGTGTGTGTGTGTGTGTGTGCATGATATTTCAAAATTCATTTGGTTCTTCTCATTAATGTTTTGTATATCATTACTGTCATGCTGTCATATGTTTCATAAATTTTCATTGTACATTAAAAACTTAAGCAATGAGATCGAAACGCAATAATAAGCTTTGACAGGGATTGACGATGAGAGGGGAGGGAATGAATTATCATTTCTATAGGTATCGGCCATTATATGCATAACCTGTCCATTTCAATTTTGAAATTCTTAAAAGATTTTCAAGAATTTTTTTGCCTATTTCTGATGAATATAAAAAATTCGGAAGCAGGTGTTTAATTTTCAACTCAATGGCATTATTGGTATTTTTCCCCCCTCTTCACTTTTTCTCTTTAGGAAGTGTATCGCGTAAACAATGACAAGATGATGATATATAATTTTCATTAATCTTAGATTTAAGATGAGTAAAAAAGTTATATTTGCTAGATCCGTTTACAGACTGTATAAATACATTTGTGGACGCAGGACTTGCAATTTCTGTAAATCTAATATATAAACTTATAGTAAGAAGACATTGTTCTTTGGCTCGTATTCGAACAAGAGCCGGCATAATATTACAATTATCAGGAATATATATATTTTTTGACGCTTCGCAAAATATACAAAGAAAGCAGCCGATCGATGTAGAAATTCCTTGCTGACGGAATCGTTTAATTAGAGTTATTAACTTATGTATTGCAAACAAAAAAAAAAAAAAAAAAATAATGAACTTTCTTTTCTTCCTTAGTCAAATTTGAAAAACTTTTACAACCATTACTTCAATATGTCAATCAGTCTTCCTATAAAACATAACCTGATATGTACTAAATATTCTAAAAATGACTGAGCCGTTTTCTCACGAGGCAGCGTCAGTGTTAATTCATATGGATCGCAGCAGATGAGATTGGCAATTAGTTTTTGAATTATTGCCAGTAGAAAGAAAGCATTGAAATTCGAAATCTTGCGTTCTGTTAACTGAACTTTAGACAACATTTTCAATTTCAAAATTATTTCGATAAAAACAATAATGCTACGACAGATCTGTTAAGAAAGTTGTGCCATTTTTTTTTTTTTTTTGGGAATGTCCCTTACACGCATAAAACGATGATGATGATCATAAAGAAGTAAGGAAGGAGAGAAAGAGATAATGAACGTCCCCGGTGTAGTGGGTGCACCCGATACGTGAGTGCTATGCGTTTCTCGACTGAGCATTCATTATAGCTACATCCAAATACGGTCTACCTCACTAAGATTTGAAGACGCGAGTACAGAATTGATAGACGCGACTATTATCCAGTCGGCAATACGTAGCTCAATTGCTCTTCTATTCTATTATATGGGATAGAAGGCTGATGCGTAAGCAACTACGATCATCTACACAGAAGGTTGGTTACAGAAAAAATTAAAAAAAAAAAGAAAACACTTAACTCTCTGAGGAACTCAAGACCATTTGCTATGGGTTTTCATCGAAAAGCTTGACAAAACATAACAAACCGATAATATTGCGCAAAAGAAATGCTTTTGAAACGAAGCAAAAACGATGGACACGAAGATCATGCTATATCTATAGTGATGTGGTGCTGGGTCATTGCGAAAAGCAAGCTGCCTTTGTCAAGTTGTACCCATCTTTAGTGGAAGAAAAAGTCGCAATTCCTTTATATATATGTATGAAACTAAATTGCTTGTAACTAAATTGAAATAAAAATTTCCACGTATATTCTATGCATCTACATAGAGAAAATGGAAAGAAGCGGCGACTTGATGTTATAGAGAATCGATATTTGAATTTCTTCAAGTTTTCGTTTTAAGATAAAGCTGATGGGTATAATAGATTCGGCCATAGCCAAATAGGATTCTGTTAATTCAATCAAATAGACGCCTTTGTTTCCTTATGCAAAGAGATGAAAAGACAAGAAGCACTACTCCTGACCATTAGTCTTAGATCTAAAAGTCGATGTTCAAAGGAAAATTATTATTTTCGGATCTTTTTGCAAAAGAATTTTAAAGCTTTCTTTGAAACAAACCCCGGAGTAAAGATGTGATAGTTCTTTTTCAGAGAGCTTTTTAAATCAGCATGTTCCGCACACATACACAACAATAGAACCAAATATTTGTCCTGCATGAAATTGCATAAAATTAGAAAAGAATGCGTATTGTAATCCAGAACTGTCCGCTGTTAGTTAGTCAGTTAGTTTACTTGATCGCATCGAGTTCAGTTAACGCAACGACGAATGTGTAGGTTATGCTGTGAAGGGATGCTAGATAAAAATGTTGTTTCAAAATAAACAAATACAAAAATTATGTCCGTCTTTGGATGTATTTCGCATATCCGCGATTATCCAAACGTTGAAACGAATATATAAGAGTTGCAGAGCATATTTGTTAGCTAAGAATGTGTCAAATCGTTCTTACGTGGCACTTGAGGAGGCCGAGTTATTTGTTGATTTATTCAATTAATCAAAAGACAACCGTTTACAGTAGACAGCAAAGCAGCTCAAAGTTACTTGTTTCGCGTAATAGCTTAAATTTAAGCGGTCAGCTTAAAGTTAATTAATACCTATCGATTGCGGAAAGCATTTTAAGTTACAGTGTGATCGATGGATTATTAATATATTTATTGGTTCGGCTAACTGATAAATAATAATAATCGTTAGCGTTTTTGCAAGCAACGTAAAAAGAGTAATAAATACTTTATAGTGAAAGCGACAAGATGGTAATTCAATTGGGATATAGTCCCAGAATACACGCAGCTTTATTTAGAACTGAAAGTAGCAGCGCAATTTAGGATCAAAAGAACACTCCCATTAATCAAATATGGAAGGCCATCTACGGCGTGCCCATGTATATTATATTTATGCCTCTTAGGCGAACTTGTACATAAAATGACAATTTGCGAGTTGCTCTACTCCAAAGTACTACTAAGGCCTTAGAATTTCGCTTTAGACGATCTGAAATCAAATGAAAGGCACAGTTTCATTTCAACAGCATACACTAAGGTAAAAGTGTGCTGAACTACAGACGGCAGATAATTTATAAATAGAGTAAAGAATAGGGGACCAAGATGGCTACCCTTTGGGCCAACAGACGACAAAGTCATTTCTCTACATAAGGTAGCATTGCACGTTGTGTACGGCGTTTTAGACAAAGGGGAGAACCATTTAACCATGATATACACATTACATACATCTATAAAGTCACACATAATAATATTTATTTTTTCGCAAATTTAATTTAAGCATTGTGTTCACAAACACATGCATCATGTAAAAAAGGATTCGCAGGCACTTGCCACTGTGCATTCCATATATACTTCAAGAAAGATATTATATACATAGTTTACCCTTAGCTACCCGAGACTAAGTATCAAAAACCGTTATTCGACCCGAATCTTAATTAAGCTTAGAACACCACTGATGTGATCAATTATAAAAATTAAAAAATGCTTGCATTGCCGTTAATGCAATAACAGCAACGGCAAATGTAACACAAGGTCAAATACCAACTGCTGTGTTTATGTCAAAATAAACTGAAAAGCAAAATAAAAAAAAAAAACTAAAAAAAAAAACAACAAAAACCAGCATATATAGTAAGACATAGTGTGAAGAGCGTCTTCTCCATAACGCCAAAAAAAAAAAGACCAATATTTATGTATTTATTAAAATTTATGAACAGACAGGCAATTGTGAAAAAAAAATTTCTACATGTATGAGTGACATGTGTGTAAATGAAAGCGTACATTACGCGGAGATTACCCCCAAGTAAGAGTTTAAGATAAACATCACATTTTACAGTTAAGAATAAAAGAAAACGTAGATATGGAAAACAATGCAAAGAAGTACAAAAAAAAAAAATTACAAAAGGACGGACGTAAATATGTACGCACATACATATATATATGTTTATATTATAAAGCACAAGAATGTCTTTCAATCAATTTAGAGAAAAAATGTTAATTTCAACTAAGAAACTAAGAAAAGAAGTACGCTCGATCAAGCCCGATTCTTGAATACCGTAAAATCGAAATTATGTAAGAGAAAGAAAAAAATAGTTTCTATTATTTTTACTCAACCTATGGTAATCACACTTATAAGGAGAATATTTTAAGAACAATATTTCTAAATTTTCGGATTTCCAAGATTTCCGGATTTGCAGAATCTCGCGGCGATATATACGATATGTACAAATTTTCAAATATTCTTCCGAACATGACAAGCATATATATGATTTAAAAATAAAATATAAAAGCAGAACAAGTTTTAAGGATTTTTACTTATGCTCACCTAAACGTCTTCATAGAAAGTTACAACTGTAATGAAAGAGTTAGTACACTCTCTCTAAATAATATTATGGCGTGCTGAATATAATAAACCACTTGTGGTGAAGCTTTACGCTGGGGAGAGAATCAACTACACAGTTATCGTAAATATGTTCGTTTCTATGCAGGCGCACATATGCATTAATATGTGCGCGAGTTGTTGTGATAAACGATATTCATGTATATATCTTTTTATGGCGGGGGCATTAAGTCCATGCTATCATTATCATCATTTTCGCTTAGCATGATGACAGCCTAGCAACGTGGCAACTAATAAGAAATGTTTTGATGATGGCGTTAAGCAGGGGACGGACGTAAACATATATACACACGTGCACGGCAGCAAACAAGGGCGGACTAATAAGAAAAGAGCGCGCGCGCTCGAAATACATGGATAGACAGTGAGGAAGAGAGACAGACAGACAGAGAGAGAGAGAGAGAGAGAGAGAGAGAGAGAGAGACAGAAACAAACATAATTCTTAAATTGGCATCAAATTACCGTAATGGTTTGGTTTGTATATGCATATACAAGTCTCCAGCCTATGCACATTTCCTGTAATGCTTACAAGCGGTATCATGATTTTTTTTTTCTCTAACAACTCCAACAACACATGGAAATGTTGCAAGTCGTTATATGTTTGTTTGTTAGTTGATTGTTGTTTAATGCTTTTTACAATTTCCTTTGTTTTTTTCCACATTTTTCCTGCATTTTTTTCATTTACCTTATTTTCTTGTAAAAATGCCAGAAAAAAACCAAAAACATGCAGAAGAAGTTAACCCACTATTGCAAAGAGTGTCAATAGGCACACCAAAAACAAAAAACGAAACAGTCTATTGAGAGTAACCACAGCAGTGCGTGTGGTTGAAATGTTTTTGCCAGCCACTGCCACGGTACGTGTGTATATATGTATTATTGCGTTAATTTTTACTTACTGCTCTATATTTAGACATTTAACTCATTTATGTATTCTTGAATAGTATAACTTTACAAAATGTACGTACGGACACACCTTAACGCGTCCCTCTAATGTTGCATCGGCACGCTATACTTTCTATTTAAAATTGTTGATCGCAAGCAATGCAGGGATGTGCATATTGCCTGCGAACGTTAATTACAAACAAGTGAATGCGTTATAATTGGTTCAGCGCGACCACTTCATGCTCTACACTTATGCAGATTAGGCAGATTGCCTAACTGCGTCCTTATCATTCGCGGTAACTAAAATATCTATATTTTATTTAATATAAATTTTGAGTATTCATCGTTTCAAAGCAACACTAATACGTTTAAAATGTAATAAGATGTTGTTGTAATCTCTTTGTTATATCTTCAGGCTTTCATCAGAGATGCAATTCACACTTCGTTCCGGAACCGACCAACTAATTTGTTGTAGCTGATCTTAATTTCTTATTGTATTTTCGAAACTCAAAAACTATTACGGTAGTAATATTTGCTCTCGGCTCAAGAAATGCTACTCGGACTCGTGACAAGACGGCTTTTGCAATCCGATGTTACATACACATAAGGCAGTTTTGCAGTAATTTTAACTTATCGGAATGAATATTCTTCACGTACAATTTGCCATTAGATAAACTTAATGATCAGTTTTTTGTTTAGTAAAAATTCCGTTTATTAAAACAATACAACAACAGTCTCAGCACAAACGAATTTGACTAAGTTTGAAGGATTTGTGATGACGTTTTAAAATTATAGAAAGACGCATGGTATATCCTTTAATAATAATGGAGCTGAGTTGGGAACGTTTGCCTATCTATCCGTCCATCAACGTGTCGAAATCGTGACTGCAAGCTTAAACGACCACCTTTGACTTCAAAATTATGGCTTCTATCACAATCATAACTTTCATGTTATAGGTTTAGGTCTGAAATTTTTTGTTACGAAAACTTTCATCGACACGGTGAAGATCCGTTAAATCGAACCACAATTAGCAACTGCTAATATATGCAAAGCAAGGGTATAGTAGTAGAAATTAGAAGTGTGGACTAGGGGGAAATAGATGACTCACCAAGGCAGTGACATATGTGACATTTTGGTGCTCCATCAAGAAGTGTCAAACACACATTAATGATAACTTTTTCTGTATACTAATGCTTTACTCGGTTTAATATGTTGAAATGTGTGCCAAATAAGAAACATGCCCGGGGAGTTTTCTTCTTTTTTTTTTCCTTGTTCGAACGATGTAAAGGAAGATCATTTTTACACCGTACGGTTTTGTGGAGACTTATCTGGAGAATCCCAAGTGGAAAATAGCATAGGTAGACGTAGCCGCGTTCTTCACATCAACTGCAAGACTGATTAGCTTTAGCTGACGCGGTTCTGTATATCAATTTTAAATAAATACGATATCTTCGATGCGAAGATATATATCATATAATGGTGAATATTGAGATTGAGATAAAAATTATACCATGCTATACATTTCTCTTGCTTTCTGCTTTAGAATTCAATCTACCTCTAGCTCCTTATATTATATTATTTTCTATATTTTAGTGAATTTAATGACATAGCATATCTAGCGGTAAAAGAGGAATTAACGCGCATGTGAATGTGAATGGGAATTGAATGAATGGAACGAACGAAATGAATAAACTTTTTTTCTTGTTTGCTATCAAAATCTACAAATTGCAAATGGCAAAATACGTGATAAGTGTTACATTATATGACAAACATAGTAAGCAACTTCGGCGACTTTAACGTTAATGCAAAAAAAAAAAGGAAAAGTGAGCGCAACTTTTTAATGTTTTATGCGTTACGCATTAGTAAACGAAAGGAAAATATAATAAAATAGAAATTTATTGAAATATTTATTTACTCTTAAAAGCAATGAAACCAAAAAATACTATTACGAATTTGTATAACCAATTAGTGAGTGGTTTAGCAAACTCAAACTAAATCAAGAATGTGAGATGATTTGAGAAACAGAGCAGAATTAACGTTTATTCTTTATGCAGTTATATAGCTCTCTTGTGAATATTTCCTTTATGAGTATCACTCTTAAACACTCTTACAGTAAAGTTTTGTCGCTGACTGTGTAAAGACTAGAACACTTATATACATAAAAAGAATAGTAATCAAGGATTCACTTTACAAAAGTTTAAATAGTTTTTTTTTTTTTTTTTTTTTTTTTTGCACCAAGTGTAGATGGTCATGCGGTAATGAATTTTTATTTTGTCACTAACTTTACTCACCTTTCATTCTCATTTTCATTTTAAATCAAATATTTGAGAAAGATTGATATCATTGTAGTCTTAAATTTATACTTCGGAACTTCAGATAACACCCTTCATGACCATAAGCCGTTCATCGGCAACCATTGGCGACCATTATCATCCACGAACAAGAATTTAAGAAAACGAAGCAAACAATAAATTTACCTCCTTTTTTTTTTATTTACAGCAACCTAATTACCTTTGAAATACTTTTGTTACTAAAACAATAAATCGTAGTAAACAACAATTTATAATATATTTAATTTTATTATAATAAGTAATCGGTACATCACTATTTATGCAGCAAAATATCCAGACGTTGTGGTAGATATAATATTTTTTATATGGATATTCTTTGATGAGTTTGAGTTTCTTGTACTTAAACGTGATGGTGTGTTTGTTTAATAAGTTTTAGGTTTAATTGTAGATTTTTTACATTAGTTTAAATATTACTTTCCTGTTTCTTTTGTTTTTTTTTCACTCTTTTCTCTCTTTCTGCAGATGCTTAACCATTTCCATATTTATATGGAGACATGTGAACTCTTATGAAATCTTATCAAATTTGGACAAATAAATTTATATAATTTGACAAAACTAAAAAAAGGCTTCTTTTCAAATAAATTCTTTGTATTTTGTATATCGGTGTTGCCCTATCATAACTGTCTAACTAATTTCAAATAATGGATTGAAAATCTTAAGCTTTATTTGAGTAGTAGTTAATATCTTAATGCTGACGCACTCCCAATAGAACGCAAAAAAAAATTGCAGTTTAACTAATCAATACACTGTGCGCTGTATTAAGGCGTATATAAGCGTACGCTAAAGGAAAGTATCTGAATGATACGGTTTATTTTACAAATTACACATTGTAGATTATATTTACAAATTACACAGAATACCTCTTGTGAATACGATATAAAAAATATATATATATATGAATGGTTGTAGGATCGAATCGATACACAACACGATATCCTTTCATTACGATATAGTATAATATCAGATTGTCATCACAAGAACATAATATTCCGCCAAGCAGAGAATTCCAGTAGTTTTCGCTAAAAGATGCCTTGAGATTCAGCGAACTCTAGGCGTAGCATCAACATTTTTCAAGCGCACTACAGTGCATGTGAACGGCGAAAGCGCTTTGGTCGACCAATCTAAATTTTCTAAATTCTATAAAATTTCTCAAAACATAAGGTCATCGTCTCGGAACAAAATATTGGCAAAAAGCACTTTTGAACCATCTGTATAAGGCTGGACACGGAACAAATGTCGACACTTGAATATCATATGAGCGCTGAAAGCTGCAATGGATCGCATCGAACTGCTTCCAAAATGGAAAAATGCTGAGGTTGATACCGGCCTACGGGAACAAACGATAGCAAACCTCGACTTGATGGTAACGTAAGGATTTGCTTTTGCTAGAACGAAAAGAAAATCGTGCATGATTAGCTACGCTAGTTTGGCCACTATGCACCGCCATTTGTTATACTGCAAAGGCATAACCTTCTTCTATGATCAAAATGAGAGAACTTGCCTGACAAAGTTTTGATTGTCGCACTATCAGTTGTTTCGCCCTCCATAGAATTCTCTTAATGAAGTAAGGCGGATTTCGAAAGAGACTTGAGAAAATTGCTTGGTTCTATTGTTCGCACAGAAATCCTAATTATTTTACACTGGTTGCCTATACCGGAAAACGTCTTATTGGTCAAATTGTGTACACAATAAAATTAAATTAAAACTAAAAAACGATGAAGTGGAATTTTGGTAAAAGAAATCCCGCGAACTTCTTCTCCGTTCACCTATTTATTAATAGGATAAAGACTTCACTTAAAGACTAACAGATAAGAAATACAAACATTTTCCCTTCTTTAGGAAAGAGTTTGGATGATGGGTATATATTGGATATGTCCTTCTGTTTGCAACTTCCAAAGATAAGCACAATAGATCGTTTATATACCTGATTAGCTTTAAATTTCGAGTCGATGTAGCGCTGTCCGTAAGTCTAACGTGGTTCGTGGTCACAAAAATGGAGTTATAAACTTGATACTTAGCATATATTCATAGTCGATAGCCGTAGATCAGGCAGAAACAAAGATGTTTCAATATAAAATTTGGTACAAACATTTTGCTCAGGACAGCCACAATATCCTATCGATTAATATTCGCGTTTACATTTTATATAACACTTTTATTATTGTAACGTATTGATTTGACGGGGTAGATATATTAAAGATTCGCCCTAACGCGTATATAACTTTCTAACTTGTTCTCTTCATATTTATTTATTTATTTATTTATTTAGTTTTTTTTTTCTCTCTTACGCTCCTTTCAGCCGTTCACTGTAGCGTATCTATGTTACGTGAGCATTGTGTTGTATGTTTTTATTTTGTAAGCAAGTTAAGAAAGCGTTGTATATACGTAATTAACATAATATGTAGAACATAAAATTCTTATGTTCTAGCTAATCTAAGAACATTGTTAGTATTTGATATTTAGCATAAAACATTATTTGTTCAAAATCATTTTCTTAATTGCGTTTAAGGCGTTGAATTTCTTACAAGAAAAAAGTATAGATATCTCTGCAAAGCGTAGAACAGTGTCAGTGTAATTGTTTTTGTCTAGAAACAAAAAAAAATAAGAGATCTCATAATAAATCAATGAGCTCCGCTAATTTTAAGAATTATTAATGAAAAATATTTCAAATATGCAAACAGAAACCGAAAAGATTTATTTATAAGAAATTTTCACATAATTTTGTTTTGTTAGAAAAGTTAAATAAACGCCTTAAATGTTTTATTCAATAGAAACTATTTGTTTGAAATCATTTCAATGCATTTCAGTTTAATCAATATTTCAAAAATGTTGTAAAACGTCAACAAAAACGTACACATGTCATATAATGGCTTACGGGCATGTATAACGATGTAAATATTTTATTGAAAGGATCTCGCATACTGCCCGCTGCTTTGAACCGCAATGGTTGTCTATTGATATTATACCATAATAGCGTTAATATAGCGCTTAAATAAACCTTACAGCAGGCGTTTTAATTTAGAATTCAGAATCGGTCGTCTCCAAAATTTTGCGTAATGCATTTTTACACATTACTAGCTAATAAAACGAAAAGAAGTGTATTACTTTTTACATCTATCATGTATGGCCCCATTAGGTACTATATGTTTATATATATGAATAAATACTTGCAAGCAGCATAAAATTTTGTGTCCATTTAATCTCACGTCCACTTGTCTTTTGGAATTCTCTTATGTAACGCAGGTGTTACTTCTTCCAATGTAGATTACCACAGCTCAGCGTAATAGAAAGTAGCTGCGATTTATCTATAAACACACCTATATTCAGTAAAAAAAAAAAACAAAAAAAATCTATACCTATTGTAAAAACTGAAAATTTGAGCATATTTTTAGCAATAGCCAATGCTCTGCTTCAGATATCGATTTGAAATTTTACACTAAGCTTATCAAAGTTGCACTTGGGATGATTCTCGATACCACCCCATTTATAGGATGACTTTCTTATTGTCTAAGATGCGTTCCGTTCATTTACTATTTCGACAATATTTATAGACGAATCTTAGTCGTCGGCCATTTAACAACTTTACACACATGAATTCCGAAAAAGAAGAAGAAAGTTACAGGTAATTACAAGTGGTTTAGTAAACTTAATATATTATTACGTTACAACGGTATTAATTAAAAAAATACGTAAGTTATTTTATTCTAATGTTTACTGAGAAGAAAAAATAAGCTTTTACTTTATGGCTACAGCCTTACTTTTTCAACTAATGTCTTGCATTCGCTGCGACTTGTACAGCTGATCTTATATTAAAAGATGATACGTTTGTTGTTGTTGGGTATTGAGACGGTTGGATGATTATAAAAAATAGACAATAGCGTTTTGTAAGAGTCGTAAGCTAGCAATGAAGAGCGAGAGATTGCAGTAAAATAAAGCAAGAAAAACACAAAAAAAAAAAAAACATTAAACAATAACAATCTGCACACAGAAAGAATAGAGGAAACCAAACCAAAACACTAATAACAACAAATACGTATTAAGAAAAACTACATCTTCGCAATGAAAATTCAGTGGCATCTCACAAAAAAAAAAAAAAAATAAAACAGTAGAAACGTAAACTTGGAAACACTCAGATATGGGCACGCGCAAGTTACTTAAAAGAGCCGCTACGCATTTTTCTTTAAATATAATACAAGTGAAAAGTTTAAAGCTAAATAAAATCAATTTTACACGTGTTTAAGCTACGATCGACAAATAAATTAAATGATTTTTAAAAACGAAGATCTTCTTACATTATTAACAAAGTGTGTTAAAACCCAATGGGTACACATGTTAAAATTGTCTTGTAATCAAATGCTTGATGTGTAGTGTGAACAGTAAAAACAATTACTATAAAATATTAAAATAAATATATAAAATAATTTCTTACCCTTTTTCACAAGTTTTTTTGTCATTTTAGCACTTGAAAAGATGGTATGCCCCGTTTGAATGTCAAGCAAATATAGAGCCACACAGGGTTTTCCATTAATTACCAAGTTTACCAAGGCTAGTACGTTAACGAAAATAACTTTAACGTTATCCTTTCAATTTTTTTTAGATTTTAAGAATTTTATATAACTTTTTTTTTCGTACAACACATGAATGGAGCTCTAAATAGGACTGCATTAAAATCAATTGGAGCTTGGTTATCAGCTTTCTGTCCCAAGCACACCTAACATATATTGGAAAAGGATCTTCAATGTACAGGAGCGTGCTTTTTTTGTTTGTATGTATTTATGAATGTTGCAAAATTGATTTGAGAACTGACTAAATTCCGCCTGGGATGAATATTTAAAACTGATCAGTTAAAGTAAATCGATTAGACGATCGTAGATGTGTTCCAAAAGAAAGTTTGTCTCAGTGATGCTATCAATTTGCTTCAATAGCATGATGCATTCATTGATTGCAAACATGAATGCATTCAAGGGAGTTGTTTTTAAGAAAAAAAAAAAAAAAAAACTATTCGACATCGAATATGAAATAACTCTTCGTTATTTTTCAAAAGACTCAATCAGCCAATTGGTATGAAAGTTTGAAATAACTCTTGTCTTGGATGAAATTTTTTGCACTTTACATCGATGAAAGAGGTTACACCTCATACACGTGCGAAGACACCTTTCAGAGATCGTATGAATTTTATACACATTTTTTTCATCATTATCAGGTTTTTAGGTTGATTTTTTCATTTCCGTCTATTTTGCTTTTTGTACTTATTTTTTTTGAGTTTTGAAAAAAATTAAAGGAAAAAGAAAAAAAAAAAGCAAAACTTAATTTTAAATATTTAACAAAATACGTTAATAATATCGGAAAAGTTGGTATATTATTCTTAGTTCTATCGCCTTGAGCGATAGAGACAAAGCCATACTCTCTTGATCAAAGCCTATACATCTTAGCATATTATTTATAACTTATTTTGCGGGAATAGAACCGTTCCACGCGTTTATACTTAAATTTCACTTACAAAGATTATACTAAAACACTCGAAAAAAGGGTTTCAACAACCAACTAAATAAAAGGTTTCCTAAAAACCTTCCTATCGATTGTGGATATCGAGTATGCGATAGTAAGCAACCAAAAAAAAAAAGAAACTTTTTCTCTCTGCTTCTTTCCAAAATTTTTATTTTTTTATTTTTTTTTTTTTGTATATCTTTTATGGTCCATTGAAAATTAATGGATCTATGCGTGCTGTATATAATTGTATTATAATAAAACTAATTATCTTTCGTATTTAAACAAAAATTTCCAGAAAAAAATAAATAAATAGTGTTCACCCATCTCTAAGAGATAATTGCCAAATTAATTTAAAAACTTAAAAAAATTTGTGCTGCAAAGAAAAAAGTTTATTTTAGCAATTAGAGTAGATATGTTAGATTTTCCAAGTGTTTGCAATACAATGCATAATAACGTGGATCGGAAATCCCATAAAGATATTTTTCATTAGCTCAAATATTGACATCGTGTTAGCTATATTGATTAATCTTATCAATCGTGTAGGAGAAAAACGAATTTGATTTAAAATTTTTAAAGTTCGGCAAATCAAGCCCGATTGAATCGAGAAACTGATAAAAACACTTCAGTCAATAATTCCTGCGGCTTTCACATAGACGACGTCTCTAACGCCTCTCTTTTGATGGGAAAAAGTATCGCATGAAATCAGCATTGGGTTGAAATATACTATGGCAACTATTCCCGGTCGAAAGGTACAATTTAAGCACGCCCTACGGTTACTAATGGCACTGAACACAATGGACGCCCAAAAGAAATGCCCACAGGAGAGAACACACCATTAAAATTTTGCAAATTATTCTCGATAATCGAAAAATGAAGTGTCAAGGGACGCGCTGATACCTTGAATATATCAAAGCGTATATTCACTATTTTGCATTAGCTTATCGGCATAAGAAACCTGTCTTCCAAAGGGGTATCGCGTTTCCTCATAGCGGAATACACGCATCGTATCATAAGTCCAGGGCTACGACGGGGAAAATTGCATGAATTGAAATTCGAATTGCCGCCACACCCACCTCGTTTCCCAGATCTTGCTCCAGGTAACTGTAGTCGCTCTATAAATCTGAAAAGGCTACTTCTTGGAAAAATATTTCGATCAAATGATGAAGTCATTGCGGAGACCGACGCCTACTTTGAGTCTTTTCACAAATGTTTCTATAAACAAGCGACGAATTGCTGAAGAAGGACACTATGTCGTTAATAAGGTCGAACTTTGTAAAAAAAAAGAAGAAAAATTTTCTCCTACTTAGTCGCCAGGAATTATTGACTGGTATATTACTTTTCCCTTTTTCATAATTTACAAATTATGACCATTTAACCATAGATTGTTGAGTTTTGCGTTAAAATATTCTTTAAAGTGTATCCGCTTCGCTCACAATTGAAAAGAAATCATAGAGAAGAAAAAATATAACGAAATATAAAAATTCAAATTTTAGTTTGCACAATAAAGTGCAAGATGCTATCAAATCCCTTATCATGTGACATGGAATTTTCATTACTTATGATCAATATTGATAAAGAGATTCGATCACTTTATCTTGCTACCAGGTCGTGTAAGCAAACTAGTAATTGGCATTAAAGGATTCCTCCTAAAGATAATAGATTATAATTTTCTTTTTGCAAAAAATTTTCGTACTTTCCTACGTACACATATACATATATAGTGTTTTGAAAACATGTAACCAATGAGGTGCTAATATTAAGGCAACAAAATATATGTTTTCTGTACATACAAGCATGTGGCCCAGAAATAATTTCTTCAAAATAAAATTTAGAAATAACAACTTAAGTACATACCAAATTTAAATTAAATTAAAAATTAAATGTTGATAAAAAACACAAAGTAAAACAAAAAAAAAAAAAAAAGCAAGCTATGCAATAAACTGTCCTTGAGAAGCCAGTGCCTAATAGTGACAAAACAACCAGATACTAAATGAACATTTTATACGCCACAATAAAATCAGCAAAAAAACAAAAGAGACAAAAAAATCAAATAAGAAACAAGTTTAACTAAATAATACCTTTAAAGGAAATCCCATTAAAAAGTTGAGTTTTGTGAAAAAAGCAAACAAGTTAATAATACTACGAAAATACTACAATAGCAACAAATGAAAATGCAAAGCATTTTCATACCTGCGTATATCATCATACCTATATATTTAGATAGATGTATACTTGTGGAAACATTTGTCATAATTATGAAAATAACAAAATTATTCATAATACATATTTATATATATATATATGCAAGTGTCGAAATAAAACACAAACACAAGCATATAATAAAATATATATATACACTCCGAACCAATCACATAGTTTCAACGATAAACCTATATGAATGGATGCGTCACATTTGTTTAGCCCACTATTGAAAAGCCAATGAAACAAGACATTCAAGAATAGACGCGCTTTAGTCGAATCCTATGTAGATATTAACAAGAAAATTCGACTTGACCGCAAAAATCTATGAAGATTTCTCATTAATCGTTTGTAGTATCCTTTTCAAAATTTAAACAATATAACTTTTATTTATTACTTTCTTTTTTTTTCGTGTTATTCAAATTCAGTTTACTCCTACCACAAATTTCATAAGTCTGCAGAGAAAAAAAAAATAGTCTTAATGATTATTTATTGTAATTATTGGGGGATTTTATTTTTTATCCTCATAATAAAAACAAACCCGTCATCACTATAAAGAGTCAATGATAATTTTGGATAACTATATTCGATTTAACTCGAAATCTATATTTATATATATCTTACATCGGAAAGATGAAATTTACGTAGATTTCAACTGACGTACGCATCTAATGTAAGAGTAGCAGAAAATTACACAAATAAAATGTTATGACTTTGTTCGAGACATTCCGACATTAGGAACAAATTCTGGAGACTTCAATTAATATATATCGTAGTCGATTATGGATGTGTCCGTATGATGACTATGTCGAATTTTTAATAAAAGTTTCAGGTAGTCCCCAGTCACGCTGATATGAATTATAAATTCGAAATGATGGCTTTTCACTTATAGAGGATGGTGTTGCGGAGCTGTTGGTTTTTTAATTGTTCATCAGTTAGGAACATATACATATATATACGTGCATCTGTCAAATATCTCAGCATTCCAACGATAGGATACAAATAGATGCTTGGATGGACAGATTTCAATTTAAAGGGTCTTTTTACATTGATCAAGAATATGTGTTCTTTATGCATACTTCTGGACGGAAGGATATATTTAGTATAACTCTATCGTTAAATGGTGGGTGTAAAAATCCTTAGCTTTTCCGATTTCATTAATTTTTAGCTCTTCAGCATTCCATAAAGTAGAAAGGCCCTTAGGTGGGCGGTTCGCTTGGGATGTTTTTTTAAGTTTATTCAGCAGAGAAGCACTGTACAGACATGTACGCACAGGCGTCTCTCGTATAACAAGGTTGCTTGTTAAACATGTTGCCAACACATCCCGGAACAAAATAACATGATTTTAATGTAACACGATTTCAACAAATCGAATATGTGTTCCCTAGGTTTTTTTTTCAATTCTTTTTTTACTTTTATCCTTGGCGTTAACAAGACGAGCTCCAAACAACTTTGAGAAAACCCGTGGGATGAGGTATAATTTTTGATCTTCATCATTAAGTTTTGAATATATTTTTCATTTTTATATTTTATCATTATATTGAATTTCATATTATTTTTATTTTTTTTTATTTTTTTTTTTTTATAAAAATTAAAAACAAACTTACTTTTGCATTTATCGATATATTTGGAACGAAAACTATCGTAAAATTTTACACCTTAGGACTGTTTCGATATAACACGGTAAATGTTGGCTTGTTTTATACTATTCCTATATACATATAGTTTAAATAAATAAATAAATGAAAAAGTTTCGTATAACACGTTTTCGATACAGGGCAGTACGAATTAAAGTATGAATTATACAAGCGGCGCCTGTACGCGAGTGAGGGTCAACATAAATTGTTACTTATGTGGAAAAATGATTTAAACATTACGCACACCTTAACAAATTTTCATGTGCTTGCTGGCTTATGCTTTTTTTATATTTATACGTTACCTGTGTGAAACTGCTAACGCATTTCGCGCATACATAAGAAAACCATCTGAAAATTATTCCGAATGAATAATCCAATATAAATAAAGAAAACAAAAAAAAAGAAAAGGAAATTAGTTTTTCAGGATTTTTTCAACGAACGCAACGAATTTATTATACACTACAACTAACGAGATAAAGCAAAAAGTTTCACAAGCAATCTCTAATGCAGTCAATTCCATAAAAATTTTGCTAGGATTCAGGTTCGATCAGTTGATGCATTCCCAGTGATTGTGACATGCAACATCAGGCCAGTTTATAAACAAGCTATGATATATTTTCTAGTCCATTCATAAAATTCGATTCGAATTTTCCAAATCTTCATTTCATTGAAATCGTTTCTGCCAAGGTTTTGCTTTTTTATAACAATTTGGTATTAAGCTGAGATTAAATCGGCAGAGGATACGTAAAAGAAATCGCCTTAATTCATATACGATTATCCACGATGTGGTTCCGAAAGTAAATGTAACTGGAACAGACTCCTGATTGAACTTTGGATCAAACTTTTTTTCAATATGTAGTTTGATCCTTGACATTATTTGTGGAATACAACGTCATTCAAATATCCTCCACGGAACATCACACAGAACTGGATACTTTTGGAGTAATTTTCAATGATTTGTCTGCACATAGCAGGCCATAGTTCACATCAGTTTACATTACCAAAAAGTGAAGTCACACGTTCGGGAAATATCTCGCGCAACAATGCCAAAACACGATTGATTGTGTGGCTTGTGGTACCGTTCTATTGAAACCGCATATCTTCAGCATCCCCATCTTCGATTTCACGTCGAAAAAACTTGGTAATCATGTGGCTGTAGCGATCAGAATTGAGGGTTTTTGTCACATTCCCGTCAATTTAAGAAAAGTGCGGGCCCATCATACTCGCCAGACCGAGTGCCACACTGTATAGTGAATTTTTTGGGAAAGCAAAACGACGGTTACTTTTGAATTTTCATTGCCCCATATGTGACAATTTTACTTGTTAATATATCTATCAAGCGGAAAATGAGGCTCATCATTGAAGAAAATTCGATTCAAAGGCACCCAATTAACATATCTTTTACGCGTTTTACGTAAATAGGCCCGATGCTGTGCGCACGGTGTAATGGGTAAATTTGGATCTTCTTCAACACATATACTTTCGGTCGGGCGTGCGTTTCGATGATGTGTAGCCTTAACAAATCTGTTACGAGTGTAGTTTCGTCAATTTCTTTCATAATTTTATCTATACTATGCTCAAATGGACGATTGTGCCGACCAAGCTCTGCTCGTAATGCGCGAAGCATAGAATCAGTACTTTTGTAGTGTGTTTTTACCCTTTTAACACGTTCAGTGATTGTTAGACAATCCATATTGTAAAATGACAAACATTACACTAAACATATGATACTCTGGACGATAGTTCTGGTTTACTGAAACAGTGTTGCCAAAACTGAACCATGAAATAAAAAGCCGCTTAAAGCAATGCAATCGGTTGACTAAATTGATAAACAGTTAGGTTAAGTCTAAGAAGACAAGTCTGTCTCTACTGTAGTCTGCGGCACGGGAAAAAAACCTTCAAGAAAAACCGTAAATAATTCCATAAATACTGTGTCAGATATCAAATAGAAAGGAATAACAATCTTTTCTCAATGGGTTATTACAATAAAAAGGTCTTCGCATACTGCGAGATTCGTAGCTTATGATAATAACTCCTACATTTTATTACAATAAGACAGAAAAATATCAAGAAAGAATATAATTTATAAATATATGAGAAAATGAATATAATGAAAATTTTTTTTCTTGTAAAATATTCGCATTTGTTTGAGAAGGAAATATTGTTTATTCTTAACCTCAAGCAAAATGCACAGTAAAGCCCTTGAAACTTAACGGACAAAAGTGATGCGGCCATTTCTTTAGTCGAAAATATACAGTATAATCCGATTAACTAAAGACCCACAGAAGGAATTATGACTTATCTGAAATAGGGTTTAAAACTTTGCTTTATACCACCGAAAGCTTAAATTCTTAAAAATTACCCTTTCTATGTCCAGACATACCAATTGAATTCTCCCCTGATTGAATTAATAATATCATGTTGGTAAACTGGATCTAACCGTCCCATCACAAGCAACTAGCGAGAATCGAGACAGAGAGAGTTTTACATATACAGTAAACAATTTGGTCCGAATTACCCTAACGCGAATATAGCTTTCTTATCGATTCATGTCATCGATCATGATATATATGATATATATGTAGGTCTCAAAATTTGATTTGAATATCTAAAGCGAATAGATATTTTTTGTTCAACATTGGCGGATTAATGAGGCGATCAAGTTCACTTTCACGACAGCCTTACAAGTGATATTAATTGGTAAATGCTCTAAGTTTAAAAGTATTAAAAAACGGAGAAAAAAAAGAGACCAAAGAACGTACAAAAGAGCAAAGAATCCAAAAAAAAGCCAGAATTAATTAACCACAGACGGAACGAAAAACAATTAGAGAGAATAGTCGAAGAATAAACGCAAAAAAACTAGGCAATGGATATGCCGCACAAAGCGGACCATCAGAATAACTATTTCGTCTTAAACTCTGCAAGTTTGTGAAGAATTCGATTGACGAATATATCTTGATGGGAAATATGAAGTAGCGACATAAGTATACTTTCATCCGTTTCTAATGGACATAAGAGCTCACATCAGCTCAAATAATTTGCAACACTTGCTTTCTAAGCCAAGTTCTTCTAAAAGGTCTTCATTATCAATGGTGAATACATAAGACATCGTAACTTAATCCTTTTAAAATACAGAATTCATGAAAGTTGTTAGCGTTTTCATTAAATCAAGACTTTATTGTCATTTCACTACGAAAGAATTTCTTTTTTCCTTCTTTTTTGAAAATACAAAATTTTCTTTAATACTGTGAAATGTTGAAAAATGCTTGTCAAAAATAAATCAACATTTATTTTTAGTTTTCCAACTCACACACGATACACAAACGATACCACACGAAGCTTTATCCCTAAAGAGAACAAGAGAAGAAATGCGAAGACGTTCATTAGCGTGAAAGCGCACCTTGAGTACCCTTCCATGTAAAATGCAAAATAATGATTTGAAATTGCATAAATAAATAAATATCTCGACATAGCTTTATCCATAGCAACAGAATATTGGAAATACCTTTCGTAAAGGCAATGGAATTTGATAGAATAGAAGATTCTTTCTATTATTAAGTATCTATATTTATTTTATTTACATCGCCTTAAATCTAAAAAGATATCTATCAATCATCGCAGAGACGAACGTACGTACGTGCACTTTGATAAAATCAATTTACTTTAAATTTACATTCAATCACGTTAATGATGATTATGAAAAGAGAAATAAACGTTTAGCAAATCCATCCTTTGTGAGTGTTGAGGAGCGACAGAATAGAACCATTTAAAGAGAAGAAAAGAAATACATTCATAAATTAAAAAAAAGCAAAAAAAAAAAAAAAGGAAAAACTCTAAAGATTATACTTTAAAGAAGTTTTTAATAAATTAATTTTTTTTTTTTTTAATATTTTAATTTTTTAAAAGACGCAATGATTTTCCTTGAAAGAGATCATCCTGTTTGAATACTCAAACAAAATTTTTTGGACAAAAACAAAATGTATAGGAAATTTAAAAATATCTTAACGAACACTAACGATTAATAGCGAAGTGATGCATATATGCTCTCGTTATCTGAATTTTTATCTCATGCATGAGCTGCTTGTACAATCATCAAAGAATTTTGTATCATTCTTCGCTCGCACTTTAAAAACGATCGACGTCTTGGTTTCAGTCTCGGGGATTTTTGACTTGAACCAATTCAAAAAAAGAAAATAAAAAATTTTGAAATATATATAAGATATATATGTAAAATATCTAGTATACACATAGAGTTTTATATAAAAAAGAAAAAAATAAATAAATAAAAGTAAAAGAAAATAAAGAGTGTAAACGATTTCAAAGGATAAAAAGTGAAAGTAAGAAGTAATAAAAGAAATTTTCATATAAGGAATGCTTCAAAAATAATTTCAAATTGATTTCGTAACAAGTGCTGAAACGAAAAATGTGTCCGTTCTTCTTTTCTGCTGAATAGCTAAAAAAAGATTTTTACGACGTTGAGACAATTCATAGGTGAATCGGTGATTCGTTGGCGGTTCAATAAATTTCAATTATAAGTAAACCGTTTTAAAACGAAAACGGACCAACTTAAAGTATTACATTATCCTTGCTAAACTTATGCCGTCCAGGATTAAGCAAAGTCTAACAAGGATAATGTCATCTTAATATTCGAATAAATTGAATATTCAAATAAAAGTAAATCAGAAAAAAAAAAAACATAGTAAACAGTTAGATACGTTACAATTTTCGAAAAAAAAAAAATGATTTAGAATGATTCAGAAAAAAAAAAAAACTCAGCGTAGGAGAAGCACTATGAGGATCATCGTTTAAAAAAAGAAATTGAATATTTTCGTGCTATTCAAGTTTTCACAACTTAAAAATAGATTTTGAAAATAAAGTAGTGTATATATACCTGACAGTGAATGAGTGAGTGAGTGAGTACGTTAGCGAGTATAGTGTATTCGACGCTTTAATATTCACCTTCCTTGTCTATTAATGTGAGAGAGCGATAGAGAGGGGGGGGGGGGGGGGGGGGGGGGGGGAGAGAGAGAGACAGAGAGAGAGAGAGAGAAAGAAAACTAAAAGGGATATGTACAAACATTTAAAGAAATTTGCAAATAATTAAATCACATATGAATTAAAAAAAGAAAACTATATTTCAACCTTTTTAAAAACGCAACGAAACGCAAAAACAAGACGAGAGTTATCTTAGCCTTGGGAGCACATACTTTGCATCACTATCGTTTAAAAAAATTGCAAAATATTTCTCTACTTGGGAGCATTTTGATTGCTTGGGTCGAATCTTCAGACGGCCCTGGTGAATACTTACACAAAATTTGAATTCATGTTTTCTATAAATGTTAATTTATTTTCAACACTATTGGGATGTAGTGTTCATATATTTTTATATTTTTGCTAATTTTCTTACTAGCAAATCAAACATATTTGTAAACCACAGAATTAAACTTGAAGTATACAGATTAAGCTTCAACCATCTTCTTATTTCTACTATCTTAAGAGTTGCAATCATAGACCGAAGGACAAACCGACATATATAAATCAAATCAAAACCGTATTTTGATCATAAGGTCGTATGAACTTTATATAGTGTGCAATGTTGTCAACGGTATGGAAAAAAATTGCGTTAACCTCGTTCTTCGTTAGTAGACATAACACTAATGACGAAAACAAATAAAATATGTAAATAAAAATGTAAAGATAAATCACGACAAATGATCTGTACTTAAAACGCAAAGTCCAATTCAAAAAATCCAAGAAATGAAAATAAATAGAGAACATCAACAAAAAACAAAAATATAATTTTAAAAACAAAAAATCCAATAGCAAAATAATGTTATTGTTTACATTAAGAAACAAAGCCAATTTCTTCTTTTGTATTTTTTTTTTTTTTCAGTTTTGTAGCGGAAAAAAAATTTTTGTTTCATTTAGAGAAAAAGTTAAAAGGATACAAATAATAACGATAGCCAATTTTTTGAAATTTTAGAGCTTGCCTTTGAAAAGCTTGTTTAGCTTTGCTTTAACAATAGTTTCTAACTATTTAAATGCCCTTTGGTGGTAGTGTTGTGTTATATAACGAAATTTCTTAAAAAATGCAACGAAAAACTACGAGTCAACCGTGGCTGCAACAGCAGCAGCAACAACAACAGCAACAACAACAACAACAAGTGCAAGAACAGCAAATTCAACAACAATTTCAAACAACACAACAACAATTTTCCACGATGCAACATCAAGAAATGCATCAACAACAAAGGATTAGCCGCACAGAACATCATGTACAAAGGAGTCAAGTTACCACTCAGCAAAGAGGTCAGTGTCTCTCTCAGTGTAGTGCATGTGAGAGAGTAAATCATATTCTCATTCTTCCGAAATTTTTTGCTTTGAACCTAACGAATTTCGCAAACGAATCATGTGTGTGTGCGTGTGTGCGTATATATGTGTGGGTGGATTAGTATTGCTCTGCACAGAATAGTTCACACCCGAGGATTTAGAATTATTTTGTGTTTCAAAGCAATACAAACTGATGTGGTTTCTATTTTTTACAAGATGAGACATAAACACGCTCGAGGATGTCGTTTTAATTGTAGTTCGCGCAGGCGTCCAAACCATATATCCAAAACAGCTTGATTTGTTTACAGGAAAGACAACTAAATTTACCTTAGGATGAACCTTGGCCATCTATTATTTTAAGCAAATGTACAATAATCGCATGATTTCTTTAATAGGTAGTTATTCGAGCCATATCTCTAGATATCTTGAGATAATGAGCTATAAACCGTAGTTGAACTTTTCTTTGACTCTGCAATTGTGCCGAAAGGTGTAATAAATTATTGTAATTCTGTAACACCTCTGGGGACCTAAATAAGTCATTCACTTATATTTCCTACGCCTTCAATATGAAAATCTACGATAATGCACACAAAATATTTTTACGACATATATTGAGAAAATACCAAACTTCTCGCTATTTGTCACATCTGTTCTCTTATTTATTAATTCGTTTGCTATTCGTTTTTATTTGTCAATGGGATTAGGAAATGCGTGAACTTTAGGAAAAGGAGTAAAGATCCTCCAGCTAAGAATATTTTTATTATTGTTATATTAAATTACACATTAGAAAGATTGTAAATTTTAGTTGGATTGATCCCGAAATTTAAACTGAACAATAAGCATTTCGCTTTGCCTAGGGTTTAAGCGATAAGTATCATATAAACGATTGTATTCACGACAAATCGCAATTGCTATCGAAAAGTATTTTCTTAGATCCAGGAAATCAATGACCTATCGCGACATAACGGAGTATTATTCGAGGAATTAATAAAATTTTTGATATTTTCCTTATCAATGTTACAAATAGTGGTGGGCTTAAAAATTGGCGATATCTACAGTAGCAAGGTTTTTTTTTTTACAGTCTTGAGTTACATTACCTATTGCTCTGCCATGTACGTAGTTGCAAAGATCCCGGCGTGAACCTGAAAATTACAGCACTGGTCACGAGTTTTGAACGTGCTTTTGTTGTTTGGCAGTTGTTTAAGGGCGTTGATATGAGTGTTTTTGTTAACATGTGTGAAATTCTACATCGGGCTGTCGTTAAGTATTTGCTTTAGAAATATAACAGACCTATACAAGACGAGTGGGACTCTGCACAGTAGAACCGTTTACCATTATTTACTGTAGTGAAATTTTAGTCAACTGAATTGAAAGACGACAGTACCAAGGTGGGTGTGGCTGAACGTTCGGGCCGGCCAATAACTGTAGCCATTGAAAAAAATATTGTTCAAATTCTTTAAATGAAGATTAGGGCGATGGCAGAGGCTATAAGCGTGAGCAAAGAAAGTGTTTGTTACATAGTTTTTCAATGTTTAGAAAGCTAGTCGCACATTGTGTACTGCTTAGATTGCTCACATTATATCAAAAACATTTTTAAACGCAAATTTCCAACGCTCTATTGGCGCAGTGTAGCCGGAATAAACCAGCATTTTTCCGTCTATTGATTATTGTAGATAAAACTTGAATACACTAATTCGCCCCCCAAAATAAAGAAACATTACCAAAACAAAGAATTGCGAAAGAATAACCAAAGAAAGCAAAGATTATTTCTATGACCGGTAAAATGGTGGCGACTATTTTTTGTGATAGAGAAACGCTATGACGGGAGTATATGCATATGCGGAATTACTTAGCTAGCTAAACGGAGAAATACCGGAACACCGATTACATTTGTAAAAAAAAATATGTTTTACCGAGACAATACGTCACCTTACATTTGAGCGGCTGCCGTGGCGAGAATTTGTGAATTATGATCAAAGCTGCCTGACCACTCTCCTTACTTGCAGGATCTAGCCACAAGTGAGTGGGGGCAGAGATTTCCATCAAATCAGGTGTTTATCACCTTCGTCGGTAACTATTTTGTAGAGAAAGACACCAAGCACTGTTTGGAGCGATTAAAATAATTATTTTCTTTAATTTTTCAACAATCCGCTTAATACGACTATCGCTCTCTTTATTGATTTTCTAATAGCGCCGCATTGCCGGCATATGTCGACGTTCGTACTATTCTTGCACTTATAAGAACTCACTGTGTTATAGTCAATGTTGTTCTATCGTCGACATTGGGAACGTTTCTACTACTTAGGGGACATATTAGCTACTAAAATTTTACTTCATCAAAAAAACGTAGAGGAGGACTAACGGCCTTGCTTAACGGATATTTTAATATCCTGGAGAATAGAGTAATTTGCCTTACACGAAATATTTCTTCTGTAACACTTTCGGAATAGCTGCGAAACCTTATCAACATGATTTAGGTTTTATTGTTCCATTTCGGAATGTCTCATAATTGAAAATGTACTTAATTTAAATCGGAGATTTTTAAACAAAACTATTCGAAAAAATTGTAAAACATCTTAGAAAATTATTTGTTTGCACTCTGCACTCTGAGATGCATGGCTGCTATCATTGCCATCATGCTGTGTTAAAGCAAGTGCTTTGCACTTTACTTCAAAAAGTATTACAAACCCAAATATTTTATAAAAATATTGAAAAGACAATTTGGTTAAAAATGGACGGTACCAACGTTATAGCCACATGTCCTCAATAGAGATTAACAACTTTCCTAAAACACAACTTAATTATTATATTTTGTTATATTTATGTACATGCATATGTATGTGTACATATAGCAATACAGTAAGTACAACGAATGTATGCACTTTTCCACAAAATTCTAATGTAATGTATATTATAATTACGCTCACATAAATTTATACATATCTTTAAAAGATTTAATGGAATAATAACAGAATGACAGGTTTTATGCGAACTCTATAATGACGATTTCTTTAAATTTAAAAGACGACGTTGTGAACGAACTTTGTGAGGAAAATGCAAGATTCCATAATCGTAAACTTCAAAAATTAAAAGTATCGAAAACAATCTGAGGACTGCCTTCTTTAAAATTCTAAACCAGCGTTACTTATGGGGAATATAAAGAAACAGTTACGATCATATCAGAAGTACTTCAACTTATTTAAAATAATATTTAAATTTTAATAATTATGTAAATCTCGTGCACCATGCATTTTACTTGTCCCACAATGATATTTATAACAGTAAGACTTTTGAGAAGCATCGCGTTTTGACTGTTTTTGTAAGCAAAATCTTCTAATATCATAAATTATCTCGAAGACAAAAGAAAAGATAAGATAAATTTCATTAATTCAGTCTTATCTTTTAACAGAAAACTAAGATTCATAAAATATGTGTAAGGAATGTTAATCAAAATTGCAAAATAAATCTATCAGTTATCATACTAATTCAATTATACTGAGATCATACAATATATGTACGTTAAGGTATGCGGTGTTTTATTATATTTGCAAACATACAAGATAGATAAGTCTGTCATTTTGAGAATAACAATTAAGAAAAATAGAATTTTTTTGGATACTGGATTAATCAAGTAAGAAAAATAATATTTCCTCTTTGGCTTGTCTCTTTTTTTCTAGTTGAACAACATGGCGGCATGACCTACATCCAGCCAGCCTTAACACATATCTACGCTCAAGGCGATATTTCACCGCCCGTATTCGAGCAAATCTTTAAGAATGCTCGGTTCGCTCAAGGCGGAAATGCCTTATTTGAAGGCAAACTTCGTGGCAATCCAAGGCCATTCGTTACTTGGACTCGAAAAGGCGCACCACTTCTCGAATCTCAAAAGTTTCGAATGAGCTATAATGAGGCCACCGGTGAAGTATCGCTATTGATAAATCAAATTGGACCCGGCGATGAAGGGGAATACACTTGCACTGCTCGCAATCAATATGGCGAAGCGATTTGCAGTGTTTACATTCAACCAGAAGGCTCACAAATGCCTGCCATCCAGCCAGTTCAGAGATTAGATAAAAACGTTTACACGAATGGTTATTCGTTCACTTCAATTGAAGAAGAATTTCGTGTAGATACTTTTGAGTATAGGTTATTACGTGAAGTGTCCTTCAGGGAAGCTATTACACGTCGTGCGACCTACGAGCAGGATTATTATCTCAGCCAAGAACTTGATCATTCTATGGGTCCTGCTCAAGCACCGCAAATTGCACAGAAACCACGTAACTCTAAGTTAATTGAAGGTTCCGACGCAATTTTTTCCGCCAAAGTCGGTTCAAACCCAAAACCCCGCTTGACTTGGTTTCATAATGGTCAACGTCTTTTAACCTCTAATAAATATGAGATTTCATATTCAAGTGGAATAGCTACATTACGCGTAAAGAAAGCTACCCATAAAGATGCCGGCCACTATACACTGCTCGTTGAAAATACTCAGGGCTGTGTTGTGTCTTCAGCTGTGTTAGCGGTGGAGCCTGCTACAGAGATGGCTCATGAACCAAAACCAGTTGATGCTATGGCTGAACAGCTAGAGGCCGGCAAAGCGTTGCCTCCCACTTTTATTAAAACCTACGGCGATCGGGAGATCACCGAAGGCCGAATGACTCGTTTTGATTGTCGTGTTACAGGCAATCCTTACCCTGAAGTCTATTGGTTTATAAATGGTCGTCAGATCAATGACGATGCATCTCATAAAATTCTTGTCAATGAATCTGGCAGCCACTCACTAATGATTACCAATGTAAGTCGTCTAGATGCCGGAGCTGTACAATGTTTGGCACGTAACAAAGCTGGTGAGATCACCATCGAAGCTCAGTTAAGTGTGCTTGAGAAAGAACAAGTTGTCGCACCAAAATTTGTTCAACGCTTCAGCACAATGACTGTACGCGAAGGTGAACCCATCACTATGAGTGCCAATGCTATTGGTACACCGATGCCCCGCATCACCTGGCAAAAAGATGGTGTTCAAATATCTTCAACGGCTGATCGCTTCATTGGCATTGATGGAGGCGCAACCTGTTTAGAAATTCCGCGGGCCAAAGCCTTCGATGCTGGCTGGTACCAATGTACTGCGCAAAATATTGCCGGATCAACTGCCAATCGGGCTAGACTCTATGTAGAAGTACCTAGAGAACAACCACCAGTTGAACAAAAGCGTCTTAACTTGCCCAGACCTACTAGGATTATAGAACCAGAGTAAGTTAAGACCTTTTATCTTTTTATCATAGTAATTTCGAATAAATAGGATATATGTATCTATCCATAGACCTCAACCAGGGCCAGAAATTATCTATTTACGTCATGTTGAACGTGCCAAGCCTCATTTACGTCCAGGAGAAGAGGAGCGTGTTTACCCACCTCCACAATTCATTATACCGTTACAAAATGTGCAACAAGTTGAAGGTGGCAAAGTTCACATGGAAGCTCGCATTGAACCTGTTGGTGATCCAAGTATGATTGTTGAATGGTTTTTTAATGGTCATCCACTAGCAGCAAGTAAGTTTACATAGATCTATTCCAAGAAATACTTAAATAACCTTTGAAACTTTGGGTAGGTGCTCGTGCTACTTCTGTTTTTAAATTCGGCTTTATTGCTTTGGATTTGTTGAGTATAGTAGATCACGATGCCGGCGAATATTTATGCCGCGTTACCAACGCTACTGGAATGGCTGAGTCCCGTTCTACACTTTCAGTAACTCAACGTCCGTCCATTGAGCAAACGTCGCAGCACCCAAGCAGTTTACAATATATTAGTCATTTGGAAGACTATTCGCGTTATCAACGCCATGAAAGCATTGAGGAGCTTACAAATCAACCTCCTGTCTTTATTCGGCCACTGCTTCAGGACATGGGCGAATTTGAGGAGGGAAAAAATGCCCATTTTGAAGCTCAACTTACTCCTGTTAATGATCCTAAAATGCGGGTTGAATGGTATAAAGATGGTCGTCCAATAACTGCTAGTTCACGCATTACGGCCATTTTCAATTTTGGCTATGTCTCGTTAAATATAATGCACTTGCGTTCTGAAGACGCTGGCACCTATACTGTGCGTGCTGTTAATCGCGCTGGTGAGGCTGTTAGCTCTTCAACAATTCGCGTGCATTCAAGATCTCAAGTAACGACTGAGCTAGGTATTCCCGAGCAGCAACGTTATATAGAAAAAGTTGAAGAATTGGAAGACTATCGAAAAGCACAGCAGCGGCGTCACATCCAAGAACTTCCCGAGCCCATAGCTCCGCCTCAGTTTAAATCCCAAATACAACATCAACTTGATACGCATGAAGGCGGTCATGCTCATTTCGAAGCTCGCTTAGAGCCCACAGGAGATGCTACTATGCAAGTTGAATGGTATAAAGATGGTCAACCTCTGGAAGCAAGTTCCCGTAGTACTACGTTCTTTAACTTTGGGTACGTGGCTTTGACCATTAAACAACTAACGATTTACGATGCTGGTATCTATACTTGCCGAGCTTATAATTCTATGGGAGAAGATGCCACCACTGCCCAACTTACAGTCATCTCCAAAAAAGAAATCGTCTCCGACTCTCAGCATCCGGACGGATTACAAAAAATACAGAATTTGGAGGATTCTTCACGTTATGTTCGCTCGGAGGAAGAAGAAACTAATATAACTCAAATGCCACGCTTTTTAGGGCCTATGAAATGCACTAACAAAATTTTGGAAGGCCAACGAGCTCATTTTGAGGCACGCGTCGAGCCTCAAAGTGACTTAAGCTTGAAAATCGAATGGTACCATAACGGACGCGCAATAACCGCTGCTAATCGTATACAAACCTACTACGATTTTGGTTACGTAGCTTTAGATATATCCCAAGTTCGCGCGGAAGATGCAGGCGTCTATACGGTTGTCGCCAGGAACAAACTAGGTGAAGCTCAGTTACAAGGAACTATGGTAGTCGAAAGTAAGTACATTGTTTGTTGAATTCTGAACGCATAAATGAGGCGAAGCAATTTTGTAATATTTGACTTTATATATTAGCGCGTTCCAGCATAGACACCTCTAGCATGCATCGTGGTCTCTACGAGAAGACGCAGCACTTGGAATCCAAACAATTTGTGGAACCTCAATATGATATTGAAGAAATTTCAAAATCAAAGCCTATATTTGTTCAACCCCTTTCGGATCCCAAACCAATCCACGAAGGCAAAAACATCCATCTAGAATGCCGTTTAGAACCCATGGGAGATCCAACTATGCGCGTAGAGTGGTTCCATAATGGTCACCCTATAACTGTCGGTTCACGTTTCCGTACTTACTATGACTTTGGTTTTGTGGCTTTAGATATTGTTCAGGCTACAGCAGTCGATTCTGGTGAATACACATGCCGTGCAACTAATCATTTGGGTTCTGCTCATACGTCAGCATGTGTGCGGGTTATTGATCGCTCGGATATTGTTACTGAAACCCAAAATGAAATGTCCTTGGAACAAATTCAGCAGCTAGAAGATGCCTCGCGTCGCCGTCAGCACATTGAGGAAGATATTACAATTATGCAAGCTCCACAGTTTACCCGACCATTGCATAATATTGAAACTATGGAGGGCACCAACGTACATTTAGAATGTCGCTTGCAACCAGTAGGAGATCCAACGATGCGTGTCGAATGGTTTGTAAATGGTCAACCAGTTAAAACCGGACATCGTTTTCGCCCAGCCTATGAGTTCGACTACGTAGCTCTTGATTTATTAGGGTGTTATGCTGTCGATTCTGGTGTTTACACCTGCCAAGCCCGAAATCAATTGGGTGAAGCCGTTACCTCATGTGCTGTGCGTATCATCGCGAAAAATGATTTAATTTTAGAAACTCAAAATGAATCCGGCCTACAAAAAATTGCGTATCTTGAAGATTCCTCACGTTATCGTCGAAACGAGTATGTTGACGAAATCGTTAACATTCGTCCTCGTTTTCTGACACATCCAAAAAGTTTAACTAATATGCGTGAAGGCGGACATGCTCACTTTGAATGTAAAATAGAGCCTGTTACGGACCCTAATCTTAAAGTTGAGTGGTTCAAAAATGGGCGTCCCATCACTATTGGACATCGTTTCCGTCCCATTCACGACTTTGGTTATGTAGCACTCGACATTGTTGATCTAATTGCCGAAGATTCTGGGGTTTATACTTGCCGTGCCGTAAACTTGATTGGATCCGATGAAACACAAGTTGAATTAATATGTCGTAGTTCCGAACAGATTGTAACAATTACTCAAAATGAGGCCGGCCTAGAACAAATTCATTACTTAGAGGATCGTTCCCGCTATTCCCGTCGTGAGGAAGTAGATGAAACAACTAAACAAGCGCCAGTTTTTACTACTTCCCTGAAGAATATTGAAATTAAAGAAAATCAACGAGCTCATTTTGAATGTCGTCTAATCCCAGTCTCGGATCCAACAATGCGTGTGGAATGGTATCACAATAATATGCCTCTAAAATCAGGTTCACGCTTCACTGAAACCAATAACTTTGGTTTTGTCGCATTAGATATTATGTCTTGCCTGCCAGAAGATGCTGGTAGTTATACGTGCCGGGCATACAATGCTGTAGGAGAGGCAATTACTTCGGCCGTGGCTGTTGTCCATACTAAAAAATCTATTTATTCAGAATCTCAACATGAGAGTGCCTTGCCTCGTTTGCAACATTTGGAAGATTCAACAGCGAAACGGCAACGTATGAGTGTTCAGGAAGAACTTATAAGTCAAGCTCCTGTGTTTACCATGCCAGTTCGCGATTCTCGTGTGGCAGAAGGCCAAGCAGTACATTTTGAAGCTCGTTTGATTCCTGTTGGTGATCCTAATTTGAGGGTTGAGTGGTTAAGAAATGGGCAACCTCTTGAAGCTTCTAATCGCATAACCACAATGCATGACTTTGGCTACGTAGCTTTAAATATGAAATATGTGAATCCTGAGGACTCAGGCACTTACACTTGCCGTGCTATAAACGAACTTGGTCAAGCTGTTACCTCTGCATCTCTTATTGTTCAGTCAAAAACGGCCATTCAAATGGAAACACAACATGAAGCTGCTATGCATAAAATTCATCAACTAGAGGATCACACCCGTTATCAACGATATGAGGAAGAAGAATACGTGGTTACGCAACCACCACGCTTTGTGACTAAATTGATTGGCCCGACCAACTTAGTCGAAGGGCAAAGCGCTCATTATGAATGCCGCATCGAGCCATATCCGGACCCTAACTTAAAGGTTGAATGGTTTCACAATGGCAAACCACTAAGTACAGGGCACCGTTTTCGTACCACTTACGATTTCGGATTTTCTGCTCTTGACATTCTGACCGTCTATTCTGAGGACAGCGGTGAATACACATGCCGCGTTACTAACAATTTAGGTGAAGCCGTGAATGCGATATGCTTAAATGTCCAAACTAGGTCGTCGATTATTCGGGAAACTCAACACGAAGAAGCTCTTCAAAAAATTCAATATCTGGAAGATGGATCACGCTTCCAACGTAAGATAGAAGAAGAGCAATTTATGGCTGAACGACCTCAATTCGGAAGACCATTACGTAATGCTAACGTTAATGAAGGTGTTCTAGTCCATTTAGAAGCTACTCTCACTCCAGTTAATGACCCAACAATGAAAGTTGAATGGTTCTGCAATGGTAGACCAATACAGACAGGACATCGTTTTAAAACGACCTATGATTTTGGATTTGTTGCTTTGGATATCTTATACGCTCATGCTGAAGATACGGGAACTTATATGTGTAAGGCAAAGAATGCTGTAGGGGAAGCAGTTACGACTTGTGCTGTAAACGTCACAGGTGACTATTAAACTAAATAGGTGAACCAATATTTTTTTGTTTATTGTCGTTTTATATTTTGCAGCAAACAAAACTTTGGATCTCGACACACTCGATGCTCAGCGCTTAGAAAAAATCCGCCAACTTGAAACTCATGCCCCTCCTCCTAAAAAAGAAATTGAAGAAAAAACTCAAAAACCAATTTTCTTAACACCTTTAAGCAATTTAGAGCATCTTAAAGAAGGTGAACACGCTCACTTAGAGTGTCGCGTGGAGCCTATAAATGACCCCAACTTGAAAATAGAGTGGTTCTGCAACGGTAAACAATTGCCGCTCGGTCATCGCTATAGGACAACTCACGATTTCGGTTATGTAGCCTTGGATATTTTGTACGTCTACGGCGAAGACACTGGCACATATATGTGTAAGGCTACTAATTTACTTGGGGAAGCTGTCAATACCTGCAATGTACGTGTTTTAAATCGCCGTAGTATGATTTTGGACACACAGCATCCTGATGCTTTGGAGAAAATTCAAAAACTTGAATCTAAAGTAATTACTACTCGTACTGAAGTTAGTGAAGCACCAGTTAGCCCGCCGCACTTTACCACTGAATTACGTGGAACGACCGAAATCTATGAAGGCCAGACTGCTCACTTTGAAGCCCAAGTACAACCAATGCATGATCCTAATCTGAGGATCGAATTCTATCACGACGGTAAACCTTTGCCTTCAGCCGCTCGTTTCCATATTACATTTGATTTCGGCTATGTCGCTTTGGATATAACTCACGCCGTGCCTGAAGATGCTGGTGAATATTCAGTGCGCGCAGTCAATGCACTGGGTCAATCTGTATCGGCTACCAGCTTGCGAGTTGTCGCCAGAGGTACTATTATTTCAGATACTCAACATCCTGAAGGGTTAGAGAAAATTCGAAAGTTGGAAGCGAATGCTCCATTCCAAAGACCCGAAATAGAATCTCCTGGCACAAAACAACGCCCGGTCTTCACACAACCGTTACAAAATATAGATCGCATCAATGAACACCAGACAGCTCACTTCGAATGCCGTTTAATTCCCGTTGGCGACCCTAATCTTAAAGTTGAATGGTATCGAAATGAAAAACTTATTGAAGATAGTTCTCGTATTACAAAGCAACACGACTTTGGCTATGTTTCCCTAGACATTTCTCACATTCGTAAAGAAGATGAAGGTGTATACATGTGCCGTGCTATCAATCCTCTTGGTGAAGCTGTTACTACAGCTTCTATGCGCGTGGTTTCAGAGGCCAGCATCCAATTGGATACGCAACACCCGGACAGTATTAGCCGCATTCATCAGTTGGAACGGCCAGCAGCCCCACGCCCTGAGGAGCCGGAACGCGCATTTGAAAAACCAATATTTACTCAACTACTTACTGGTCCTTCGGAGTTATGGGAAGGCCAACATGGCCACTTTGAAGCCCGCGTTGTTCCAGTTGGTGATCCATCATTAAAGTTTGAGTGGTACATTAACGGAGTTGAATTGAAGATGGGCTCACGCTTGAGGACTACCAACGATTTCGGTTTTGTTACTCTTGATATCAGCTCCGTTGTTCCTGAAGATTCCGGGGTTTACATGTGCCGCGCTTATAATGCGGCTGGCGAAGCTGTGTCTTCAACTGCTATGAAAGTCAAATCCAAGTCAAATATTGTTGGTGAGTCATTAATTCCTGAATCTTGGGAAGCAATAAGACTTAAAGAAGCTGCTATGAATCGTGTCCCCGAAATGTTTGTTGATTCTACTCCACAACAAGCTCCTGTATTTACCACTCACTTGCAGAGCTACGATAAGCTTAATGAAGGTCAACATGTTCTTTTGGAAGCTCAAGTTGAACCGCGGGCTGATCCTAATTTGCGCATTGAATGGTTTAAAAATGGAATTTCTTTGACCACAGGCTCCCGCCTACGCAGCACTTTCGACTTTGGCTTAGTTACTCTCTCCATTAATGGTTTACGCGCCGATGATTCGGCTATTTACACTTGCAAGGCTACTAACTTGATGGGTGAAGCCGTATCCACATGTTCGCTAAAGATCGAAGACCGTCATTGGTTGCAAGCAGAATCTTTACATCCTGACTCTTTGTCACGTATTGGGGAACTTGAAGCGCCCAAACCCGGCCGTCCGGAGGCTCCGGAGCCAGCTTATGAAATACCTGTATATATTACTCATCTAAACAACATCGAATGCAAAGAGGGTGATAATGTTCGGTTTGAGTGCAACGTTGAACCTTCTCGTGACCCAACAATGAAAATTGAATGGTTTTATAATGGTCAGCCCCTACAAGCAGCTGCTAAATTCAAATCCATATACGACTTTGGTTACTGTGCTTTAGATATGTCCAACACCTACGCTGAAAACAGCGGTATTTATACTTGCAAAGCAATCAACAGCAAAGGTTCAGCTACTACATCAGGTACATTGAAATGTATCAGCGGGAAAACCATGTTCTTAGATACTCAGCACCCCCAAGGTGAAGCTGGTTTAGAAGCTGTACAAGAAACTGAAGACGCTTTAGCTAACCGCTATCAACGTCAAGTTTCTAAGCCCGAAACTCAATATCCAGCTCCTGTATGGACCAAACCTTTGCAAGCCGAATTCCGTTTGAACGAAGGTGAACCTTTACATTTGGAAGGTAACGTAGAGCCAAAAGAAGATCCGAATCTCTTTATTGAATGGTATTTCAACGGTAAATTACTCCAACATGGATCCCGATTCAAAATGACAAGTGAATTTGGATTTGTTACAATGGATGTCACTGAAATATACACTCGAGATCAAGGTATTTACACATGCAAAGCTTACAACAAAGTTGGTGAAGCTTTCACTACAACTACCATATTTTGCACTAGCAAAGAAAGCATAATTGAAAAGACTCAGCATCCCAAGGGAGCTGAAGGCCTTGAACAAATACAAGACTTAGAAGAATCATTACGTAAAGATGGTGTCAAACCTGAACAACCAGAGGAAGGTATACCTCCTCGTTTCACTACTGAATTCACTAATATTTCCGATATTGGTGAAGGCGAAATCGCTCATTATGAGGCCAATCTTATACCTACAGGTGATCAAACTATGGTCATAGAGTGGTTCTTTAATGGTAAGGTACTCGAGGCTAGCCACCGTGTACGGACAATTTATGCGTTTGGTATGGTTGCCTTAGAAATTTTGGGAACCAAGGTTGAAGATTCTGGCACATATACTTGCCGCGCTACAAATAAATATGGATCGGCTGAGATTAGCTGTACCTTGGAATGTGTAGAAAAGCCACGAGGTCAAAAGCCACATTTCACAACTCACATCCAATGTTTGGAAGGCCTTAAAGACGGACAGTCGGCTCACTTCGAATGCACACTTATTCCAGTCAACGATCCCGATCTTAAAGTTGAGTGGTACCACAATGGAAAACTTATGCGTCATTCGAATCGCATTAAGACTGTGTCGGACTTTGGCTTTGTTGTGCTTGATATATCTTATCTGCAAGATCATGACAGTGGAGAATATGTTTGTCGGGCATACAATAAATACGGCGAAGATTTTACCAAAGCCACGCTTAACTGCCGAGGACGGGGTGGTGTATTTTATGACACTTTGCAACCTGACTCTTTGCAAAGGATCAGAGAACTTGAATGTCCGCAAGGACTGCCAGTCGATGCCACTCCTGTATTAGCAGAGCCACCTAAGTTTATAACTCAGATTAAAGATATTACAAAGCTGGTTGAAGGCCAAAGCGCGCACTTTGAAGCTCGTCTTACACCGGTAGCTGATCCTGACCTTAAGGTCGAATGGTACTTTAATGGTAAAAAATTGCCTCATGGACACCGCTTCCGCACCTTCCATGATTTCGGCATTGTTATTTTGGATATCTTATATTGCTATGAAGAGAATTCCGGTGTGTATGAATGTCGAGCTGTTAACAAATACGGTGAAGATGTTACAAGTGCAACTTTGAAATGTACTTCGAAAACAAGTTTGATTCTAGAATCCCAATTGCCACGTGGTATGGAAGGTGGTTTGGAGAAAATAGCTAATCTCGAATACAGTATGATTCGTACACGCGATGAAACCGTAGAAGAAACCAAAGGAAAAGCCCCGATGTTCACAGTACCACTAGAGAATCTTGACAACTTACGTGAAGGTGAAAACGCTCACTTTGAAGCCCGCGTTACTCCAACTGATGACCCAAGACTTCGTGTTGAGTGGTACTGGAATGGACGCCCACTAAAAGCTGGTTCACGATTTCGAACATTCTGTGATTTTGGTTTTGTTATATTAGAAATTTCTCCCGTCTATCCAGAAGATTCAGGTGAATACTCGTGTCGCGCTATCAACGAATACGGCGAAGCTGTAACAACAGCTACTATGAAAATTCAAGGGAAACGCAGCATAATAATGGAATCTCAACTGCCCAAAGGTATGGAAGGTACTATTGATCGCATCGCTGAATTAGAAGGTCTAGGTGTGCGAAACACAGAGTTTACTCCTGAAGATGAAACCGGAAAGCCCCCAGAATTTATTACGACGCCGTTTGACATGGTCATTAATGAAAATTCGCTAGCCCATTTTGAATGCCGCTTACAACCCATCAATGATCCCAGCATGCGTGTTGAGTGGTTCCATAATGGCAAAGCATTGTGGGCTGGCTCTCGTATCAAAACAATCAATGATTTCGGTTTCGTAATTCTCGAAATTGCTGGTTGTTATCAACGTGATTCTGGTCTTTACACTTGCAAGGCTACGAATAAGCACGGTGAGGCGACGGTTTCTTGCAAATTGCAAGTTAAGGGACGCCAAGGCATTATCATGGAGCCTCAATTGCCTTGCAACTTTCGTACGGGCACCGAAAGCTTACAAAAGTTGGAAGAAAATATGCATAAACGTGAGGAAATCGTCCTCGATGAAGAGCAGCCCAATCCGCCTAAATTCACTGAGCAAATCAAAGACAATCTGGATGTATCCGAAGGTGGTCCAATACATTTCGACTGTCGCGTAGAACCTGTAGGAGATCCGACTATGCGAATCGAATGGTTCTACAACGGGCGTCCTTTGCCAACGGGTTCGCGTGTGCATCAGCTAAATGACTTTGGATTTATTGCTCTCGACATTGATTACGTGTATTCACGCGACTCCGGTGAGTATACTTGTCGAGCTACAAACAAATGGGGTGTAGCTACCACTACGGCTAAGGTTACTTGCAAAGGTAAACATGGTATTGTGTACGACTCGCAATTACCCGAAGGCATATCTGCTGAGAAACTTAAAGAATTGGAACGCGGGCGTATACCGGAGACGCCTATAATAGAGGAGACGGTGTATGGACCGCCGTATTTTGTTACCGAAATAGCATCGGTAACTGCGGAAGAGGCTGAAGCGGTTCGGTTCGAGTGTCAAGTAGAACCAAAGACCGACCCCCACTTACGTGTTGAATGGTATCGCAACGGTAAACTTTTACCTTCTGGTCACAGATATAAAAATATTTTCGATATGGGCTTCGTCTCCCTCGACATCCTATACGTGTATGCCGAAGATTCTGGCGAATATGTATGCCGTGCTTACAATAAGCACGGCGAAGCACGCACCAAAGCAACCGTCTCTTGTAAACAGTTACCTTCAATTATTTTGCAAAATCAATTACCACGGGGCATGAAACGTTCCGAAACTCTAACACAAATGGAAGCTACTATTAAAAAATATACATCTGAAATTCATTTAACCGAAGATGACCTCTTCGACCCTGATCGCAAACAACCTCCACGTTTTGTTACACAAATAAAAGACCAGCTAAAATTGAGCGAAATGCAATCCACGAAATTCGAATGCCAGCTAGCTCCTGTCGGTGACCCAAATATGAAAGTGGAATGGTTCTTTAATGGGAAACCATTGCTGCACAGTAAGTGGTAGTGAAAATGCTTCGCTGTGAGTATGTAAAAACATCTACGCTTCTCTTCCACAGAAAATCGTTTCCAACCTATATATGACTTTGGTTATGTAGCTATGAACTTTGGTTGGGTTTATCCAGAAGATAGTGGCGAATATGTGTGTCGTGCTACTAACCTCTATGGCATGGATGAGACTAAAGCTACCATAAAAGTGTCTGGAAAACCTGGCATTGTTTACGATTCTCAATTACCAGCTCATATGCACAGTATTGAACGCATACGTGAAATGGAAGCTTCTTGGCAAGTGTAAGTATTGAGACACTTGAAACATGGTAACGTATTCATGCGAGATTTTGCCGTTTGATTTTTATCTCGTGCTTTAGTGTACCGGAAGAAGTGGACCCCGATGCTAGGCCCCGCTCAAAGCCGGTATTCGTTAGCAAATTGGAAGCTCAAACTGTGGAAGAAGGTGAGCCTGCCAGATTTTGTGTACGTGTTACCGGTTACCCACGCCCCAGAGTTATGTGGCTTATTAATGGTCACACTGTAGTCCATGTAGGTCTAACTCATACCTAATAATGGTATATATAGTAAATTTTTTTATATTTGGAAGGGTTCGCGTTACAAATTGACAAACGATGGAATGTTTCATTTGGACATACCTAAAACTCGCCAATATGATACTGGTAAAGTTGAAGTAATTGCCCGAAATTCAGTAGGAGAGTCGATCGCATCTACTGAACTTAAAGTAGTGGCTCGTTCTGACGATTACCGCGGTGTTTTAAAGAATTCACCACGTCGTAAGTACTCGAAACATTTACTAACATATTTAAAAAATCAGAAATTTAATCACCAACAACAATATACGATTTTATTAGCTTACCTAATACAAAGACAAGCGATTAATACTATTATATAACAGATTTTAATAAAGAATCATATACTTAACGTACATACATAGTTAACATGAAAATACACACATTTTACATTGTAAATATACATATAAAAAAATTGAAGCACAATATAGCACTTAAGCTCTTATCCAAAATTCCACACTTCAATTCCTGAAATCCCATCCAATTAAATATTCCATCAAAAATTACCTATAATTATTCCTCAAAGCTGCAAAATCTACAATGGCCACAATTAAGGATATGAAATCAACGCGGTGGATTGCAAAATTCACTGGTGACGTACGGTAGTATGAGAATGAGTGATTTACACAAGTGTGAGATACTAATAATTCTTGCCTTATTCTCTCTCTATCTCTCTGTGTCACTAATATCATGTGAAATTTTTTATATATTCGTATATATTATGATGAGAATCTTCTCAATTTTTTTGTAATATTAACGTTCGCCGTTTATTTTTAATGAGTTTTGTACAACTTTTTAGCATGCTCTCTGTATGTAAAAACATAATTTCTCTCATTTCGTGACGTCTTTCTTTCTCATTATCTTCATCAAAATCTCTTCTTCGCCTTATAAATTTATAAAATTTGATTCGTTCAAAATTAAAAAAAAAGCTTTTTATTCGTTTATAAATAACATCAACATAACTTTTAAAAACCGCTTTATTTTAAAAAAAGCAAGTGTAAAGCTTTATCGACAAAGCTCTTTGTAATAAGTTTTCCTTTTTTTACGTTATGAATATGTGTATTAACGCAAATATCCTACATTAACTTTAGCTTGGTATGACTATGAACTTACTGCTTATCAAAAAGAACGTCAAGAAACTGAATTGGAAAAGATATTCGATGAACGTAAACAATATTTAGCTGATCAAAAAATTGGCCCTTTGAAAGGAGTCGAACATTTGAAGCCGAAACAAATTAAGTCGCAATGCCCTGAATGGCAACAGTCGGTGTTAAAGAAGAAAAACGAGGATTATTATTCGAAACTACAAGAACTGGAAACTGAGCAATTACTTAAGGAAAGTAATTTACGTAAGGACAACCATCAATATGCTATACCCGGTGAAAAAATTGTTAGTGGCACAACTACCAAAGGCATGGCGAAATCTTATGAAGAAAATCTGTATGTACCCTTCAATCAAAAAAAAATACTGAGGTTATATTTCTTTGTATGCTTACATCAATTTTTTTCAGGGAAGATTCCGAGTCCACAGATACCACTACCAAAAAGGTTGTACACAAACCTCCCATTGAGCCTTCAGAATCGTCTGTTCACGGCCGTGAGGTTCACATGAGTAAGCAGAAACAAACGCAAAAGGAAGTGGTTGGTGATATGGAAATCACCCGAAAAATCACTGCTACTGAAACTACCGAAATGGAACATAAGGGTACCGTCCAAGAACGCGTTGTAAAGGGTCCTGTGCAACCGTCCAAACCACCCATTTTTACCAAGAAAATACAACCTTGCCGTGTATTTGAAAACGAACAGGCCAAATTTGAGGTCGAGTTCGATGGCGAACCAATGCCTACCGTGAAATGGTATCGCGAAAATTTTCCAATTAAGAGTTCACCCGATCTGCAAATTCACACTTTTAGCGGTAAATCCGTATTGATTATACGACAGGTGTTCGTGGAAGATTCAGCTGTATTCTCCTGCATAGCGGAAAATCGAGGCGGTACCGCTAAATGCAGCGCTAATTTAGTAGTTGAAGAACGGCGACGCGCTGGTAAAGGTGGCATTACTCCACCTAGCTTCGTTACAACCATACAAAGTACTACAGTGACTACAGGACAGTTGGCCCGCTTTGACGCTAGGGTTACCGGTAGCCGTCCAATTGATGTTTATTGGCTTAAGAATGGCTTGAAAATTAAGCCGAGTATCAAATTTAAAATGCTAGAAGAGGACAGTGTACAAACGCTTTTAATAATTGAACCATCTGTAGAAGATTCAGGGCGTTACGAATGCGTAGCGGTTAATTCAGCCGGTGAGGCACGATGCGACGCTGACTGCATTGTTCAAAGTGCCACCAAGCAACCAAGCGAAAAACCGACCCCCACCGCTCCTGATACAGAGAAACCGCCACATATTGTTGAACCCCTTAAGAGTCAGTCGATCGAGGAGGGAAGCAAAGTAGTATTTCGCTGCCGCATTGAGGGTAAGCCAACTCCTACTGCACGTTGGATGCGTGGAGAAAACATCGTCAAGCCGTCTCGTTACTTCCAAATGACACGTCAAGGTGAACACTATCAGCTAGTCATTTCGGAGGCTTTCCCTGAGGACGAAGGTACATATAAATGTGTAGCGGAAAACAAGTTAGGCAGCATACAAACCAGCGCTCAGTTAAAAGTTCGGCCTATCGAAAATTTGGATGCTCCACCAACTATTACCGCCTTAAAAGACGTTTCCGTTACCGAAGGTATGCCCGCTCAATTCAAAACAACAGTAACTGGTAAAGTCAAACCGACCAGTGTTCAATGGTTCCGTGAGGGTGCTCTTATACCAGAAACTCCCGATTTCCAGGTAAGTGACATAGTCACAAATATAAGAGAAAAGTGTTTTGACTGAAGACTTAAACAAACCCAATAATTAGGACGTCTTGTTAGAGGTAATGGTACAATGGTATAACGGTTCGAAAAGTCTTGCAGAAAAACAGTAAAATCTTACACTTATCTGAAAGCAGATCACCTCCTGAAATCATTACAATAACTTGGACTTTAATATGAAACTTCTCGATAGTCAGACAAATTTTGGATATTCATAACCCACCCCAAAAATCAAATTAACAAATACTCTGCTCAAAACTAGTTGAGTGTAAAATTGATTTCGTTCGCAAAAGAAGCCTCTCTTGAAACAAATGCTATGCAAAAATATATGAGGTTTGAAAAAGTTCTTTAAAGTTATCAAACGCCTACTTCAACATATACCAAATGATGTTTTTAGTCTTTTGTTACATATAAAATTTGAACAAACTTTTGGATGGAGAAAATAAACGTAAACAAAATCACATTTATAGTTGCGCGAACTAGTTTAGTTGTAAGTTTCCCAAAATTTGACAAATGAAGCATAAGATAAGCGCACGCCATGCAAAATATTAAAAGATAAATGCTCATGTTACTTTTATGATAATTTGTCCGTTTCTTTTTTGACTTTCTAAACGTTTCAGATGATATTCGATGGTAACACTGCGGTACTCTTAATTGGAACAACTTATGAAGAAGACTCCGGTGTGTTTACAGTGCGTGTAACTTCATCTACCGGACAAGCTGAATCGTCGGCCAAATTGATTGTAAAAAGTAAGGATTAATTATTATGTATGACAATATGGGATAAATGCAAGAAAACCGAATTGAAAAACGAAAAGCAGACATAAATGACCAAATGACAATAGTGACGACAAGTTTTAACTTAAATTTATTAAAACAAATTAATGAACACTTATAAGCAAATGTAGCTCTACACCTAGTTATCTAAGTTTGAAAAACGAAACGAAACGGAAAAATATTCTTTTTGCTGCTTTTTTATTATTATAAACACACATTAACAGGAGAAAAAAAAGAGTAAAAAAACGCATAAATTGAAAACTAAATAAAAAAACGTTTTACTAATCAAGCAGATATAAAAAAATCGAAAAAAAAAATTAATAAAAAGCTCATAATGCTAACAAAAACAAAATAATGTTTTTAAAGAAAATCTATGCGCTCACGTATAGAAGAAAGCGTACAAAGTTAATTTTAATAACGAAGAATTTTGAAGAAAAAAAAAAAGTCAGAAAGCGTTTAGGGACGTGTGCATAAAACGCATTATATTTTCTTTTCTTAAGTAATTATAAAAATTTATAAAACATGACAGATGTGCGAGCGTATGTTTAGATGCTATTTTCATTTTTATAGAAATTTTTGAAAAAGATATGAACCAAAAGATATCTGAAAACTCATATTTCGTGCGCAAAACACAACGCACGCCCAATTTATGGTAACGCACACTCATTGACATTCGCATAGATGTGTGTATATTGAGATTGATATGCAGGGATGTGTTCATTGTTGCAAGATTTTATACTAAAAGAAATCGAAAACTTTTCCGCACTCCTAAGAATGATATCGTTTTCGCAAACTTTCACTTTATAGGATTTATGCGCGTACCGGTGATATTCGAATTTAATTTTCTTGAAGCGTTATATTTTAAAGGCACATTTTCATAGACATGGTGGCGCACGCCAAAATGTACTGCGTTAGCTAAGTAGAAATGATTTCATGTCGCTTTCCAGAGAACATATTAGCGATAAGTGAAAATAACAATAAATCAAAACGTGCATGGCCCCCATCCGCGAGTGTCACACCCAACCATTAAAGAGCAATAAAAACAACAATGTCTTTGTTTTCTTTTTTTGTTTTCGTTAATATATATTTATTCAATTTTTCATTTGTCTACTCAATAGCTAATCTAATAATAGTGTATAACAAATGCAAGAATTGCAATCTTACCATAAAGCACTTTCGTTACGGTTCATTACAGTTGTTGGGCGCTCCTGTTCAAAGTCACAAACTTGATAAAAAGCTATAAAAAATGTCATTTATTTAATCAAATAAATATATTATATACATAAATAAAAAAAAAAAGGAACTTTCTTGGCACACGAGAGTCTTTTTCTTTTTTTTTTTAATTGTATGACTCAGCTCATGAGGTGGTGGTAGGGACGATTTTTAATTGTACGGTCATGCCTCAGCTAAATAATTGGTTACGAGTGGTTGTTGATTCATTGGCAACAAGCATCATCGTCAACATCGTCATATCTCTTTTTTATCCCTTTCAATATTGAACTGAATCATCATCTGCAAGATAATTAAATGAAAGAGAAAATATTAGTAAAACGTTTTTTTTCTTCTGCTAGATTTGCTTAAACAAAAGTACCGCTTTTTGTTGTGTTCTTTTTTGCGTTTTCAAAATAATTTGATTGCGACTGCATTGTATTTTAGTACTATATATGGACAGAATGGACATGTAACCCCCTAAGTGTTCCCAGATATTCTTCTATAGATTTAATTTTTAAAAATTACTCCCTTTGTTCGGGTTTTGATAAGTGAAATAATTTGTTTTTTTATATATGTCCTTTTATATTTTGTAGTAACGTTGCATGAGATTTTTATATTTAATTTTTTTTTGACTTACAGCTTAATTTTACTAATATTGTAAAATGTTATTTTTTTTATTCAATGTCATGTTATATACATACGCTATAATTTTTTTTTTTAATTATTATATTTTTTGCTAAATTTCATTTTTCAAAATTTGTTGCTTTGCTATAAATAAAAACTATTAAAAAAAAATTAATCATAAAATACTCATGCGACTGGGCGTCACTTTTAAGTTTTTTTTTCTTAATTTAAAAAAAAAAAAAAAAACGAAAAGTCATTTCATTTAAATTTATGTTGATTTTCTTTGTATTGTTTTTAAATGTTTTTTTTTTATTTCTCTAATTCCAATAAAAAAAAAAACGCAAATTTCATGTATCTTTCTTTTTAAAAATATTTTTTAATGTATAACTTTTAATGTTGTTAAAAAATAATAATAATAATAAAAAGAAAAGCTTTTAAAAAATCAAACTATTATTCAAAACACTTCTCTAACGTTCCCTCCTTTTCCCGCTCAAAAATAAAACTAGTAAGAAGAAACGCTAGAATGCACAACAGGTAAGTAAAGCATTCACTGTAAAATATTTTATTCGCTTTTAAAACACGCTCGACACAACCTTCCGCTGTCGTTTATTGTGAAAGACTAAATTTCTGTATTAACTGAAATATTCATTTTACTCTTTCGTTTTGAAAAAATTTTTTCCCTACCACAGGTGACGTTTATTAAACTAAACAAAAAAGAAAAAAACATACGAAGCATCATCATAAAGTTATTTTTAAAAATAATACACACTAAACTCAAATGAATTGAACTGATTTCAACTGAACTCATTTCATGACTTGTGTGGTTCTCGATAAATAAATATATATATATATATATATATATATATATATGTACATATATGGACATTTACACATATAGATAAATATTGGTATGCAAATTAATTTTTCCTACTCCAGTCTAATTATTATCAAATTTAGAAGGCCCTAAAACAAATTCTTACGGACGGATTACCGTGCAATTTTTGTATGTGCCTTGATATTCAATACTTTATTACATATCGTGTAGCGTAGATCTTATGAACGACAAAACATGACTAACACTACGTATGAGTAAAATTTAAGTAACACACGTATTGAAATTGTAATCATACCATTAGCTGTTTATGCTTAAGTAGAAAGTGCGTTAACAAATCCACGATAAGCGCGAGTAGTTTTATAGAAATAATTGTATCTCCTTCTGCTCCTCCATTAACTATTAAAAAAAAATGTTAAATCAACTTCTAGTTTATTTTAAGTTTGAGTTATCTCAATACGTAAATAAAATTGTAAGTCCGCGAATCTCTTCCAAAATTTTTCTACATCACTTCCAACAATATGCAATAATTCGTTTTACTTTCGTTTTTCTCGATGTAACCTTCCCTTGCCCTTTTCTTCCCATATGTACCATTCATTCATCCACATGTTTACTTTCCGATAATTATAAAAAGAAAGAAGGAAAGCAAGAAAAGTAGCATTGTCTTAGCACTTTGACTAATTTTGTATTAATTGGTCTAACACTCACAATATATAATTGTCACCTTGATTCATGTTATATATATATATATATATATATATATATATATATATATATATATATATAGATATATACACATACATATATATGTATATAGGCTGTGATATATATATATATATATATATATATATATATGTGTACTTGTATGTGTGTGTATTGGTATGCTTTTTCTTGCTATCAAACGAAAGGTGTTTTTTTATTGACTCTCTATAAATACATTTTTTTACATGATTTTTTTACTGAAAGTTTGGACGAAAACAGTCGTTGAATAAAAATGTTCATTAAGTTTAAAGCAGATTAAAGAATGAACAAAAATTTGTTGTAGTGTACAACATGACAACACGCGCCGCCTTCATTTTAATAGACAAAATCTACTTACGACTTGCAAACCTTTCGAATTTAAGAACAGCATCAATCTGCAAATTTAACTTCACTAGGGACACTCGAACAGTGTTGCGCATTTTTAGGAAAATTTTATATCTAATTTGTAAATGCTGACACCCAAACAACAATACAGAATAATGAAGAACTTGATTTCGCTGAGTAGTAGTACCTTCCACATTGTTGATTAATATTTTTATACGATACGATTAAGAGCAGGAACCATATTAGTATATCATGTCTTATAATAACAATACTGACGAGTGAAAGTTGAGATCAAGTTAGTTCATTGAGGTAAAATTTCGAATTTATCATAACAACATTTAACGTAGGGTCCATAGGCAGTTACGGAAACAGATAAGCGTACCTATATTAATTCATCTATGTGTATACCGATTACGAATATAAAGCATATGTAGGCTCTCCCGTGTATCCGTTTTCCAATGGTCTACTGCGTGTTGATTGAGCTGTAGAATCCTTGTTTCGCATATCAAAAAACATTGCACAATGAACGGAATGCAATATGTTATCACATAATTTTCTAATGTTTACTTTGAAATTTTTTGTTTTTGTTTTGTGAAACAATTTTCCAAATAAACGTTAAATATTTTCTTTCTTTTCAATTTTAAAATTGAATTTGAAAATACCAAAAATGTATGGCTTCCTATCATTTACCCCATGTAGAAGCACGCTGGGAACGTTCTCTGCGCTTGTCTGCAAAAAACAAAGAATTTGAAAAAATAAAGAAATCATTTTCAGTTAAATTTTAGGTTTTCTCGCACATTTACATTTTAAGTTTATATTATTTATTTATCGGTGGAATACAAAAAACCGAAGGTCGTACGCCAAAAAAAAAAAATTATTTGAAACCAAATGCTTCTTAGGTTTTCCTTTTTGCTATAAAAATTTTATATGAAATGCTTTCTTTGTTGGTTAGATTTTGAATGCGTTCTTTACAAATCAAGCATTTCCTTGTTAATTGCAATAATGCCATAATGCAATAATTTTACTTGCGAATATTACATTCTCCCACATAAAAGTCATGCCACATGTGTACGTATAAATAGACATTATGAAATGTTTAATTTTTTGAGCGAGCCATGAATATAACAACAATAAAAATTCCATTTAACAAGCAATTATTCTTTTTTTACAAATCAATCGTAAAAAAAATCAGAATACTTTAAATTTTGATTACCTCACTCAGATGATAGCTACACGCAAGCATTCATATATTTAATGAATGCAAAATTATATAAAAATGGATAAGAAAGTTAAAAGCATAAATATTTCGATCATTTCGTATATATTCTTCTTGATTGTGGCCACGTCCGCGTATGGATTCGAGCTCTAAGCTTCTATGTGTATAATTATATCCATCTTTTTTCTATTTATTTTGTTTTCTTTTTAGGCAACCTTTGCATGAAAAATTTGTTAAATTTATCTGTAAAAGATTTTAAAATTCTGATTAATCTTTTTAAAGAGAGCGGAAATCCTTACGGACTTAGTATAAATTATTCTAGTATTGGTCTTGATCTCGAAAAAGCCAAACTTGCAAACATGTTTTTTTTTAACTTTATATAGCAATTTTACTAAAAAAAAAAAGACAAAATGAAACAAACTTGCTTAATAAAGTTTTCATATATAATCACTTTGTAGGGTTATCACTTTCTTTATCTGCGTGTCCAAAGACAGCTTAGAATCAATTGAATTAAAAACGAAATTTGCTGAAGGTTATCCTTCAAAAAAAATGTATGCACAATAATCTCAAAAATTGAGTAGTTTGACCTATTTACTGAAGAAGCAGACAATAATTTAGGTCTAAAGCGAACTTGTTTGTATAAATTCTTTGTATGTTAAAAAGTGAACATTACAGATTTTAATCAATTAGATCATTTCCAATGTAATGTATTGCAAGGTTGCATTCTCCAATGCTTCTCTAAGCGAATCTAATAGAAATAGAGAGAGCGGCAGCAGCGAATTTAGAACAACCATGGGAAGAAACTAAAAACTCTATCTTACTGATCAGTAGTTTGGTATAAAAATAATTAAAGCATTTGATGAAAACTATGATAAGAGTCGAATGCAATTAATAATTTACAAGCCCCTAATTATTATTAGATTTTCTTTAATTTTTAGAAAAACCAACATAATTTCATTATGATTACGTTGACAGTGACACAGATTTTTAAATATTTTTCATAATTCAAGGTATTATGAATCAATCTTTGCAATCTATATGACTTGAAGATTAATTTGAGAGACTCGCAAGGCCATTTAATATAATAATAATACCTTGCTGTGACGCACAAAATGCCTACAGCCATCTGTTTGACTAATTAAGAAGTGTTTTTTTTTTTTTTAACTTTTCGCTAATGTGAATTTTAAAAAATATTAATCATCTTGAGTTTTTTCTTTATATTTAAACATTTTGCTTAAAATGACTGAAAACAATCAAATAATCACAAATACATATTTGCAAATATTAGGCAAAAAAGAAAAAAAAAAACAAAACAAAAAACTGCCAAAATAAATTAATTAAAATTCATATTTTACGCTTTAACACATGCATATAAATTGTTATCATTAAGATGATCAAGCATGTTAAGAATTCTCTAAATATTTTAAAATTGTAGCAATTTAAAAAAGTACGTGTGTAAGTGTGTTTCATGGTCCTATACAATTCAAAAAATTATATAATATTTTATCGAATAAATATTTAAGAAAAATATACGGCTTTTCTATTTATATGTAGCGTCTTTTTTTATTTATTTATTTAATTATTTTTTTTTTTTGTGTTTTCTTTGTGAATATCACTTTGTACAAGTCCACCCACCCCTATAAAGCTCAGATGAGCAACAGCCAACAGGTAATTTGTACGCATATAGGCGAATTCATATATGAATGTATTAAAAAGCCAGTTGTCGGCAATGTCACGTCTAATATGTTTTTATATGCTTTGTAGTTAAATTTCAATTTTGAAACCTTTTACGTTCGCTAATGTTCAGTTAAGAGAGCCCTTTTCCTAGTGCTAGTATTTTATGACATGATTTTCTTATTCATTGATTTGCTAATTATCGTTAACAAGGCGCCAACATGCTCTTTTTCTTTTATTTTCATCAACTATACTAGCGTTTGAATTCTCACATTTTTACCACACTATTGAAGTATAAATTTTGGCGATGTGTTATGACAGAATGACTGACACTAGTTGGACATTTCAATGCAAAAAATTGTGAAGCATTAAATCTATTCATTATATATTTTAGAGCGGCGCATCTCTACTTATCAATTGCAAACTATTGATTCTGGTGAAGATGAAAGTTCTTCATCAGGCAGAGAAGATAATTTGCCAGAATCTCCAGAACAACAGCCTTTACAACCGCCGCACTATCAGCAACACCCACAAATAAATGGTCAAGTACCGCATAAGTCACGACCACGTACTAAAAAGTCTAAAATTCGTAGTAAATCGCTTCAACCTGAATCGACGATTCCCTGGCGTAAATCATCACGTCCCAGACGTGGGCGTTCACTTGACAAATCACCTTTTCTACCAGGCTATAAGCCTGCACCTGTCAAGTCCTGGACTGAAGAAACCGTTACTTTAAAACCAGCTCCTATCGAAAAGAAAATTATACCAAAGTTAGAAGCCGCCAAAGTAGTATTAAAGTCCATTAAAAGTGAACGTGACCAAGGTTTGCTGAACATTGGTTACACTTTAGAGAAGATAATCAAAGGTAAGACCCCGAAGGAAGCCATACCTTGGATAGATATGAGGGAGAAACTACGTCATGTAGCCACTGTGCAAAAACAATTAGAAAAATTCGAATTAGATGAAGTTTATTTGCATCACATAGAGCGACCCAAAATTTCTGATCAAGAAATGCCACAACAGGCTGTACAAGAACAAGAAATACGTGATCATGAAATTCAGCGTTTAAAAAAATTGGAAACATCAGAAATTATGGAAATGACTGAGCAGATAGAAAGATTAATAGAAGAACAGCAAAAGAAGGGTGATGCCATACCATGGAAAGAAATGCGCCAGCATTTAAAAAAAGTTGAACATATACACAAAGAAATTGAGAAATTCAAAGTGGAAGAAGTTGAACTTCGTCATTTAGTGACAGAGGAGATTGTTACTCAAGAAACTACTACGGCCACTGAAGACACGGTCATTATGAAGGTGGATGACACTTCTAAGCAGTCGATACAAAAATTAATACGCCGAAATGAGAGACAGAAGCATATTGAGGTGGAAGACATTCAGAAGCACCGTTACATCACTACTGAAGACATTAATCTTCTCAGTGTAAGCGAGCGTGAAAGACTAGAAAGTCAACGACGCATTAAAGAAGAACAGGCCCTCAACTGGCGTCAAATTCGGCAACCTCAGCAATTAGTCCAAATCGAAGATACTCAAATACTTCACAGGCAAGAACGTGAGGACACCCTACTTCGAACTCGGCCTCAACATTATGAAGAAATACAAGATAAGCTAGTTGAGTCTGTATCACAAGCCCAACAGTCTGAAGATTTGAAACCGCTCCATTGGGAACGAGGCAGAAAACAACATATATTAGAAGAACAACAGGAACAAAAAATAAAAGAGAGAACTGAAGAAACCGTGATTAAAGAAGCCAACAAAATTACACAACGACGTATTGTTTCTGAGCCCCGACCAGAGGAAAAAGTGGAGAAAATCACGCTTAAGCCCACTCCACGACAGAAACCAAAGCCTGTAGAAAAAACGGAGAAACCGCATTTAAAGCCACTAGCACGGACACAACAACAAATTGAAGAGGTCGACAAGCCACTTATGCGAACGTATGAAGAAGCAGTCGATGTGTTAGAAGAAGAGAAATCTGCAAAAGACTCTGTATCACTCCAACCAGTCGTATGGGCGCGCGGCAAAAAGAAGTCCATTCAGAAACTACCAGAAAAGATTGAAAGAAGCTATGAAGAAGCCACAGATGTCTTGCCAGAAGAAACACAACCACAGCCAACTGAACAGCCTGAGCCTGTATTATGGAAACGGGGAAAGAAAATACGGGAATCCGTGCAAGAAAAGGAAGCTGGCCAAATTTCGGAAGTAAGCAGTTTAGAAGACCAAAAATTTGATGAGGAAATTAAAAAGCATGAAGTTAAGTCGCGATTAATACCAGAACCAATACAAGAAAGAATGGAAGAAGTTAAACTGAAGCCTACACCACGTTTAAAACCAAAGGAAAAGCCAAAGCCCGAAGAAGTTCAGTTAAAACCTATTAAACGCACTCAACCGCAAAAGACGGAAATAGTCGAAGAAACGTTGCAACAAACTTACAAAGAGGCTTCGGATGTCTTACGCAATGTTGGCAAGCCCCTAGAGGGACTTACGCCGATTGATTTGGAATGTGAAATGATAAAACCGCATAAGCTAGTCGATCAAACTGGTCAAAAGCCAGAGGAACCCTCTCAAAAAGAAACGACCGAAGAAACAACAATACGAAAACTTAAGTCTCAGGCGCAGCCAAAGGAGGAGAAATTAGATGAAGTTAGATTAAAACCTATACCTCGTTCAAAACCAAAAGAACAACCCCAGCCTGAAGAAATTCAGTTAAAGCCTGTTAAGCGTGTTTACCCATCAAAAACGGAAGCAATGCAAAAAGCACCGCAAAAAAAATACGAAGAAGCTATAGACGTTTTGCCGGACGGCAACAAATTCCAGGAACGCGAAGAACTCAAGCCCATTGCTTGGGAACGCGGAAAGAAGAAACCACAAAAATTATTAGAAGAAACTTCTGAAAAAATGCAAACAGCCTATGAAGAAGAAATCGATGTTTCGCCGGAGAAGACTGAACTCCAGCAACCTGAGGAATTCAAGCGGAAAGAATGGGGACGTACCATTAAAACAGAGAGAATAACAGATCAAGAAGAAGAGAAAGTTATTGAAGCGTTTAGAGAAAAGAAAAAGAAAGCTGGACTGGAGCCAAAAGAAGAAAAAGTGGAAGAAGTTAAGCTTAAACATAGACCGCGTTTAAAACCAATGGAAGAACCTAAGGCGGAAGAAATTCAACTGAAGCCCGTGAAGCGGGTTCAGCCGTCTAAAACCGGAGAAGCTCAAGAAACTCCACAAAAAGTTTGTGAAGAGAAAATAGATATTTTGTCTGAAGAAAGTAAGCCACTAGAAGCCAAGGAGTTGCAGCCGGTACCTTGGGCTCGTGGCAAAAAGAAACCACCACATGACACAATTCCCAAAGAGGTTAAACAAGATAAATTAATTACAGCTCACGAAAAAATTGAAGATATTCCACTGCGAGGAAGTATTGAAGAAGAGGTTGAAGAAATTACGGAAAAGAAACCACCTAAGAAACCAAAGTCTGAACTTGTCCTTGAGGCACCTGAAGAAAGTGTAGACGAAACTGACTCTGTTTCGCAAGCAGTAAGATGGAAACAAATAGACGAGGAGCCTGAACAAACAGTGCATACCAAACGAACGAGGAAAATTTTGCCTCAGGAGCCTGAAAAGCGTGAACAAGTTGTATTAAAGCCAATTCCAAAGAAACCAACGCAACAAAAACTTCAAGAAGAGATATTAGAAGAGCCTACACTTAAGCCCTTACGAAGACCGGAAGAATTAACGGAACCTGAGCAAATTAAAGAATCTGTTATAGAAGAAATAGCGGAAGAAATTACTACAAAACGTACTAGAAGAAAAAAACCAAAGAAATCGACAGACGAAGAGGAAGAAGAGTTAACTGAAGAAGTTCAACCGCTTGAAGCTACGATCAAGGAAGAAGCGGTAGATTTGGTAACACCCAAACCAGAAATTGTACAAAAGTCGTTCCCAGAACCACAGGACGAAAAACTGGAGGACGTCAAATTGAAACCTTTTAGAAAACCAGTAAAGCAGTTACCTCAAGAAGAAACTTTGGAGGAGGTACGTCTCAAACCAGTAAAACGTGTTACGTCAAAGCCTGAAGAACAGAAGTTGGAAGAAGTATTACTGCAGCATGTCGAGAAACCAGATCAAGAAATTGTGGTTGAAGAGAAAGATAAGATTAAAAAGATAAAGAAACCCAAACATAAAGACTTACCAGATATATCAGATGCTGAGCGCGTTAAATTGGAAACACCACAGCATCTAGAAACAGAAAAAGAAATTAAAGACGAACTACAACAACCTCAGCTGCCATGGAAACGTGGTGAAAAGAAAAAACCGGAGGAAAAACCTGTTGAGGAAAAACAATGGCCTAAAGGAAAACGCCGCCCACTGCCTGAAGAACAACCAGAAGAGATAAAGTTAAAACCAATACCACCGAAACGTAAAGAGGAGGCAAAGAAGCCAGATGAAATTATACTAGCGCCAAAATTAAAACCTAAGGATGAAATATCGGAAGAAGAAACCGATTTCGATGCTACGACAAAACCAGAACCTAAAGAAGAGATACCTGGCAAAGCAAAAAAAGAAAAGAAGAAAAAGAAACCTAAATTGCAAACAGCTTATACTTCTGTAGATGAAATATATGAAGAGTTGGCGGAACCATTCGCTGAACCAATAGCTGAAGAAGATCAGGTTGAAAAAACGCCGATTGAGGAAGTGAAAGAAATTGCTTTAGCAGAAGAAGTTCAACCAGAAGAAGATGTTTTAGCTAGCGAACAACAGCTTACAAATAAAGAAAAAGCGCGCAAGAAACGCACTAAACGTTTAAAAGAAGTTTCATTTGAAGAGCAACCACAACTTATAGAGGCTGAAGAAGACAGTATTGTGGAAGAAGAATCTACACAAGAAATTTCCCAGAAAACTTTGCAATTGAAGAAACGTGAAGAAGTAAGGCCTCAGTATATAACGACAGAGCAGCTCATTGAAGTCGACGTTGAGGAAGTTAAGCGAAACGTTGACATGAAAATTAGTTCACATATTGTCAAAAAAGAAAAGAGTCATGTAGTATTGGACACCAGTGAACCGTTACCAGAGCTTGAGTTAATTACACAGAAGCGTGTACAAGAAGTAATCGATAAAATGGCGGATGAGGAAGTTATTGCACAAGGAGCAATTAAACGAAAAGAAGAAGAAACCACCTCCTCTGAGATCGTAGAACAAAAACACCGTCGAGTTGAGAAGAAGAAAAAAGAAAGTAGGCCACCACGCATCACAGAAAAATTAAGACCACGTATGTGCGTGCCCGATCAGCCAGTAGTACTTGAATGCAAAATTGAAGGTTTACCCTTCCCTGAGATTCGCTGGTACTTTAACGACATACTCTTATTTGCTTCGGAAAAATATGAAATGACAGTGACAGAAAATGTCGCTAAGCTTAAAATTGCCAAAGTTACACCCAACGAAGTTGGTATTTACACTTGCGAAGCCAAAAACGAGGGTGGAGCAGCCACTAGTCGAGCAAACGTAATATTGGGTAAGTGCAGATTTAAAATATTTTTAAACCCGTCGTTTGGGTTCTTCGATTTTTAAATTTATTTACATATGGATGCTTATTATGAAAAACTTGTACAAACATTTTCAACAATCCTTTTGACTGTACATAGTTTCCTTAGTTTCCTTAGTTTTAAGACATACGCTATTACAAATGTATTTTTTATATGACCCCAACAACTAATTCACTTCTCAAACACTATTACGCTGAATCTAGAAAAAGAGAAAGGCCTAGCACCACAATTTACGAAATCACTGAAAATACAATATACTGAAGAAGAGGCCCCCAAACGCCTAAGAGTTACAGTTACATGTCAGGTAATAGGCAAGCCAACACCACAGATTAAATGGTACAAGGGCATCGAAGAAGTCGTACCTAATGAGACCGTACAAATGTTTTTTAATGAGAAGACAGGTGACGTGGCGTTAGAAATTATTAATCCACAACGGAACGAAGCGGTGATGTATACAATTCAAGCTCAAAATGAATTTGGCCGTGCTGTAGGCAATGCAACCATTGTAGATAAGATCGAACAAAAACCTAAGGATTTATTGAAGGCACCCACGGTAACACCCTTAAGTGCGAAAGTAGTGCCACATGGCGGTACTCTACTATTCGAGGCCAAATACGATGGTTTGCCAAAACCAGAAATTACTTGGTTACGAAACGGTCGGCAAATCCAAATAAACGAAGACGTTATAATTGAAACTACGGAAACTACAACCACAATCAAAATAATTAATATGACACGTAAGCGTACAGGTAAATATGAGGTTTGTGCTATAAATAAAATAGGCGAAGCCAAATCCTCTGGCTCAGTAGTAGTCAGTGATCAAGCACCTGACCAGGAGATAATACCGCCACGCTTTGTTAAAGCCTTGGAACCCATGTTCTATGAAGAAAATGCAGTAACTATTTTAGAAACTGTAGTTGAGTCGGAGCCATTGTCCTCGTTTCAATGGTTTTTACGCACTGAACCCATAAAAAGCTGTGCAGATTTTCGCGTAATGAGCCAGGATAATAAATCGACTTTATTAATAGAAAACTTTGAGAAAAAGTTCGTTGGGCCATACACATGCCGAGCAGAAAATGTGGGAGGTTCAGTTACGACAACGGCCACGATTGATTTAATAGAAGAAGCTCCACAGGAAGCGGCATTGGAATTTGAATCGCCGCGTTTCATTAAAGAACTAATCGAACCAATGGAAGTCATGGACGGTGAACCGTTGCTACTGACGTGCAAAGTAGTTGGAAAGCCTACACCAAAAATACTGTGGTATCATAACGACGAGAAAATTATAGAGAACAAAGAAATTATTATAAAACAAGATGCCGACGGCGTTTGCCAACTACACATAACCGAAGTATTCCCTGAAAATGATGGCGAGTACAAATGTATAGCGAGCAACAAAATTGGTGAAACAATAACAAGAACAACTGTTAACATACAAGGTATATAGTTGAAAAACACTCTAAACACCGCTCTCACTTTATAGCGTTGCAACCACAATTCCTATTTACAGTTAAAACCATCAAAAAGTCTAGAGTTTAGTAACAAGAAACAGTTTGTGATTAATTTTTCCACAAAAATTTTTAAATCCAGCCATTTTACTAATGCTATAAGTGTTTAGAAAGAGTTTCTGGAATGAGCATGAACATGATTATAAATATTATTTACGTTATAAGGCTAGACGTAAGTTGTTTTCTAAAAGCTTGCATTAAAAAACCTTGAAATATTGAAAATATGCAAATTTTCGTCTAATTCAAATTTATTTCAATTCTTTTTAGCATTTGAATATATCCCCGATTCTGAAATCACAGTACTTAGCGCTTCGGAGGAAGATCAAATAGATAAAGTAAGTGAAAAAAAGTGAAAAAAATTTTGAGGAGAAAAAACATTAAAAAAATTGTAATCACTTGAGCGTAAATGTTGGAAATTGTAGGCGTGTCAGTTGGTCTTTTAAAGTTTTTCTTGAACTAACCTTTTCAATTCCATAAGAAAACATTTGTATTAAAGCTTAGTTTAATACTTCTCTTACAAGTCAGTCATTATCGAATTTTAAATTGATAAGTATTTTTTTAAGTTCTAAATGAATATTTATTTACTGACAAGTGCCTTGCAGTCTTGTTTTGAAACCTAATCTGCTACTGTTTCACCTTTCGTCATAAATTTTTCGGGACGTAAGCTTCCCAACAATAGACGATAGACAGAGGAAAGGGCAAATCGATAGCCGGACAGACGAACAGGGCTAAACAAATTAAGAATCGAAATGTTTAACACCTATGGGCTCTTAACGGGGGAAAGACGTATTCCAAGGTATTATGAGTGAAGAGTCCAATCTTTGGTGGTGGATTTAAAAATGCGTAAAATATTGCACTCATTTTGGACGGGAAAATGTTTACCTATTTTGGATCAGCATCTTCTATAAATCATAAATTATAATGTAGGTGTTTATGGACAAAGCTTAATCATTTGCTAATTTGAACTGTGTCATCAATTATGAAAATAGAGTCATTCACTTTCTAGGTCCGAAAGTAAACGTAAATAGAAAACATTTCTGACTGGGATTTGGGATAGATTTGTTTTCAATATATTATTCAATATATTATTCAATATATTATTCAATATATTATTCAATACACTATTCAATATATTATTCAATATATTACTGACATACATCTCGTAGCATCATCTCTGATTATCAATAGCTACCAGTAGACCACCTGTTGAAAAATCCTAACACATGATTATCACGACCATTACTTATAAATGGAAATTTGCAAAAATTGCTAGTGCTTTCTGAGGTGGTTTTAGTTTCGTTGACATTGTGGGCGTGTACGCAAACAGATCGCGCCCCAATTTTAACCTTATGCTTCTAACCGGTCAAGAAATGTTTGTGCCAAACTTCAGCTCCCAATCCTCATTTTTGCGACTGTGACGATTCACAAAAATTACTCGCCGAAATAACAGATTTTCATGGATATTGGTACAAAGCAGCTAGAAATGTCAAAATTGGCATATTTCAAAAAAAAAAAAAAAAAATAGAGAGAAAATGGTTAGAGTCATGTTTTAGTATTGGCTTACTTCAATAAACCACGAGCATTAAATGGCCTTGCTTGCAAAATTATACATCTTATTGAAATAAACAGAAATGAGGTAAATTTATGTGGCAAAAATTAGTGTCCCAGAGGGCGTCTTTACATGTAGTCGTCGCTATATAAAAACCACATGAACCAATGAAAAAAATAAAAAGGTATAATGCTAATATCGTTTACTGCTTAGTTGTTATTACAAATTAAAATAAACACTTATTTGATGACCACATATTTAGAATATATATATATATACCCCAGGTGTCAACTTTATATCCTAGCTTTTAAGAACGTGCCTGCAGATATACGGCAGAAAGATGAAAAAACAAAATTGGCGAAATCAGCCGACTAAAATATCCCTATATATCATCCCTATATTTCGGTGGTGGCAATCCATTCCTTCAGCGATGGATATAATACAATAGTCAGAGCCAACGCATCCTTATCTTATGCTGTAACTGTTTGCCAAAATTAAATCTTTGCATTTTTAGCAGTGGATAATAAATTTAATAAAGTAGAAATTTTTTGAGCATGAGAGCATTTATCCCTCCGAAAACTCAAGTTGTAGAGACGTTTCGATATTGTTAGTCTTTTTGATGTCTTTTGACAAGGTGCAGAATAATTATCAATCTTAGCAAAGCTTTCTTTATTCCAGCTCTCAGGATGCCACACTCTTGTTTGTTGTCCCTGTGACTCTACGTAATAAAAGACTAGAAATGAAAACAAATCGCTTAGCTTCTTTATTTAATAACAATTAATGATTGTTTGCCCCATCTAACCTGCCCCATGTTGGCTACTTGAAAAGGTCGTTCGTTTTTTTACAACTTAGTATATATTACGCTATATTATCACATACACTGGTTTATCAAGCGTTCGGCTGTTTCGACTCTTTCCATCTAACTTTCATATTTAACTTAATTTATGTTAAAAAAAAAAACAATTTAATATTCTTCTCTTATTTTTTTTATCTAGACGATCTCGATTGACGAACAAGCACCGAAATTCATTAAAAAATTACCAGAGAAAATCGAACCCAAAGAGGGTGAATTAGCGAAGCTGGAGGTCAAAGTTATTGGCAAGCCTAAACCGACAATTAAATGGTTACGCGACAATGAGGAAATATTTCCTTCCGAGGAATATCAAATAGAGAATTTCGAAGATGGCACATCAGTGCTGGTTATTAATCATGTTTACCCTGATGATGTGGGCACAATTAGTTTTGAGGCTTACAATCCGTTAGGAGTAGCAGTGACTACTGCTTGGTTAGCAGTAGAAGAAGGTATTTTGAAATGTCGTCTCTTCTATAGCTTTCGAAACATCTTTTACAGATGGCGTAATGATGATTATAATTATGATTTGATGATTTTATATTTCTAATACCAATTCTTTTGCAGCTTTTAAATGTAATAGAAATTTTTCCCATAAAGCCCTGTCCTCTGTAAATTAATCCTTACCTTAAGTTTAAACTTCAACACACAACTTTTACACATTTACAATTTTTTGATATATAATATAATTTTTTTTATTTTATTCTTTTTAATGACAATTAATTTAAAAAAATTCTCTTAAAAATTTTCTTTATTAAAAAAAGGCATTGTTGGCTCAAAAGATTATCGCAAACCGGAATGGGTGACACATATGGAAGAAATGCAAAGGGCTTTAAAAGGTAAGTTTTGACAATGAAAGACAAAAGACCATACATGTGCTGACAAACAGTAATCTTAAAACTTTTGTGTGTATGTGTTTTAATACAAATTAAAAACAAAAAAAAACCAAAAACGATTGTCTATTTACAACACTTCCCCATGTGATTTTGTTTTTTACAAACTTTTTGTGACAAATTTTGTATGTAATTCATTCGCAAAAATTTAAGTGATATGTGTGGCATCAGCCTAGCAATTCCAGAAACTTACAATTCTCTCTTCCTCTCTCTCTCTCTGTTTCTCTGTCTTTCTTTTCCAAACGTAACCGAGTTCTCAAGCTCTTGTGCAAAACGAAGTGAAAAAAAAACAAAATCTAATTTTTCCAGTAATTAAAAGAAAGTTTTACGCCATTTTTTTTGTAATTTTTTTTTTTTTTTTTTTAAGAAAATCATAAAATTTATTATTTCAGCATTTTTCACGTATCGAACCAATTTAGACACTATTGGTTTAAATTGGAAATTCCATAGATAACGTATTTATCGTATATTGCAAATTTCCTATGCTTTTTTTTTTCCTAAAAAACGCTTTTTATGAAACTTCAAAGGAGTTTTAGACCTCTCTTGATCACGCTTCTTCACTGCTTTTGTTTTTGGTGCTTAACTGGTTTTAAAACATTTCATAAATAGCAAAGAACGACAGAACCATAACATGTTCTCATATCTATACCTTTATCATTTTCTTTCTCTCCGTTGCTAACAATAGGTTCCAGCAGTACTGCTATGCTATGCATGAAATTATATTTTTTGTTGTCCTCTAAACGAATCTTTAACAAAATTTTCGCAATCTATTACAGAAACAGACAAACAAATTTCCTTCATCTCCACTTCTTTCTTATTCTTATTGTCTCATTTTTTGCCTACGGTTATATTTTAACGTTTTCTTTTTTTTTTTTTTTTTTCTTATAAAACGGGATACGATATTGTTTATGTGCGAAAATATGGTTTACATTTCCTGAAAAGTGCGGCGATTAAACAAAGCTAAAATATATGGTCTTTTATTTTATTCAAACAAAAACAAACTGAGTTCTTCAATTACACCTGTGTATAGTCGATCACTTACAAATATGTATCAGAGGCTACGGAAATTGCATATATTCCTTCCAAAAGTGCATAGCGTAATCGACTTTATTATGTCTCCGTACCTTTGTCTCTTCGTCTGACTGTCTTTCAGATCCTCACATTTATTATTGTTTATTAGTTTCACAGTGACTGCAGCTCATTTAGAACTCAACTAGTACAACTATTTGAATAAGAAGGACACCACAGTCTACACCAATTATGTCAAAATCGTGTAAAAACATGATTTGAATTACGTCGACATGTAATAATTGCGATACGATATATGATCGCTGTAATGATTGAGTAGATCTTTGCTTTCTCTCACATTTAGAACATTTGTTATAAGAACGAATTCGAAACAATCCAAGTATAATTTATTTGTTGCTGCATTACGCGCGGTTTTGTTAAACATTTAAAATTGCATTACAAATGATATTATTTTGCAATTAATTAATTATGCCTACAAGGAAGAAATTAAAATATAAACCGTATTTTCGGACAAAGTATCATATAAATATTAAGTCATTTCTTTTTACCTCGAAAATTTCTTTTTTTTTTAATTATACACCAAACAAACAAGTAAGTAAGCATTCAAAGCACTCTTGCAATACAACTATAAAACGCATATGTTTTGTGTTATTTGTACATGTAGCAACAGTAGCAGTAAACAACTTAAATTTTTGTATATATGTTAGTAATGATTGAAATAGTCTCTTTAATAATTATGCTATCTAATCTCTTGCTTATAGCTGCTAAGTGTTCGCCTTCAGTTATTAATGAAATGCGCGATTCTCGTGCTGCGCTAGGTGAAACGGGTAAATTTAAGGTACAATTTGCCGGCAATCCCAAACCAGGTATTGTAAAAGATATATTCCTCTCGCACAATCACGAACTTTCAACATTCTTATCCTTTTGTGGTCTCAGAATTCCTTCTTAAAATTAATCACCAAAAATTTGTTTTTAGATGTGCAATGGTATTTTAACAATGTCCAACTTAGGGAATCTAATAAATATCATATGATAGTTGAAGAAACTGAAGCTTTTCTGCAAATAATAGATGTTAGCGCCGAAGACGTCGGTTATTATAGTTGTAAATTTATCAATGAGATCGGTATGACTTTGAGTCGTGCGAAATTTGATATATCATCGACATCTTCTAAAGAAGCCGAGACCACTACTACAGGACGCAAGCTTAAAGGCAAAAAGAAAACCATTAAAAAACTTGCGCCTCCAATAATTGTAAGAGCTTATTCAAGCTCTCGCGAAGGTAGTGTGCAGGAAGTTGAAACCGTTAGTACTACAACCGTTGAGTTAGTACCAGCCGAAACAGTCGAAACGTCGATGGAAATTATTAAAGTACGTAAACCGATTTCAGTGCTAGTGGAACAAAGTGGTGTTTCCGAAGTAATGGAAGTTAAAGATCGTAAAATTGCTGACGCAGAATTACTAAGCGCACAACAAGAACACATAACCATTGAAACAGTGAAGGAAAGCGAAGAGCTTATTGAAAAAGAAGAAAGTGCTATCATGTCAGTTACCACCACTACCACTATGGAAATCAGCGAAACTATACGCAGCCTTCGCACAAAGATCTCTCAAAAAACCATTACAGTCGAAGACATGGTAGAAATAAAGCAACATAATGAAATCAATATGTTGTTAACGTCAATGAATTCAGCATCATTCGGAAGTATCGGCGAGTCGGCTTTACGCGATTTAGCTACTATTGGTTTATTGATACGTTATGGTTGCACTACGCTCGAAATCAATTTTATGTATGAACAAAATATTTTTATCGCTTTGAAAAAGCCCGAATCACAAGCTGCTCTCGTACAATTAGTGGAACGCGAAGGACATGAAGACTTAATCACACAAATTCTAAGCGAATCGTCGAACGAGGATGAAGCCGTGTTGGCTGCCACTGTAGGTTTTAAGGCCTTCATACGCATGATTGAAACTTGTGAGATAACAATAGAGACAGTTATAAGAAAATTTGTTCGAGAAGATTTTATTCTACAAGATTGGAAGATATCTGGAAAAGAGGTTTGATTATTGTTTATGTGTTTCGAGTGTATATGATAGTTATTATGTTCTTGACTCCCTTTGAATGGAAGTGAAAAAGGCAGAGTGGACTTAGCTGAATAGCTTGGCAGCATTTGGATGCACAAACAAGCTGTTCAACTTTGCCAATTCTGGATGAATTTTGTTCTCAGTGTGTATAACATGCTCCTTGATTTCACTATTACCGAAAGCCGTTCATTATTGTTAGAGAGCATTATTTTTTCAAAAGCAATGAAAAGGGGTTTCAGAAACCGGTAATTTTACTCGGGCCCCTGTATTTTATTTTAGCGAAATGCTCTAAAAAATTGGAAAATACCACACTAAGGATTTTACATACAATTAACATATTTTGGAAATCCGAAGCGTCATTGCAATCAAACACTTCCGATATTAACAAAATACTACAGATTATCTGAACAATTGGAAAATTCTACACTAGGGATTTTACATTCAAATACACATCTTGGAAATCCGAAATACCATTTCAATCAATGCTTCCAAAATTAATAAAATACTTCAGTTTGTCTGAATACAGTGAGTTTGTCCACTAAAAACTATCCGTGGTTTAAAAAATGAGGCGCATATAATATATACAAGCTTTTAATAAAATTCTCAATTCAATTCAATTTACAGTACGTAACTTAAAAACGTTTTTACACCTTTCAAATACAGGCCACTAAGCGCAATGTCACATCACCTCCGGAATAACACATTTACATTATATCTAGAAGGTCCTTTCTTAGTTAATGGCAAAACAAGCATTAGACTCAGATAAAGAAAGCGCTGTAAAGACATTTGCACAAGTTAACCCGCTTCTTCTAGATCAATGAAGAGGTTTCCAATTTCTATAAACGTCCTATGCTACATCATTTTGATCCAACTTAACCTAATTTAAATAAGGCATATAAGTTCTAGGTAAAAGATGTCTACCTCCCGTACAGGCAGCATAGTAATATGTGACAGGTAGAAGGATAAGATAAAGAAAGCGCAATAATGACATTTCCACAAGTTAACCCGCTTCTTCTAGGTCAAAGTAAAAAGTCTTCTAAAGGTAATCTGCGACAAGTAAAACGATTATACTCACCTTGAGACAATTTTTTTATAAAAATTATTAAAACCATTGGCACACTTACTTCCTAAATGCTTCTAATAAATGTTGTAATCCAATTTGATAACTTGACAGCTGGTATAGATCATAATTTATTGATGAAGCATTTTTAATATTCGTTGTTTTAAACTTTCATACATAGTTGATGCATTTCAAGGAAAATCACGTTTCCTTTTTTTTTCTTGCAAACTTAGTTCGTGAAGTACAATCAAGCACATGTGCAGCAAAGCCCAAAAAATAATATAATGAGGCAGAGTTATTTACTTTGATTCATAGTTCCACGCTGATCAAAAATATATATATACAACTCTTTATGTATACATTTTAGCGTTAGAAACATTTAAGGATAGTATATGGCTTGGCAGATGTATTAAATAAATAGATAGAAAGATTTCTTGAAATTTTTGATACAAGGACATTCCACGTTTTAAATATTCAACACGTGAAGTAAATGTAATGTAACGGCCACATAGTTTGTTACAAGCTCATGTTGAAAGTTACAAAACATAAACTGATTACTTACCAATAAACTCCATTATACACATTCTTGAACATTGTTACCTACAACGAGAATGAGAAAATTATAATAGCATTTAGTTTATTTAATATTTGCTTTGTTGCTTGATGTGTGTTTCAGTTTTAATTTCTGTAAGCATAAAAATTAATTTACTTTAATGAATTTTCAAACAGAAAACTATAGAAACAACTCATGTGTTTGAAAGCAGCGAAGCTGTAACACATATCAAAATCGGTAAGCATTTGAAATACGACTGATATATTTGCTTTACAACTTATAATTGCTTTGCTTCTTCTTTTTTTTTTTGCAAAATTTTATTTCATATACGCATTCTAATGCTTTAATACCTGTATGAATATTAAACAAAACCTGTACCTAAATTAAACTAAACAGAGGAAACCATCGTTGAAGAGCGTACTGTCATAGTTCAAGAAGGTTTGCTATATGAAGATTCAGAATGATAAGACCGAACAATATAATAAACCATTTGACAACAGAACCAAACCAAAAACTTTTAACAAATTTTCAAAATTTTAAATAATAACCTTTACTAGAACATAATCCGTTATCCATTATATTTGAAGATGTTTGTGTAAAAAATAAACAACACTTGCAAAAATAAAATAATAATAACTTTAATGATTTAAAAAAAAAAAAAGAAAAAACAATTAATGACAATTAATATAAAAAAACTAAACACAAAAACTCCAAGAAAGTGGTGATAATATTCTTCTGTGTCACTCAGTAGCATTTGCCGTAACGGCGTTTCTAATCTAACCTAGGAGTTCATTATACCTTCACCGCTATATATGCGAAAGTTATGCACTAAATTCATACAGTAAGGTAAGCGGAACTGTTTTAGCCGTCTATAATGCGAAATTACAAGTTCGCAAGCAGAAAAGTACAATTTTAAACTCGTGTTCTTAATTGCACCCCGGACAGTTTAGATTGTGAAATAAATTGCTTTTGACGTAAAAATACGTAAACAGTAATTAAAAGGATCAGATCACCATAACGGGCATAAACGAGCAAGAAAACTATGCTTACATTGTTACCTGATTTCAAATATCTATCAACAAATGTAACCCACAAAGAATCCAACTTTTCAATGTGAAAGGAAAGAGATCCTAATAAATTACAAACCATTTTCCTCGGCGACTTATTGTAATTTTTTCGGATTTATTATAATCCTATAACTTCTAGTCAAAAACTTGGAATGCATTGTTTTTAAAAATGTTTTTAAAACTCACATAACACCATCTAGAGACGTCCGTAGAAACTGGCATAAATAAGAGAGAAAACGTGGCCGCTGGACGATGATGGAACCATCCAACCATATCTAATATAAACCGTTAAACAAGTATACACTTCCCGCGCTGATACAAACCGTAGAAGATTCACTTAAAGTTCAATCGTTCTAATTATCGAAAATACAGCACAAGTCGGAGTCTAACATGCCGTCCAGCGGAGCTGCTCGTTAACTGCTTTTCCTTATAAGATGTCTGCTGCTTTTTAAAGATCTAGCATACACTCTCTTCGTAGAGAGCAAATTAAATATCCAACTTTTCACAATGAAATGACGTAATCGTTTTTGCCTGTTAGCAAAATGAAATTGTAACATACAACAATATTTTCCGAAAAACGATATTCATTGTTATAACAATACGTTGTTATAAATGTTACGTTGAAATTAGCATGCTGGAATCGGAGATTCATAGTTTACTGCGACTTACGAATCGTATTTATCTCTTGAGTAAAATATTTATACTCATCGGTCTTTTCTTAATTATAGGCAATAGCTCGGTTGAAATGTCTTGTATCGAAAACATTTAATTGTTTGTGATAAATTTCTTATATTTCATGGTAACAAATATAATTTAAAACTTTTAATTGTTTGGAGAATCCTTCAATCCTTTAATTATTATAAGCGTATTTCAAATACGCTATCAAATTTGGACTGTAAAAACCAATTGGAAATATATGAGTTACAGTTTATGTACGTACCTCTTCGTTCAACCTTTTTAAGAATTCAAATAATACGCACAGGGAAGCACAAAATGACATGGATTGACCTAACACAGGGATCAAGAACCCGTCTATACTTGAAAGAGTCTTCAGTCTAGCAGCAGGAAAGCGATGATCCCATATGTTCATTGCATGACAAGCTGCAAATTACATTAAGTTGTTATTTGTTAAATTACAGTATTTAATCTCATATGAAGGTGAGGGTATAATTACATCGGTAATTACCGATATATTCTGAATTGTTTTTAAATTAATTTCGAATTCTTATTTTTCTCCTTTTTTAATAAGCTTAGCTGCCGTTGAATTGCTTTCTCGCTGATTTGTTCTGTTATCATATAAGCTTTGTTGCAGCTATCGATCGGCTATTATTTCGACTTTTTTTCTGCCAACACATCCGTTGAACCTGCTAACCCACTAAACACATCGCACAAATTATAATATAGTAACAAATAGATATGTACATAAAATTGAAAACAAAAGAAAATCAGTCATTCTGATTAAGGTAAGTGATATAAAGCATAAAGGAAACAAGCGCTGGTAATCATACTGATAGTTTTACCACAAAGTCTTTTCACTTTTCCGCGACTTAGAATTATAAGAAATGCAATACTTTCTTCAAAATATTTGTTTATCTGTTTCTCTGTGTAGATATTTACTTTCGTGCATTCATTTATCTTTGCAGTCTCTTTAGCTCTAACCAATAAGTCTTCCTCTTCTTTACTTGACACTCATCATACCGAAATTTAATTTTGTTCATTTTTGTAAACGTTTACAGCACGACAATATCTGTTTCTCCTTTTTTTTTATTTACTTATAAAAAAAATAATCACAATCCACAGAATCAGCTGCAACCGTAAGAACCACTCTAGCTGAAGAGCAAATTATACAACAAGTGCAACAACATGAACAAGTCATACAGGAAACAGAACAACTTACTATAAAAATGGACAAAAAATTGAGAAAGCTCAAAAAACAACAAAAACAGGTACAAGAAAAACAAGAACAGGAAACTATGGTCGAGCAACAACAACAAGAACAACTAATTCATACAGTTCAAAAACAGGAACCAGAAATTCAGCCACTATACAAACAAGCATTCGATGATGTCACCACCAGCATAACAAACGAAAGTTTTGAACACTTGACCACACCTACATACGAAGCTTTACCAGTTCAAACACTACCACAAGATATCATTGAATCCACTGCGCTTGCCGAAGTACCACTTATGGGGCCTTCGGTTAAGCCCCAGTCTGCAAAAGCTGTGAAGCAGCTAACGCCACAAAAGAATATCATCCTTGAAGAAGAGTCCTTAGTTCTAGAGACTGAACAGCGTACTGATAAATTCATACTACCAAAAGAAAAAGTCAGTGAATCGCTGACTAATATAAAAATGACAGTTCCTCAAAGTAATGAGGTTCAACCAGAACAAATGACAGGCAAGGTAGTGCCTTTACAAGTTACTTCTGCAATAGCTAACTCTATTAAAGATATGAAACAATTACAGTCTGTAGTTGTTGCAATCCCATTAATCACAGAAAGCGCCAGTGAAAATATTCCTGAGTTAAGTAAGACAGATCATCATGCTAAGTTGAACGTAACAGCACTGCAAGCTCAACAACAAGAAGAAGTAATGATCTCGGATACTATTGAACCACTCAGTGTTCCCAGGACCCCAAAAATAACACCAACAATTCAACCTGAATTGTCCCAAAATAAAGCCCTGGAAATATTGGAAACATTTAGTTTAGAGAGAGAAAAAAAAGCAGATATTACAAAGCCTGAAAACATAAAGTTATTTGGTGATAGAACTCCCATGTTAAGCAAAATAGAAATTTCAGAGATTCTTTCCCACGACAGTGTAGGAGAGCTTCTATTGATCGAACAACCCACAAGCGAATATATCAAAACTGAGTTTCGAGAACATGAGTTTTATACAGCTGCGGAACCTTTGGCTATCGAAAAGGAAGGCGATCTAATGCACGCTCCCAAACCATCTACTGTTAATGCTACCTGTAGTTTAATGGAGTCTGGTTTGCCTTTAGAGATAACTGAAAGCAAAACAGCAGAAACGGTAACAGAAACTCCATCGTCAAGACCTACGCTGACAGCATTGGCTATCGACCGTCTTGTGCTACAGGACAGTATCTTGACGCAACAACCAGATGCGCAAAGCCCTTTAGAAGAGCAGCAGCTACCTTATTTAGAAGAAGCTAAACAAGCTAAGATGGAAATGTCCGGACATTTACATGTTACCGGCAGAGAAGAATTTGTTAATGAAATAAAACCACAAGACTTAACTATTTCTAAGACCACGGCAACTCTTGCAAGGATTTCTAGTGAGTCCGCACAACTGCTAGCTAACGAAGTAAGTGCAACAACTCTGTCTGAAAGCTTAGGTGAGATGGTAAATCCAGAAACGGAATCGAAGCATACAATTAAACAATCCTTAATACCGTCGCGTTATTTGGCAGCAACTCAGCAAGACCAAGCTTTCGAAAGTGCTAAAGAGGGAAAGCTGTCGGCGCCTGAGCTTCAAAGAGGAAGGCAAAAACTTAATGATAGGCGCCATGTAGCTAATATTACGGAAATTTTGTTGCAAGATAAGGAGATGGAGCTGAAAACAGTTACACCTGCACGGGATAATGCCAAAGCTACTGTAGAAGAAACTGCAAATATTCTGAGCGTTTCAACTCAACAAGCTGTAGAATCTGAAACCGAATTACAAACTCTTACTCAGCCTTCGCCTCATACGGCTGATAGAAAACCTGTAATTGCGGACATGAGAGCTGCTCAGGTCGAAATAATGAGCACGCAAAATTCGACAACTTGCTTAGAAGAAACACAAATTCATGTTGCCAAAGCCCAACCAGAAGTGTTTGCAATTTCGGCTGGACTTATCACCGCCCCAGTAGTTATGGAATCACATGATGAAATACCTACTCAGAAAAATGTTGAAACGGCGCAAATAAAGTCAGAGCTTTCACTAAACAAGCCTACAATAGAAATCTACGAAGTTAATGTGTCTGAAGGAAGCGTGGAACATATAAAGGAGAAACAACCTAATACTGTGCTGGTTACGCCCAAACCGAGTGAAGAAGTTTTCAAATCTTACGAAACTACAGAAATCTTTCCTTATGAACATTCTAAAGAGCAAGAGAAATTCGCTGCACCTAATGTTGTAAAACTGAATTTTAATATGACCACACAAAATGCGACCCAAACAACTATTCAAACAAAATTAGACCTCACTGGAAAATTAATCATTGAAACCCAACCTGAAGGTCACTATACACAGCTCGAAACGGACCTAATTGAACCGTTGACAAACACTTTCGTCCAAACCCATGATAAAGAAACAGATTTGCCAACACAAGATAAACCAGTTGCTAAAAAAGCACTTCCATCTACTACTAATCCGTTAGGTGTTGCTCAAACTACAAGCAATGAAGTTGCGGACTATCTTGATGAGCTCAACTCATTCGAATTCAACCGCCAGCAAGCAACTTATAGCATAGATCATGCAATCACTCCCGTAGTTTACTCAGAAATACAAAGCCTGGAACCAATAGGTACTTACGAAACAAAATTAACGGATGTTCCAAAGCTCACAAATACGACTATAGTGGAAAACAAAATGGCTCTTCAAATTGAAACAACATTTACATCAGAAAAGGAAAATGAGAGTAAAACAGGACAACTTCCAAGCGTAGCTAAGGCCGAGGAAAAACTCGACGTAAGTGCTCACAAATCACCATTAACAAATATTCAAGAAATCTGCGACTCCTTGAAAGAGTTAGAAAATGACTCGTCGTTGGAAACACACTGTAAAGTTTCAGGCTCTGGAAATTTCAATGAAATCTTAGTGCGAGGTATTCAGCTTTATGAAACTGAGAAACAATTAACACATGCTGATCATCACAAAAAGCAAATGGCTAATTTGGAGGTGGAAAGTGGAGTAGCGGTGTTGGAAGAGAAAACGAATGTATTAGAAAGTATCCAAGACTTTTTATCCCCCCCACTAAGTACGAGTACAGCCCAAATCACTAAAGTTGACACTAATTTAAAAGTACCTGTTCATGAGAACGTGGAAACCGATTACTGTATGGGAAAACTACTTGATTTCCACACAAAAAACGCACAAGCCATGACGGAAAGCGATGTATTGAGCGAAACCATCACTACAGAGACTTTGATTTATGAAGACATTAAAGCAAAAGAAGTACAGCGGCCTTTAACTAAAGAAAAGCCTACGGAATCAATTGTGGAGGTGCGACAGTACACAATAATAGAAGAAACACCTATTTTGCTAAACAAAGAACAAGAACTGCCCGAAGCTGTGGCATCAAATAAAGTAGCTCAATTTACATTGTCAGATAAACATCCTGTTCCGACTACTTACAAATCAATTACAATGGAAAATGTTGATACATTGGAAAACTTCGATCTTGATTCTCAGAACATTAAACAAGTCACTGATGATCGATTAATGTTCGTTGGCACTTCTGATCAACCGCAACTATTAGACAGTTCAAAAATGGTACAAGGAACTGACATAGCGCAATCTGTACAAGCAAAAGTCGAACACGAGTTAGCCCACAGCGTTACTTTAGAAATACAACAATTAGCCGAACTTGAGGGAATGCTAAGTATTCCGCGAACAACATTTAGTGAAATTAGCCAAATAACCACTTCCCAAATGCATGGCGCACCTACGATTGAGGAGGTTAAGTCTCAAGAGAGTGCGTCACAAATTGAAACTTTACCTCTAACAGGCATAATTGCAAAACCCAATATCGAAGGCACTAGCCACGAAATAAGTACAACGCAAGTGCAACCTTTGGAAAAACTTACAGAATTGGATGCAAACGAAACTCAAAAGTCTCGAGCTGTGGTGACTTTAAATGATCGTTTCAAGGAAGTGCATATTCAGTGCCTTACCGAAACTTTACAAAGTGAAGCAAATCTAAGCGCTTTTCTACCAAGTGAACACATGGCTAAGCCTTGCATTGCAGGAATGTTAACGGAAACTCAGATTCTTAAAGTCACACCATATGAGAAACTCATAGAAGCCCCAAGTAAACTTCGCGATGAAGCTATAGCCAAATGTAAGGCAGAAGATGTATTGCAACGTACTCAACTGCAAGAAGTTAATGTTGTAATGCAAAGCGAAAGTTTATTGTCAGAGTTATCTCCTAAAGCCCAGCAAGCTAAAGCTTACATGGAAGGTTCACAACTGGAAACTACGATATCAGAAATAACTGCGTTGGAACTGCTGGATGATATTAAGAAAAGTTCAACTAATGAAGAGTTTGTCCAACCAAGTCTAAGTGAAGTGGTTGGTAAAGCACAGTTAATTAATAAACCCTTAGTTCTGGAAAAAGAGGCAGAAATACCAACAAAAATTTCCGCTTGTACTCATAGCGCTTTCTCCACAAACGAAGGCGCACATATTGAAAAAACCGTCACTCAAGTGACAGCATGCGAAGATGTTTCAACATTAAAAGAATATTTACCTTTTAGATCCCAAATAGCCAATGTGCTAATAGCTCCCAACGAAGGAGAAGTGCAAATTGTGAGCACTGAAACCACTTTTGGTAAAGAAGACATACTTCCGGAAGAATCTGAAATAAAGCAAGAAAAAGCTATTTTAACCCACCATGACTTGCGCGCTGCTATTACAGAAGAAAATCTAAGTTTAACTACTATAACTGAAACATACGAGATGACGCCACGACCGGAACGACATGCTGCCATTACGCAAGAAATGCCGTCAAATAAAGCTAAAACTATTCAAGCCACTCTTGCTTATGAAGAAAGCACTAACCTTGAGCCAGCCTGCTTCGACCGATTCAGCCATGCGGAATCTAAAACAGATGCAAGAGATGCATTACGTACTACTACAGTGCAAGCATTCGAAAATATTGGTGAGGAAAGCGGAGACTTTAAACCAAATGAAACAACAACAAGGCCATCAATTTCAAAATCTGATATGAAAGCTTCTGTAACTGAAGAAATTTCGCCACATACAAGCGTAAAACCGCTAGAATTCTCTCCAACTGCAACGCAGTCAGCATCAGTGATGAGACATGGTTATCATGAGAAATTACTTGTAAGCAGTGTAACGCCTTTTGAAAATGCTAATGAGCTTAATTCGATAGATTTCAATCAGCAACGGGCCAGTAGCATTATAGAAGCTAACGCTAAAGCAGTTGCTACCACAAGCGAGCAACAACTAACAGTTAGCGCAGAACGTATAGAAGACCTAAAACCAATTGAAAAATTAGCCCACGCTGAAGTCACACCAACGAGTACGTATATTCAAGAACATCAAGTTGTTCCTGTAGAAAATGTTATAGATTTACAACAGCATCCAGTATTACCATATGCTGACGCTAACAAATTATTTCACTCCCACAATGCATACAGTGCCCAAAGCATTGAAACCTTTCAACACGTCACACCATTCTCAAACAAATCGATAGATGATATGTCAATTACTAAATCAAATAAAACAGATATCACAACTTGTGAACTAACCACAGCTGTTCAATCCACGCAGCTCATAACAGACACTACCTCAGATTTCTCAACAATAATTTCAAAACCAAAATTATCGAATGCTTATCTACATATACAGTCCAACAATCCTAAACACGAATGTGAAACGCAATTAATATTAGAAACTGAAACAATTTTACCAAAGTTGTGTAAAACACCAACACTCACTCCCATCGTAACCGAAACACCGCAACAGTATATTCCTGTGAAACAAGAAGACATACCTATTCAAACTGCAACAGAATTGCTCACAGAATGGCATAAACACCAAAAAGCGCACACTAGTTTAACTGAACATTCACAAACACTTATTACTGACATGACACCCATTTACACCAGTACTAAAGATTTAGACCTAATACCCCCTGATAAATATCACATCAAACAAGCAACACATGTACTGGAGATATTAGACAAAGCTCATTCACACACGGTAATATATGAAAAGGGTAAGTACCAATAAAACTCTCGTACAAGATATTAACATTATTCCATATGGCGTATAACTTTTCAAGCCCCCTTTATATATAATTTCCCACAAGAAACACATAATACACAAACAGTAAAAGAGACACTACAAAAGATACGCCCTCTAACAATCATTTTTTTACACAGATACCACACAAACACCTCATATACCAGAACACACAATACAAGATACTCCAAACCTCATGCTACAACCATCTGAAGAAACACAATTAACCGAACACGCAAAAGAATTACCAGGACAAATTATAATTATTAAAACGCTCCCAAAAGATCAAAGAAGAAAGAAAAAAACGAAAGTTTGCACCAGTGTCCTCAAGACGGCCGAGGGTGATAAAGAAAATGTAACTACAATTGAAACCGTCGAGGAAGACGATAAGAAACCGCAAACAACGGTAACAGTCGAAGAAGCACCCGTTGATGAGCAACCAGTAGCAGTCAAAGAACTTCCTGAGGAAGTGCGTGTCGTCGACTCTATTTCCAAGGATGGCAAACCCACAAAGAAAAAGATTCGCACTCGTGTAATTAAGAAGATCAAGGGTGATAAACAAGAAGTCACTAGAATTGAAACCGTGGAGGAAGACGATAAGAAACCACAAACAACGGTAACAGTCGAAGAAGCACCCATTGATGAACAACCAGAGCAAGTCAAAGAACTTCCTGAAGAAGTGCGTGTTGTCGAGACCATTTCCAAGGATGGCAAACCCACAAAGAAAAAGATTCGCACTCGCGTAATCAAGAAGATCAAGGGTGACAAACAAGAAGTCACTAAAATTGAAACCGTCGAGGAAGACAATAAGAAACCGCAAACAACGGTAACAGTCGAAGAAGCACCCATTGATGAACAACCAGAGGAAGTCAAAGAACTTCATGAAGAAGTGCGTGTTGTCGAGACTATGTCTGAAGATGGCAAACCCACAAAGAAAAAGATTCGCACTCGTGTAATTAAGAAGATCAAGGGTGATAAACAAGAAGTCACTAAAATTGAAACCGTCGAGGAAGACGATAAGAAACCGCAAACAACGGTAACAGTCGAAGAAGCACCCATTGATGAACAACCAGAGCAAATCAAAGAACTTCCTGAAGAAGTGCGTGTTGTCGAGTCCATTTCCAAAGATGGCAAACCCACAAAGAAAAAGGTTCGCACTCGTGTAATCAAGAAGGTCAAGGGTGATAAACA
>KK499839.1:0-33229 GCA_000688715.1 Glossina pallidipes
CAGGAGAAACATTTTCAAAATATGGTAAAGAGCAGAAATTTGGAGATCATTTTCATTGGTTTTTTGTACAAAGACAATTACTCAAGCTCTTCCTATTATTTTTTGGGCATTTTTGGGGCCGTATAGGCGCATATTGTCTGGGCGATAAATTCAATTAAGGTACGTGTGGGTCGACCAGCCATCCCTGCTCGTAAATATTCAAAAGTTGTGCCCCTGGTGGTCATTACATTGGTTGCATCCATGTGCATCCATTGACCACAAGGAACAAACTCTCGTAAAAACGCAGCAGCTTTGCAGGGTTTGCCGCCTCGGCCTATACCAAAGTTCTGAACGTCAGTCGACATTCCGCTGGTTACTTGTGTTGAGTAATAATTCCAGAGCGGCAATCTCCAGACTCTATCACCCGTATGCATACTAGCATGTTTAATCTGCTGCCATAGAATTTCCGAATTGGTAAAAACACCACAAGCAGCTTCTCCCAATACTTCACGCATATGCCATGTGTTAGTACCGACATCGACAATGCATTTAGGGCAAAAATTTTGAGCATATAGAAGTGTGTCAGCCAATATCAACACATCTGCTTGATCTGTGCCTTGAATTTTTATGTGTTTGCCGTTCATGCATTTTACAGTGTCTCCTGGACGAAATGAATTGCAACCCAAAACATTTTCACAAAGTGGAACGAGACCTCTTATATTAACCGGCAAACGTAGAGCTGCTATGGCTCTGCAAGTTGCAACGACCACAGCAGCTCCAGTCATATCACCGCGCTTAACATATAATTGGTCCCTTGATTTCAGGCAAAGTCCACCGCAATCATATGTTATGCCCTGACCAATCATTACAATCGGTCTTTCGTCAGCCGCTGTGCCATAATAACTAAGCTCTAAAAATATTGGCGGCTCACAAGAAGCTTTCCCCACGGACAAAAAAGCATTCATCACTTGGCTTTCGGCCCACCCCTCGACTTTGACCTCTACGTTTACTCCCGATTTACACAACACCTCAACCACATTTTGGGCAAACGAAGTGGGCGTTAAAATGTTCGAAGGCATTTCCTGCAATTGACGTGTTAAATTTTGAGCAGCTGCTTTCTGAAGCCCAATGCGGAATCCTTCAAGATCGCAGACCTCCTCTTTGGTAGTGTACAAGTCAACTGTAGGCACAGCTATGCGATTCTCTCTGTTTCGCAATTCTTGATAGGCCCAAACACCTAACGCGGCGCCTTCCGCGGCAGATTCGGCATGGCCACAGTTCTCTACCTCAATCCTATTTGTGTTTAACTGTGCCAGCTCCATGCATGCTTTAGCTACAGATCTTCGTATACCTTCTTTTTGTTCGTCGATTAATTCATAAGGATTGTAGCCCAGACATTCTTTACCTAAACCTACCACAGCTACGGCGGAATAATATGGCACTTTTTCAACTTCCTGCGCAAACAGAATTCTGGCCTCTCCACGCTTAGGCAAAGGTCCGGACATTCGCAGTACTTCAATTAAGCGACCATTCGTTCTTGAGATGTTATATCGCCATGCCGCCGGCGTTAATATGCCCGCGTCATGGCTATCATCCTCATCAGCGTATACACCCAATACTAAGGCACGAGAAGGAGGATCAGCACAGATTTCCGTATGCTGCAATTGAAGCACCTGATTGATATATTGTGATGCGTATCTACGCACCTGACGGAAAATTTTTGACGTGTATCGAAGCGAATTTGAACGTAATGTTCCAAACATAATTTTTTGAGATTTCAAAACAGCGCAGCTTTTTGCAAATATTACACAATTTTATATACGATTATAAAAATAAATTATTCAGATTTTTCCTTATGCCAAGAATTGATTTTTCGAAAACCAAATTTTTAATTTCAAATCTCAACGGGGTATATGGAAAAAATATGGAAAAAAATGAAATTTAAATAATATTACAAACTTTCAAAAGCCAAAGTTACCAGATAGAATAAAACCACGCATGGAAGAAGTACAGAGGTTACCAGAAAAGACTGTAGCCCGCTTATATTTCCTGGTGTGGAGAAGAAATTTAATTTATAAATTTCGTAAATTTTATAATTATAAATTTATAAGAGTTTTTAATAATAATAATAATAATATTAATAAAAATAAAGCCGAAAGCCTTAGGTGCTAGTGCTTTAAGACTTTAGTGTTAGAATTTATTCTCTGGCTACATTTATATAATAAAAATAATTTATAATTATAATATTATATAATTATATAATTATATATATATATATATATATATATATATATATATATATAAAACATAATTATTTATGAATTAAAGTTATCCAATTTTGGAAAAATGTGCAAATTGAATATCCCCCCAACGTTTTAATTTTCACAAAATAACTTAAAGGGAGTTTATTCTTTACATCTTTTATTTCAATACAATGTAATTTGAAAGTACAGAAGGTAGAACGATCCTTAATTCCTCACTTATTCACCTTAATTGAGATGCCCCTCGCGAAACGTTGATCACATTGTCAAAATAAGTTGCCTTGATCCTGGAAAAAAAAAATTTGTTGCCACAGTTTTTAAGTGCTAGGAAAAGTTACGAATAAAATGTTTATATGTATATACGCAATAACATGTAAGTATATAGATTAACTCATCACCATTCCATTCAGCCTATGATTGCCTTTTCGGTTTATGAAGCTATCTTGATTTTGTGCGGGCTTACAAAAATGTACAATCAATTTTTCATACAATGTATTCAAAAGCCTCTTTGGACACGAAAAACTTTTGGAAAAATCTACTTGGGTTGTTGACAAATATATAATATCGTTTACTTACATATTTTCGGGTAACGTCACAGGATTTGAAACGTCGCGCAGAGCCCTTTCATATCTCACAAAACTCCTTTTCTGACAATCTGCCAAATAACAAAATATGAATAAAGAAACCATTCCCCCTGATATATATATATATATTTCCCAACATTACTTGATTATTTAACAACAACATTACACTTACCTTTGTTTTCGTCTTGTTTAGTCAAATGGATTAGCCCTATTAGCGGTAAGACTAAGGCATGAGCTTTTACTATTTATTGGTTTTTTGCGCTTCATCAGTGGTAGTGACAGTATATACGATGACGTACGGAGAGATTGATGGTACACAACTGAATACAAGCTTTGGCGAATTAAGAGTATTAATTAGACAATCGGAGTAAAGAGCAAAAAACAAAAGCATAATTATTATTATTACCATTAATTTAGCCACAGAAAAAAATTCTAAGAGTAAAGCCACAAAGCATTAACATTCGGTTTTATTGAAAACTCCACTGCACTTGTGACTTAACCAAGGTCATTGAGTCGAGATTCTGTGCGTACACGCTCTCGAACGCATTAAAATATATAGTAAATTTACTTAGCTTTCAAAAATTTGAAATTTTTGTTTTAGTTCAGCTGCTTGTAAGTAAACAATTTTGTATGGAATTTATTTTATTTTCAATTTACAACTGTTTTCTTTTATAAACGCAACTCTAAACAACTAATACTTACACAAAGTGTGTGCTATTTTGCTTACGCTTGATTCGACAGATTGAAGAGGACGTTTCTCGAAACTTTCGTGCATCTATATATAGCAAAAAAATCGTAAGTCGTAAATGAAAGCGAACTAACACCATGCATAATCAGTGCCGTTTTCTTCATTTCTTGTCGCTATTTTATTATTTCTTATAATATAGAGGATGAAATAGTATTTATTTTATCGCGTTGATATTTATGATCTCGCAAGCGACACAAAGTACAAACCGTTATTGCTTGCGGTAAGAACTATTCTAATATATAAATTCAGTAGAACGATGGTTCTTGTTCTGTTTCAATCAATAAGTGGATTTTTTTACAATTTTTATATAGATATCTGAAATTGAAGTTCTTATTAACAAAACTTGTCGCAATATACTATTTGTTTGTTCCTTATATTTGAAAAACTTTTTAAAACGGTGTTTTATATTTTTGCGTTTTCCGTGCGTGAGAGAAGCAAAACAACACGACAAAAGAGTTCGAAATGTTTTTAAAATAAAACAGATTTCTCGTTTAACAGGGAAGCGTGAACAGCGTTGCCATTTTGTCCAATATAACAAAAGATTTTTTGACTATTTTTGTTATTTATTACAAGCAAGTCTGTGCTCTCTCTATTCTGCACACAACATGTCTTTTTATTTCGGCGACAAAGAAATCTGCAGTTAACGGATTTTTAGGATAGCATTTCGGTGACAAAGAGAAGAAATATGCAGCCACCGGCCTTTTAGGATAGCATTTCACAGCATTTCATATCATTTTGCATCAAACCAATCGCGCGATCACACGACAAAATTTGATATACAAATAAATCAAGTCCGCCACGTAACTTAGAAATTTATTTGTAAAACTTTATTGTCCTCATTTATACCCTACACAACGTGTGCTACAAAGTACAATAAGTTAGTACGGGTGTGTAACGCGCAGAAAGGCTTAAGATAGACACATTGATCAATTCAGTTAAGTTGAGTCCGTTTGGTGTCTCTCCATCGAAGCACGGCGAACATACATTTTAAGTGCGTTTATGTATGATAAACATACATATGCATATGAAGGAAAAAAACCAAAGATGATGCAAAAGAAAATGCAAAGCATTCTTCTTTTCAATATCGTTTTCATATTAAAGATTTCAAAGTTTTATACCAGTTGGGTAAGTCAAAGGTGATATTACAACGAATTCGTTCGCATTTCGATTAGCGACACGAAATCTTTTTCCAAAAATTTGTACGTGTTATTTTATCTTCTACATGACATAACTGTTGAGTGGACAACGTGATTTCATATATATACGCTATGTTATGGCAGAACTCACCAAAATTTTAAGAACTATATTTTTAAATTGCTAAAATATAGTAAATTGCCCGAACAATGCACATTATGTTGTGAAACGATAGTAGCTTAAGTTTAAATTGAAATGAAATACGGCGCACAACCACCGTATGATGCTTATGTTCTCGTTCTGTGAAGCATTCCATTTTTCCTGAGAAAGTTCCTTGACGTACGATATACGATGATGTACGATTTAAAAACCTCTCGTCAATAATTTTTCGAAGAACTGGTCCTCAAGATCTCACGATTTTATATATGCTCCATCACTTATGGTACAAGGGCATATTAAATTTGTGCAGATGTACACAAGATACAGGAGCACCTGAAGTAGGCCCACCGTTAATTATGCCGAAGCTGATCTGCCCATCTGTCCATCTTGTATTCTTGTGTTCAAACTACAGGTCGCAACTTTTGAGATATTTTGATGGTTTTTTCTTTACAACGCCTTGCCATTTAACACAATTCCGCCACGTGTGAAGGCAAATCGATAAGTTTTCCACAAATGCCTTCTGAAGAAGAGAAATTATCCTCGCCATACACTTACATTTTTCGTAACAGATTGTTTTGTTTTGGAAGTAGCAATCAATCAATATTGAGAAGCAAAAAAAAAATTTTAGCGCAATTAACAGCTAAAATAATTGCAGCTTTTACCTTTTAAAAATGATTTCTGATAACGACAATTTATAATAAACATTAGAAGACGGGCGAAAATTGGGGGAAAACCCCCTCGTCAAGTTTGGGACATGAGACCGCACATATATATACGCGTTCCGGTAAAAAAAAAAAATAAAAAAAAGCGAAGCCTCCCTCGAGGCTCATTGACGATACTCAAATTGCCAGAAGAAAATTTTTGAAACCAATATCGAGCATTTTCTTCATTGGTGGATCGATCTCCAAAAGCCTGATTAATATTTCTTGAAGCTTGAGGTGCGGTATGATTTAATTTGAACTCGTACAAGAAGCGTAGATCTAAACCGCGATATGTTTCCGTCTGGTTTAGGATAAAAATAAAAAAAAAATGGGATACAAACACGAAAAAAAATTTTACAAAATAAGTAATGAGAATACCTTTAAGGTTTATAAATAAAAATATAGAGTGCACGTTACAATGTATCGCTCTCAGTCGCAGCTGAACACAGACTAAACAAAAAACGCCCCTTTCATAGTTTCCAACCTAAATATGCAACGTATGTAAGCAATGAAACGTCCGTATTATTGGAATTGAAAACACCAGACTGATGTTTATTGTAAAGTAATTCAAATTCACGATGAACTAAATATAAAGAATTAATAAACGTAAGCAAAAATGTTCTGACGACTGTCCGATTTTACAACATTATAACTTGACTCGACGGTTCTAGGTAACGATTGACTCTTATTTCTTTGTGTTTCTCTGCGCCGCCTTCACTGTCTACAGCTGTTCTAGGCATCTAGAATCCACATATATTGTAGTGTATCCATTACAGTATACACTGATTTTAGTAAAAGTTTTGACCAGTTAATCATCGACTGGATTATACCTTTATAACAAATCGTTTAGAGTTTCGTTTAAGTCCGTCCAAGGTAGCCAACTGCAACAAGGGCCCTTATGATTTAATTTATGAGTTAATGTAAACAAATAATTTAAGCAGGTCTCTATTGCAAATACAAAATAGAACTATAGAAGTAAAATAGTATGTAAGCAGCAGTCGATTTTGATAAAGCAGTCACTTTATTCTGATGATCAATTGAAAGTACAACCCGATTTCTCCTAATCTCGACAGAATGAACGTTTTCTATCAATAATTGTCTTGAAAGTCAGGAGCCGACCTGGATAGGAAATTTTATAATGTTTGCTTACATCCATTTTTATTTATCCAATCCGGGGTCCGTTTAGGGATGTACGTCTGCCCATCTGCGTACTGTAGTGTTATCACTCCACCGTAATCCTTTTTTTCCCTCAAAGATAATGTTGTATTCTATGTATTCATTATAATACTAGTCTAAGCCGTCTTCCTATTTCGCTAACATAAACATTTTTATTTTACTAGTGTAAACATTTTCACTTGACAAGTATAAGTATTTTCTCACATTTAACATTTTGTCAACGTAAGCATATTATTGAACTTATGGTACTATATAGGAACAAGATCTGTAATGAAGATAAAATCATTATTCATATTTCGATTGAACGATCAAGACAATTTTAACCTTGTCTTCTCGCCTTCTAAATATGTTGCCAGTTACTCCGCGACTTTGTTCGCGAAACCAAATTTGCCCTTTTTGCCAATGGCAAAACTTTAAGGTACTAAAATAGCAATATTCTCTTCACTTTTGTTAAACACTACAGTACTGTTAAAATTCTCCACGTTTAAATGGCGGTGTTGGCTTCAAATTTGGAAGTTCTTGGAAGTTGGTGTTGAAAATGGGACAAATCGGCTAAAGGGCATACTTAAACGTATTATATTCTGCGGATGTATCCAATACCCACAACAACTTTTCAGAATTATATATTTTAGAAAAAAAACTTTTCATCTTTCTAGACAAAAACTAGTAACATACACGATTCTGCCATTCAACATGAATATAGAACATTTCTATGGGATGAATCCATTTTTTTAACGTATAATGTATAAACGTTCTTTGAATGTTGACAATGAGGTTTTGGAAGGCAGCAAAACTTAGGTAGTATCTTAAAAACAGATGATGTAATTGGTCGATGTTCTCCGACTTGTGTTTGAAATTTTTTCGACTGTATTATAATTTTTTCTCAACTGCAAGCAAAGTTGAGCAAAACGACAAAGGATAAACAATGTAGACTGTTCGTACTCGGTGTCATGATTAAAATTGTTATTATAAGTTAAACGCAAATAAAGGTCTGAAAGACAGACATAAGCCGGAAGAAGCTTCAATTCGAATACGTGTCAGAAAAGCGAAAGGTTGATTGACTTTTAGCATTAACGAAACTGCAAAATTAATGGCGGTGTATTCCTATGAAAGTTTGCATATTGCGGATCGGTTTTAATGTTTATTTGTTGCTCTTAGCTCGCTTGCTAGGTTCTGTTAATCCTTTTTTTTTATTTCATTGAACCATGACTTCTTCCATCATCGTAAACCATTACTTCTTCTATCTTTGGGATAGAATATTAATTGCGTACGTGGAGGACAATTTGTCTTTTGGGACTATCCAGAAGAAAATGCATTTTTCGCTTTTGGACGTCGTCACGCAAAAGGAAGACCTTGCCGGGTGAACAATAAGCCACCGCTCCAAACTTGTTTTAAATGCAAGTAATAATGTCTAGTGCGAGTGTGGCTCAATCGTCGATGTTTTTTGTCTATTATGAGTAAAGTTGGCGCCACAGGTTCATCGTACACAAAAGTTTCGTGAAGACTATTGAACACATTTTCTTTTGATATCCAAAGGATCTTAACTATTCCTTAGAAATTTACTTTCCGATTATCAAGATTGTGATGACTTCTGGTGTAAACGGTTCTCTTAAGCGACCACTTTAACATAAGCAAATTGTAAGTTGTTATTTCCGAAGGAGAATTGTTACCGTAATATTGCCCATGCCCAGTCACACACATCAGTACAGTGCTGCGAACTCTGTTTAGCGCCAAACGTTGTCATTGGTTTGTCATTACGGCATCATGGGCATTGGCATACTGCGCCTCATTTTGGTCTGTTGTATTTGGCCGCTCTCTTTAGTAATGTTGTCGTTTAGTTAGAGCAATTCACAAACCCTATTCACACGCCCAACCTCATTAATCCTTTACTAACAATGTTAATGATTTGTCTGCAACATTGTTTTTTGTCTGTTTAATATGTGAACTATCTTTTACATCTAGTTCACTATACTTTACATCCGATTCTCATAAATTGCTCCTTCTTTGTACAGCGCTCGGACCTACTCATGAAAAGCAATGCTGGGTATACGTATCAATAGCATTATTTATACTGTCATGCCCATAGTTTGATCTCGCACTATGGTATTCATTACGTTTTCTATTGAAGAAAGGCGAGAACTCAATGATCGTTGCAATGCAAAACTTGCCCAAATAACGGGATTAAAACGGCGACGGCAATCTTCAGTACCACTGGGTTTTAGCCTTATTCTCCACCAGAACTGGATTGATGGATGCTGAACCAAACGTTACGGTAAAAGATGGATTGTGGGGAGAGAACACATGAGGTTCTCGGGAAACTAACAGAAGTGCCTTTTATCTTTGTGAAATTTTGAAGAATTAATTCAATGATAAGCTTATGTAATAAAATGCATAAATATAGGTCTTCGATCTATGGAAGTTATATTAAACAAAAACTGATATAAAAGAACTGAAAATATGAATTTTCTTACCTAATAAAACATAACATTCGTTCTTAAATTAAAAACAAAACATAGTATTAATTTACAATGACAAAGCTTGGAAAATTCACTATATGTTTCTAATCCAGTTTATTTTTAATCCAATTTATATTTTATATATATACACACCCTATTTTTTCTTCATTCTTCTGTTTGCATCGTTCATCAGGTCCGTTTTTAAATTGCGTTACTCTTGAGGATTCCATTTGTTGATGAGTGATCACAAAAATCATTCGAATTGATCTCCTTTCTTTCCTTTTCCAGCTTTCATTTCCATTCAGTCAATTTGTACATTGCGTCGGTTGGAGATACCAGACTTTCAACAAATTCTACCCTCGATTCAACGTCTAGGGTTGTTTCAATCCTAAACAACATTGGTGTACTTATATATACATATATAGTGCGAACATAGCGTCGTATAACCAGCTTTTGACGATTTCAGAAGAAGTAGCCCAGCGTAACTATAAAGTAACTCCCTTCGTATTGTAGTCCAATTTATTTAATTTAGTTTAATTTTTTCTTCTTTATATCTGTTGTTAAATAACAAAAATTTAACAGAAGCCAGATAGCCAGAAATCGTTGCCATATATTTTTCTTTTTTTTTCATAAGCACATCGCAGAGAAAATTTAAAGGATTGCCAAAAATTTGCGTTAATGCGAATGCAACGCAAGCTGTGTGTTCATCTGCATATAAATGCATGCAATCAACTTTATTTTGATGGCTCGTGCGCTACGTATAACGCAATCACATTTCGCTCATAAGCAAAAAAATGAATGGATTGTTTTGCATACAAACTTATGAGACGCGCAATAATGAATCCCTACATAAACTAACTTTTTCTTTTTCTTGGGTAGACAATTTCAGTTTAAAAGTATTGCATCTCTGCACTTTTTATGAGAATCCTTGTAAAGCGACTTGGTCTCCTCCCTACTTATGTACTTTAAACCTACCACAGTAAGTTCGCATGTTAATTCAGTATTTTTGCACCAATTTTCATCGTGAAATGGTAAATATTCGACCTCGTGGCCGTGTGGCTGCTTATTTTCTTTAAAAACATTTTCTTGTGAGTGGGTTCAAAAAATGATCAGGTCTCATTCAAATTTTCTACATTCATTTAGTACGTCAAGATACTATTTTTCAGTTGTGTCAAGAAGCATTAAAAATGCTAATTTTTTCGCACTATAAGTTTTTAAGAGCAGTTCTTTATACGGGAAGAGGTTGTAAATAGGATCCGACATAATCCGTGCTCAGAAGCATTCATTTCTCGACAAAGCACATGTGCTACAAGTTTCATAATATCTCAAAAATGCGACTTGCAGATTAAAAACGAAAATAAATGGACATATCTTGGGTCGATATACAAAAAATTAGCACACAGACAGATATGCTTCGAAATTATATTCTATGTTGATGGATATAATGAAAGAGGATCTATTTCAGGCCCTTTTGATTGTTGCATTCCTCTGCATAAACAATTGGTGCGAAATATAAACATTGAAAATTTGGTAAAAGTTGAAGGCTTACATTTTTCAATTATAAACCAAAAAACTTTTACTGTAGATATCCATTTTCAGTTGGGGAAGACGCCAGCGTTATTTAAAACAACAACACATTAATAAGGCGCAAGTTGATTCCTAGTTTAATAATGGTAATGCTCTGCATGACGGTCAGTTCAATTGTCGCATAGACCGTAGTATCCCTAAATGTGTTCTTGTGTATCCGTCCCGTTGTCCTAACTACACAATACACAACAATAGGATCATCAACACCATCTACTATCAATTTATTATAATTAATTATATATGTTTATATAAATATATTTATTTAACTTATTTGTAAATATATTTATTTATTTTGTTTTCATATATATAAAGTTAGCTATTCTTACAAAGGGTTTTTTGGTATTAATAGTTTTGTGATTCCTTTAAAAATGGATTGTCTTCACACTAAATGCATATCTAAAGCTAATTCGGACAGTTTCGGCGTGTGGCCGCGTAGCTCATGGCAAGTGTGTGTCGCTGTAAGAGTTATGGATGCGTCGGGTGAGTTGAGTTCTATGCCTTGCATTTCCAGACCAATGTTGAGTATATGTCCAAAAATTAGCCGCACTTTTCGACGTCGTCAAAAAGAAATATGATTCGTTTAATAAGTCTAAATTAAGAACAGATCCCGCCCTAAGTCGTTCCGCGTTGTTGCTTCTAGTGAGACCACTCCCTCTGCCGGAAGGTCCTTCGTTTACTTGAGCTAATAAAAAAAAAATATAAGGATATTAATACTTCTTTATGAGGGGTATATGACAAATTTGACTACTCCAAACCTCTCTTCTAGGCAGCGGTTTTCTCTGCCTCGCGCTGTCCTTAATAATGCAATCTGTCGGTTGTCAATAAAGACGTCTTTTCTACCAATCCAGGTTTCGTCATCTACTTTATCTTGCTCTCATCTTACTAATTCATTACCTGCATGTACTAAGCCTGGTTCTTTCTCGTAGAGAACAGGCGATAATGGTGGCGATATTGTTCCAACTAGAGCAGGTTCCTCTTTTCCTCTTGTTAGGAGTATCTTAGGATCTGTGAGTACAGAGATATCGGTTTTTCTATCAAGGCTTGACCCGGTTACTGATCTAGAGGATTTAAAATTGTATATGTCGGCGTGGTTACCTGGGCTTAACGTTAAAGGGGTATCGATCTTTAAACTGAAGTCAGCCCAGCAGAGGACTGACATTAGGTCATTCGACCAGATGGTATCTGAATTACATAGTTTATTCCAAGGATAAGATCTCCAAGAGGTAATCTGAGGGACGATCCTGCAAGCACGAGGGTCTTTAAGCTCAATGGTGGTCTCTACACTTAGAACAGTGTGATGGTAGCTCAAATAGTACTCGACATATTATTTTTTTTTGAATGATCAAGTTAGCTTAGTTTTTTGTTTTTGAAAAAAAGGCATTCAATTCCAAACTATCTTCTGATAGATCCGCCTGAGTGGCCGAGTAGGCAAGAGTCTCGACTAGCAATTCAATGGTCGTGGGTTCAAACCTCAAGTGCGGTAGAGTTTTTAATAATAAAAAATAATAATAATATTAATAAAAAAAAAAATAAATAAATAAATAAATAAAAGCCGAAATCCTTAGATGCTAGTGCTTTTAAGACTTTAGTCTTAGAATTTATTCTCTGGCTAAATTTATATAATAATAATAATAATAATATCTTCTGATAGTCTTTAAAAAAAAAAAAAAAATCGAACAGATTAACTTTGGGATTTGAAAATAGAAAACGAAAAATTCTCTGCTTAATAAAAAAAAAAACAAAGCATAGAAATCAAACCGCAAAAAATGACACGAATGAAACTATGGCTGCTAGTGTTCCCTGTTCAGAAATGACAGACTAATTCAGAACGGAGGTGGCGTCCTTATAGGTGTACCCCCTGTCTTGAAGTATATTTTTTGGTCGTAACTTTATCTTAAGCCAAATAAAATCTTGAATAGTTTTTGTGTTTTAAGAAATAAATTTTTTGACCCCCAACACATATATGCAGTTTTCAATAAGCGAATCGTTTATTAGAGTACTATATATAACTAATTTGACTTAAGAATAAAATATATTTGAAGTAGAAAGAAATAATCACCGCCAACATGTGTAAAAGCCAGAGGGTTGCAATAAACCGTCGTAAATAAACAGGAGGTTACTGAAGCTACGTTTCTCTAATAAAGATCAACCTGTGAGTGTAGATATTTGTACTGAGTGTATAGATATATGTATTGTTAGAAGTCAAAGTAGTCCCTCCTTTTGACACATGTTTGTTGTCTCGGAGAGGGAAGTGTTAGAATAAGTTAGCGGTAAGCTAGAACACTGTATTAAGTTGACATAGGAAACGACTGGTTTAGGGAAACCTAGGCTGGCAAAAGACTGCCTCGTTGGAAGTACAACTCAGGTGACTTCCACCGTCGTCTGAGTCGAGCGACTGTAAATTTTCGCTTCGTCTTTTTCTTCTGGATTGGGCAACCAACACGTCGAGATGGGTTCGTTCTCTTAGAGTAAGAGATAAAATATGCTAAATTTCTCTAGCATCACTGTCAATAGTGATAAAGAAGAATGAAATCAAGACTCACGGTGAATTTTTGCATATCTAGAAAAGCGTTGTTTTAGATCTCAATTAGACTAAAGAATGAAAAATAACTAAAGAACGAAAAATGTTTCCGAAAACCAATTTTCTTGCGGGGGAACATCTGGTAACCGGCGGGCTAACCTCGGCAACAGATAAACGGCAGAGAACTGCCTCACAATACATATATTTAACCCAAAAACAGATGCATATTTTGGCAGCGGCTTCGACCTAACGTCTAACCTTTTTGTAACATAAGCATCGTTTAGCTTTTAGAACAACGTTTAATAAGGTTTGCACAGATCTTTACTAATGCTGAACTCAATATATAAATTGAAGAAAAAATCTAGGAGCATATGTTTATCTTGTGTGTCAATATGAAAGTAACAGAATTTTTCAGCTCCTTCTAATTTAACAGCTTAAAAAAAGGTTTCTTCGACAAATTTTTTTGGATGGAAAGTGACCTGATACAATAACAACATCCGAAGACATTATTAAGAATACGTTCAGGTAGTACGAATTTTTTTTTGGAGAGTATTAAAAAATGACAACATCGGACCCTTTCTCACGAGGATTTTGTTTACAAATTTGAATATAAAAAAAAATCATTTAATCTACTTCTCTATGTAACCAGAGATATACGCGCGCGTTTAAACTAATTTTTATTTTTGTGAGATTGAAGAGAATTTGAACGCAAGGTTCAATTTTCAACAAGAAAACGTTAATTTTTTGCTAATAAAAATATTTAAATTGGTGAAAACTACCAAAGAAATTTTTCCAACGTTGATTTCGGCTTAACTGAACTACACCACGTAAAATCTATTTCCATTCCAAGTTTGGCTATTTTCGAAAATGATGTGTTATAAGGTTTACGGTCACCAAAATATAGTTATGCGGATCGGATTGATGGAACATCAGCATGTGTATGCAAATTATGCATTCATGAACTATGTGTTGTTATCTCAAGCAGTTGTAGATCTTGTAATGTAGTTTGTATAGATAGAGCTGTAAGGCTATAGGTTGTGCCGCCTGGCTAGCCCAGCTACATTTACAAAAATAAATTATAAATAATTTATATCACTAATCACGGGATCACTAATTGCGTGACGTAACATAACAGTCCGTCGGTATTGTTCTCATGTTCGTTTGTCTGTGTCTATGTATTTGCCGGTCTACTATTGCACGCACTGACTTACTTACCCCATCCTCACGAAACCTCCTCATCTTCTAATCAGAGAACATCCTTCAACTTGTTTTTATATTTTTTTTACCTTACACTATTGTCATATATTATTTTTACATAAAAAAAATATATTACATAGATTGGTTCTTAATCATAATTTAAATATAATATAAAAAAAGAAACGAAAAGGGGTTAACTTATCTTTTTACATACAGTAATAGATCACGTTCAAGGTGTCTTCCTCTTCCTCCCCTCGCTTGGCACTTGAATATGTCTTCATCACATCAGGCATACGTCCTACGGATCTGTGCACATATATTGTTGCTGCTCGTTGTAAAGTTACATTTTTTTTGGTTTTTTTTTCTTGGCCTGACTAAAACCGTATATTTTTATATTTGGAATACAGCTTGTTCTTCAATTGCAATACGCCATTGGCGGAGTCGTATCAATTTACTTAACTCCGCGTTGTTTCTCCAGTATTTATATACATAAAAGTTTTAGATTTCGTTAATGTTTAAAACGGTAAGTTTTTTTACTTTTTATAAAGAAATAAATTCCATTAAATTTTACAAAAGGTATTTCTGCTACTCTTAATGCTCGTTAACTTATTTTCCGATACCTTGCTGCTTTCTGATTGATTTTAATCTATTTGTTTAATATTTTTTATTGTTCTTAACTTATTTCTTCCTCAATTCTGAACAATTTTCTTGACCGCATACATTCTTTTTTTTTTTTTTTGAATTATTTTCACGTTATTCCATATAAGAGACTTTCCTTTCGAACGTCTCAATAGCTCGCACATCACTTCTCGAGATTCTACATTAGGCTACCACTTCACTTCTCATTGCCGACTCTTTTCATTTGGCTTGTCCGTATTCTCTCTTGTTCAATCAAAAAGAGAAACACGCCATTTGCTTATGCAAAACCATAGTTATGCTATACAAACGGACTTTCGACTTTGTTCTCTTTTCAAAATTCTCTCCTTAAGTGACGCTACTATGTGAGCGGAGAATTATGGAAAGTACTACTCTTTTTGTAAAGAGCAGAAAATGCGGACCCTTCCCGGAATGGACTATAGAGATATTGCCAAGATAAGTTGAGTGTCTTACTTAAATTGTATGAACGAATTGTTACTGAGCAACAACCCGAAACATCACATAACGCTATCCAATTTTTCCAAACTTAAGTTAGCATTTAAAAATTTCGTTTTTTTTTAGTTTCCTTCATAAAAAAGATAAATATTAAAATTTCTCTCCACATAAAGGCTTGCCTTTCATGATACCCCCATATATGTCAGAGACTAAAAAATAGATCTATCTGTTCCAAATTACCTACCGTTAATTTTTTTGCTAAATTGCTACTGTGGACCAATTTTCCTCATATAATATTAAAAATGAAATCTTTTTCTGAAGAAGCTACTGTTCATCAGAAATCTTACATGGAGCGGAGTCCAACAAATAGAACCATGTGGTTAAATTTTGGTCCACTTAATTTTTTATATCAAATTGTTAAGATGAACAAAGTTTCATCATAAATCATTAATACTTAGACCTTTCTGGCATGTAAAGATTTACATTTCATGAGAATCGTTATTTGCAATGGTGCTACGATTTAAAATAGATTTGTGTTGATTGAGAGGAGGCCTTGTTATGAACACATAACATTGAGAGAAGAATTGTCATGTTATAAAGAAATAACGACGATGTGTCATAAAATCGAGGTGATTTTGGTGACATTAGATAAGTGTCAGGATCACCATATGAAGGATAAATAAAAATGAACCACGCAATGCAAGCAAATTCTGGAATAATGTTATTTAGTGTCTTAACCCAACGCATTAGCGCATTACGCAAATAAAGTTTCGCGATTTCTCACGGTGTGTCTGCTTTTGACGATTAATAATTATTCCAAAGTGAATCAAAGTTGATCGTTATTATTCTGCTTCTAATTGAATTGATTGAATTGTATATTGAATTGAACACAATTGTTTTGAATTAAATTTTTATGTCCAAAGTGTATCTTATATACTAAAATATAATTACAAACAATGCTTATGTTAAAAATAAATGTAATAAAATTAGCGCAAACAAAATCAATGCTCATATTAACAAAATATGTAAATGCTTATGCAAATATAAAATAGGTCACTAGAATTGCGTTAAAATCAAGTATGCTTACTAAGATTAATTATACTGAAATTAAGTGCGTATTTTAAATATTAAATAATTACAATGGTATCTAAAAAATAGATCTACGCGATCCAAATTCGATAGCGTTGATTTCTATGTCAATTTACTGTTACGAACCAAATTAATGGTTCCATTTTCGTAGGAACGTTTATATGAAGAGGGGGTCCAAAAATTGCCTCAGGCAAAGTAAATTTTCCATACCAATTTAGAATGTCAAAGTACTATTATTCAACGAATTTTGTCGAGAAATGTTGAAAATTGCATTTTTTCCATATAACTTTTTAAAATAAACCGTTATATACGGAGTGGTCAAAAAAGTGGATCAATCCGGAACATTTCTAGTAGCCTTCGTCCTTGGCTCAAAGCACGTCAGCGTACTCAGCAAATTTCATCAAAATACCCCAGAAATTGCAATCTGTGATATACATCAGATGTACGCAGAGATTCACAGACAGTGCGTCTATCTTCAGCATTCCTGGATGTTACATATGTCCACACAAACGTAATATATCCTGTACCACAAGTGGTTGAGAACTGTAGAATTACATCGTTGAGAAAATTGTTTTGGAAAACCGTGCTTGTATAAAAAGACGTTTAAAGTTTTTAAACGCGTTAGCGTTATGTTTCTTACAGCAATAAATTTTCTATTATTTTCCCCAGCATCATATAATTGCCCTCCAGGTTCAAATATTATCCTTCTTTCTCATTCCTCGAAAGTGCCTTTCTTGCTGCATCTGCCGAGGACAAAATTGAGCGTTTTACACACAATGAAAACGGCGAAAAAATGTGTGATTCTACGACTGCAGATTTTTGGGTTTTTACACGGATTTTAAATAAACCAAAACATTTTCTGAAGACATCTGTTAATGTAGTTTCCAGCAGGAATTTATTTGACTCCGAGAGGTTCCTGTGAGCGCTTGGCCCTAAATAAAGCCCTACAAAAATTTCGAAGAAAAAAGGATTCACAGGATCCATTAAAAAAGTATTTACCGTCGTTTTCACTCCTAAGATCGTAGAACTGGACGGGAAACATTTAGCTAACTTTTTAAATAAAATATGCATCGAGCTCCTAAACGACTATTTGAACGAACCGTTTATGCAACGTGAATTTGATCAGCTTGGAGTGAATTGAAAACCGTACCTTAAGGATCTAATATGAAGCATTTTCGAAGGTTTCACTAGAACCATTGTAGATAACCTTCGCCAGCAAATTTCTGAAGACGGCCTTTGACGAATTGGAAAGAGTTAGGAGTGGTTAGTGGGAACTCTATAAAAATGAAAAACACTATAGCTCTATCAGATGCTGAAGCGGGGACCACACAGCCAAATGACTTGTGGCAAACTGAAGTCCCCCACGCTATGATTGTACCAGCAGGGTTAGACTTTTCGGCCACGTCACATGGCAGCGTGTTTCTTATAAATAGAGATATCCGCATTTGGGGGAATATAGGAGCAAGTCACATAAAACATGCGCGTATTCCCCTGAAAGGCAATAAATTCGACGTTAGGAGGAGTAGGAAATCCAAATAGGATGGGACTGCAGCAGATGTGGCAAGTAAAACACCACCACCAATGCGATCCAATCGACCCTTTCTCAAAACCTTGAAAGAATTGTGGAAAGGTTCCGATAGACGTAAATCAGGGTTTAACCAGGTTTCAGTGAAAGCCATCAGCAAAACTCACTCACTGAATTTAGGAGAGTGGAACGAATTTTTGTGCTTAGGCTCCTAACATTTTAGTAAAAGAAAGAATCTGCGCCTCAAGGAATATTTAGTTTTCTAAAGGTGGAAGTACTACCGAATTAGTGCTGCGGTGACGAGCCCATGGAATGAATTCCTTTATTAAGGATCCAACTGGTCATAATGGTTTATTTAACAAAATTTGCATGTCTTTAGTCGGAAAAGACGACAAAGCTCTTTGTTGCGATGGAGTTAATGAAAATGCTAATACGCTTCAAATTGACGGATGGGACTTCTACAGCAAGATAACTTTTTATGTTACTCTCAGAGGTGTCAGCCGCCAGTGCTAACACGTATATTGCCTTTCTGTGGGCTACTGCTGTCAAGCAGACGTCATCCGTATTAGGGACACACAGGGTTCACAGGTAGAGAATTTTGAGTTGGGGAGAAAATAGAGGGAGTGAATACACTTGCTTGCGCGACTTGCCCGGCATGGTGAGCAGTGGACACATTCCAAAAGCTTGGAGGAGAAGTGGATTTGTTATTTTTATTAATATTCGTGGGATATGAAGACACAATAGCCTGAGTGGCATCTTGGGAGGAGCTGAAACGAGAAGGGCTTCCCGACTTATTTGCAACTTGTGTGTTACCATCTGAGTCAACGATAGAGGAAACGCTAATGGTCTCTGGAGGCAAGGATGGAACATTCGAATAAACCGATGTATGAAATTTAGCCGAAGATGGAGGTGGAGCGCCGCACATGAGTCTACGGGTTGGTCTCTTTCAGGATGGGGGAGAAGATGGATGCTCTCGGTAGCGACACTCATCGAACATTGTTCAAACTTTTCGCACAAGATTTTCACTTAATTCAGAAAAACCATTCTTTGTCGCCGTACAAAGATTATAAACGTCAATGTCCCGCTTCCTACAGTCGTGGCATGACCAACGTAGTCCTTTCGAAGGATCCAGAACAGCGTCCGCAGTACGGTCAATGATACCGAGTGTGACAAAAACACTCCCAAACCCAACAAGTAATGAATCGGTCCATGTTAGAAAACAACAGACAAAATAGAGGTTGTGAACAAAGAATAAAGAAGAGAAAGAAGATTGTGAAATATGTTAGTGTGAAATAGTTAGTCACAAATGATCTTTTAAATTAGATGTGAGCTACACATTATCAAAAAGAAGAAAACTGTAAACACCGCAAACCAACGCAGATGTTTGCAAGCAACAACACGCAAAAAGCAAGAAAGAGACTTTTAACAAGAGCACAAGTAAGATGAATATCACCTAAAAATTTAATATATTTCAATAAATTTGAACACTTTTATAATTAATTAGGCTTTAAAACCATGTAAAATAATAAAGCAAAAAAATAAGCATTAGTTAGGTTTGACATCGTTCCGACGTAGAAGTTTCACACTGCTTTAGAAGCTCGAACATAGTGTATTTATTTGAATGCGTAAAATCTACATATATTTTAGCCATTCTCTACGTCGCGTAGAGGAAGTCGGTCTTTGTTTTGAAAATCATGGTCTTTATTGATAAAACTTCTTCAGCATTTTTATGTCTGCCCTGATCTTCTGTACGAATGTTTGAAAGATTAAAAAGTAAAAACACAAAAGTTAAGTCAAACCTCTAAGCTTCTCGCAATGATTACCTATGTATGTAGGTTAGAGAAACAAGCAGATGAAAATCCAAACTATAAAAATGGGGCAAACTATTTTTCAAAGAATGGATGTCACTCTTTAAAGTTAATTGAATTACTTAAATCGATATTCCAATCATGCGTACAAAAGTAAAGGAAAAAATTCTGAAAAATTATTTTACTGTTCATTCAATGCTTCACATTTAAGTTTTCTAGGAATTTCGATGTTATCAATGTGACGTGCTCTGATCAACCAAAGACTGATAAAATAGGTGATTCTTTAAAAAGTTGAGCTGGAGGGGGCCTGTTCCTGCAGAACTAAACCATTCAAAAAGTCGAATAAGGTTGAAAAAAAGCTCGATGTTTGTGATTAACCGTGAAGAACTTTCATGTGCCAAACGGAAATGGAACATTTTTAAAGAGATCGATCACGAGCGACAATAATGCGGGGAAACAGTCAAATAGAGAAATTTGTCGTGAAATGTTGGCAAAAGTTGGATTGGTGCCTTCTGTGTTTGAAGAGCCTGGAAAGAAATTCTGCATGGTATACTGTTCCAACATGACTACACGATTTTTCCCGCTCTCTACATCAAATATGGTCACAGTGCACAATTGACCTATAGGGTACAGAATTCTTCCATTACAAATAGCTTGGTAAAAATTGGCAAAGCGTGGCTGGGAAAGTTTGATGCATCCGTCTTACAACCCGAAGTTTGACCACCCTTTATTTCAATTTCTGCAGAGCTTTTCTAATGGTACGAAGCTGACTTTAACAGAGGCTTGTGAAAATCACTTTCTTCAGTTTTTGCCCACAAATCTCAAAATTTTTCCTTTTGGTTTGAGAACTCTGTAATAGTTTATAGAAAATTTTAATAAAAATTAAAGGTTCCGAAGTGGTGATTTTTTTATGGCAAAAAAATATTAACATTTTTTCACACGATTCATTTTTTTTTCGAAAAGAAAAAAAGTAAGAGAAGTAATAACAATTAACAAAAAAGAAAAATGTAAATTTATATTCCTTTGCAGCAAAACGTCTTACTATTGAAATATATTTATTTTTATTTTGGTCCTGCCTTTGTACATTAGCCCTAAGTTCCATACTGCCGTAAGAACAAACCACGTGAACAATATTTTTTCATGGCTCTTCAGTAGTGTAATATTTTCTTAGGATATGGCAGCAGAAACTGATCCTCGCACAGGCTTTTGTGAGTCCACATCGAGACTGCTAGAACTGCCAGATATGTATTTTTTCATATAGTATTCACGCCGAATATGCTCTTCGTCTTTAGATGTTTTATCATGTATTTATGTGAAAAGATGTTATCTAAGAATAGTTCGTTGTTTTCCGAAAAAATTGCAAAAATTTTATTTTCTGTATCAGAAAATATTTCCAAGTTTTCAACGCCTGAGTTGTCATTATTTTCCCTTTTTGCAGCGAATTTTTTATGAGCATAAGAAACATTTTTTGGCAATAAATAAATAGTTATATAGCAACAGCAACTTTCCAAAAAGAAGAAACCTGTTCATAAAAAATACTCACATCGAAGTACTAAAACTTTTGCTCATACTCATATAATTGCTTAAGCAAATGAACGCGCAAGCGTCCCTTCAATATATTCTGCTATAGCACAAATAAGCTCATAGTCTTAGGCGCGCTCGTCGAACAAACTCGCTCTTCCATGCTTTCTTTCAAAGCGTTTGTGTACATTTCGGGTCCTGTATTGCGAAGTGAAAATTTTCTGGCGAAAAAATGTTGCTAGCGTCTTATCATATATTTACAATGTTTTTGCCCAAATCATAATTCTCTTAGTTCTCTTGTTGAGGGATTTTATAGTGAATAAGTTAAAGTCAAATGTTTTTCATTTTATTATTGACAGTAATTGTGATAAAAAAACTAAGCGTCGAAGAGCCTGAATAGGTTAAAATCGCAAAAAATTATTAAATACTTTTAATAAGCTTCTGTTCAGTGTTTATAATACAATCAGCTTTAATGGTGGACGCCTCTAATGGTCCTAAAGGGCTTCACTGATCTGTGTCACACTGCAAAAATCTCCCAGGCCGTCAAGACTAAAATAGCTTCTCAGTCATTGTCCAATAAGCACAAAGTACATCCGACTATGTTCAGTAGGCGTAAGCATTTGGAACTGTATGGTTTATGACATGTGGGCCATGTCAACTTGGTCAATCGATGGTTCTCTCCTTGTCGCGAATGGCAAAGGATAAGACAATCGAAGTTATTATCGATATATCATGGCGATATTAAATGTTTCTCAAAATTCCTGACGTTAATTATCGTCGAAACCTTGACATCTCTCTCCTTCTATTTTCAAATAAGATGGAGTAATCGGATATCCGTTGAGAAAGCCATTTGGCACAAAACTTTTATGTAAATAGCATTGTCCTTCTAGAAAGACTATTGATTTAAATTGTGACGGCGATTTCGACACTTTGCCTCATAACTGTTATGTTAGGGTAATTGATTGTAAGAAAACGTTTCGTTTCATGTTTACTCTTTTAGCTCTAAGATCGTAGTTCTGGTTTTAACAACCTAATCAAATCAAAAAGTATAGCTAAGTGAATTACCCATATCATGTTTATGTATACTTTATGTTGATGCGGTAAGTATTTTTAGAATATTCTTATATTTAAGCACGTGCATTACTTGAAGGTAATGGAAGTTTTTTATTAAAACTCTTTATAAAGGAATTTTAACTCTCCCAACCTTAGTAGTACTTTTATGCAATGAAAACACAAAAATTGTAATAATTTTATTTCACACGGTGGCCGACGTGCATTACTTGAAGGTAATGGAAGTTTTTTATTAAAACTCTTTATAAAGGAATTTTAACTCTCCCAACCTTAGTAGTACTTTTATGCAATGAAAACACAAAAATTGTAATAATTTTATTTCACACAGTGGCCGACCTTCTTAAGTGAACCATTATTGTCTTGCATAGAGTGGTAATAATGCAAATGATGAAAAAATGAACAATGATAACGATAACGGTGTTGACGTTGAGCCGGAGCTTTTGTAAGCGTTTTCACAACACCCTTAAATGCTTTTAGTAACGGTCAGTACGTGCTTAAGAGGAAAGTCTAGACAACAAAGTAGTGCTAAATAAAAATTTTTACACAAACTAGTTTTTTGCATCATTGTCATTATTACTCTCTCGGTATGAAATGAATAGAAGGAAATTTGGCTAAAATGTAGAATCTTTTTATAAAGAATTTTTCTTTCGTAATTAAAATTGTTCAAGACCAATATTTTGGAATCTGTCGAGTACAAATCAGCGTTGCGAAAACACTTTATAAAGAATTAAATGCAAGTAGAAACAAATAAGAAAATTAAATTCGGTTGGGACCACATTTTTTATACCCATCACCGTTTACCCCAAAAAAAGACAGAAGAAGTAGAAAAACTAAATTCTCATGCTCTATAGTATGGAGAGTTGATTTCTTCTATTTTCAAAATAAATCTTTTTGTCACATAGGCATATGGGCGTTGTAGATGTGTACTTTGAAAAGCTTAGGTCAATACGTACTTACTTACTTGTCTCTACAATATGGAGAGGGCGCAGTTGATTTCTTCTACTTTCAAAATATATCTCTTTGTCACATAGGCATATGGGCGTTGTAGATGTGTACTTTGAAAAGCTTAGGTCAATTCCAAATTCTTTTGCAAATGTTTAGGCGATATCTGAGTGCAAAAAAGTGTTTCTGTCAAAGTTGAAGTCGATAGCTTCATGTTTGTGGCCAGAACAACGTTTACAACAGACGTTACACAGACGGAAAGACGGATAGATGCACATCTTTAAATCGATTTAGGATTTGATGCTTCTTTTTAGGCAAGGCAAACTTTCTGCCGAAATGAATATCACGTCATCCTTCGGTGACGGGAATAAATATGGGCGAAACGTAGCCAGAATAGATAGTTTGGTATAAGCTGTGCAACCTTGATTCCATAATTTCCAAAATTAATTTGCACAAATACATTAAAGCCAAATGTAAATTTTTATGGAATTCCCAAATAAATATAAAAAAGTATTTATATATGTGGCGTGCGAAGAAGCCACATTAAGAGACTGGTATCGCAATGTGCACAGAATAAAGTGGATTGCTGTCGACAGTAATGTGCAGGCAAAAAGATTCATAAAATCAAAAATAAAGACACATAAACTGCTGGAACTCACCGGCTTCTAAGTGGGTTGTAATTCCCTCAGGTATATATTAAAAATTACACCTCTATGCAAATACAGATTTACTTTCCGTAAGAATTGTTGAGCTCAAAAAGTTCCAAAATTGAATTACGTGTTGAAAATTCAGCACAATTAATTTTTGTGTCGAATTACTGTTATGGATTAATATTCATCATAACATATTAAAATTCTAACTTTTGTGGCCTGGAAATCAAAAATGCTCGTGAAAATCCTTATACAGAGTGTGATCAAAAAAATAGGACGAAGTAATCCAAATTTGGTAAAATTAATTTTTTTCATCTTTGATTATTATTATCTGATTTTCATCATAAAGCATTGAAAACTAGACCTTTCTGTCATATGAACTTCAGTTTTCGTTATATGAGAGGGGGTTCAAAAAAGGGCCCGCGGCGCTCCACGGTGTTTACACCAATTTAGAATGCCGGAATATTACTATTTAGACACTTTTGTCACGAAATTTTCAAAATTGCAAGTTCTCTCACACAACAACGTTTCAATAGAGTTCGTCGTGCGACGTGTAGCTTGAACACAAATTTACAGATTCAGAATCATTGTCTGAACCGATCGGTATAATAAAAGATGGGTCTATCTTGAGCCCTTACGCGTGCTACTTACATCTTCACAAGCGCAATATGCCCTTTACCACAAGTGGTATAGAAACAGAACTTGTGCCGACATATATCCTGTGCTTACTGACGTTGTAATTTCTTCATTATTGACACTTACATACAAAACATCTCTCTCAAAATAAAAAATTATAGAGGTAGTTACGTAATTAAATCATTCATTGATTTGTATGAACAGAAACCGGATGAGTTCGTGGATTGATCTATTTCCTGCCAAAAGTAGGGTTTGCTCTTTTAAACAAGGTAGATTGGCGGACATAGCTACGAGGCTGGACACAATGAATGCATTTGCATCGTACATCTTGCGCTCAATAAATACGATTTGATCGTATGTGTTATGTGTAGTTGAACGCACAGCTAGCATTCCATTTCTAGAGTAAAAATAAAATAAAAAAAAATATTTTGCCTGATGTACGATTCAATGCCTTCATTGTGTTCAGAGGGGTAATTACGTATTGAAAATTTAACTATTGCTTTCAGCTGTTTAGCGCGCACAGCTAAAGCTCAATTTTTTATACATTAACACTCCACCAACGCTTGAAAAGCTATTGCTATGCACATTGAGCAAAAGTATATTTTGGGTATGTATTCCATGCGTATCATTCTATTGGTAAGAGCAAAATAGTCCGGCGACGATAATAAATCACAATTAAATCACAAGATGGTCCACCATTTTGTTAATAGCTTCTTGATAAGACGTCATATTATTTCAAATGTTTGCAAAGCGCAAATATATACAATTCTATATTTTTAAACGAATGTGCATTGCGATTTATGCATAAGTGTGTATGCACAAAAAATACTAAATAATAAGTAGGCAGAATCCAGTTTGAATTTTGAACAAAATGTTGGACCATCTTGTCATCTAGTTGTGTCTGGGTAAACTTTCAAGAAGCGAATTAGAAAAATGAAATCTCTCAGTGGACGATCGATGAATGATTTGCAATCAGTTTGCTACTGAGTGTGGTTTAAAGAAAGTGACGGTCCTTTTGAACTCAATAAGTAAGGCACGTGTAAAACAAGAAACTAAATATGACTTCAAGTTTGTACTTAAGATATGTATATAGTAATACGAGTAAATACTTACAGTTCTTTTTCCTTTTCATTTTCAAATACAACAAGTCAGAGAATACAAACTGGGTAAAATTTTAATTGAAGGCAAATCGATACAAGGCTACGATTGGCTAGAGAATCCTGGCCTGTGTGTTTTTTTTATTGAGTAAGGATCGCATTACCGCTGGAGAAGGCGTTAAAGTTCATGATTTGCAAGAGAAATCGGAAATTTCAAACACAACAAATACACAAGTGTTTCAAATATTAAATGAAGCCGGTAAATATCACCGAAAATAATTATAAAATTACCTACAAAATGATTAATCTCCGTATTTAATAATTTTTACGTATGAGGACGGGCTATGCAAAATCAGCTGGACCCAAGCCTTTTATAGCAAAAAAAAAGTCAAATGATTCCCATTGAGGGTTACACGTCGCCTAGCAAGCGGTTCGTATTTAAAACGCAACATCGGCTTGCGACGAGGCTATCGGTAAGTATTTGCTTTGCTCTTTGCAGATTTATCGTATATGAAAAAGGCAATCTGTATATTCTTACATTATACTTCTATGCGAGATAGACTTGCTTTGTTATTGCAGACGTACGCTTTATTTGTTTATTCGTTGATGTCACCTCAGGAGACCTGAATTGAATGATAATTTAAGGACGACTATGATCTATATTAGTATTCTATCTGCTGTCTGTATTAAAATAACACGGAGGATTTGTGATCAGTAGTCAAATTGAAGTTAAGTTTGCGTATTTAGTAACTGATTTTGTAAATTGATTTGCAGCATTTTGATGGCTTAGTCGAATTGCCTTCCAATTATAAATTTCTAGGAACTATCAGGTCCGCTTCGCTTATCTAATACTATAGCCTACGCGTTATTATCAAGATTGCAGTTAAGTGTAGACTTAATTCTTCCTTGGGACAAAAAGCACGTTTCCCCAAACTTTTGAAGCTACGGAGAAAAATGTTGCTTTCTTCCTCTAAGTTCAAACACATGTCTTAGCCATTCCAATATCCGGCTTGTCAACGTTGTAATGAAACACGATGTTTTCCCTATTGATCAATTTTAATTGGAACGGGTTGTATAGACTGGTTATAGTAATTAGTGATGAATGATTTTCTTCTAATCCCACCAAAAATAAAGTAATACATTATTTGGCGTCAAAGCAAATCCATTTGGACTGCGATCTTTTCCGTTACTATCGTCACCCACTTTTCAATTCGGTCCTTTTCATGTTTTACTATATATTCATATGTAGACCTTTTTTTTGCAAATGATTCTTAACGGTCTTTATAGCCGTGATGAAATGCGTATGTCTTCCTCAAATTTTTCAAAGAATTTCAATACCTTTATCAACGGTTTGTCGACCAGGACAAGTTGTATCTTTACATCAAAACTTCCTGAGTGGAACCAAGCAACACATTTGCGCGTTATTGATTTCAATAAAGTGTGCTGTCTTAAACAAAGTAACGGTATAAAATATAATTTCAAAAGTACTTGCGACTGAATTAAAAAATGTCTCGGCGATTTTTTTCTTATGTTAATTGCCATGCATGTTCGCGATGATCTGATTTTTTCCTTGCAGCTCAAATGCTTGAAATCTTGCAAAATTGGCAGTTTTTTCATATATGACAACATGTTCGTGTTCATTGCCTTTGTGAACGGTAAGCCTTTTTATGTAGTGAGAAACGGGAAGATAATTAAGACGGGTAGATTGCTTGTTTTGCAGAAGTTCATAAACGCTTTCAAGTCTATTTTGTTGAACCTTGAAATGCGCGTCGCAAATGTGAAGAAACAATGCTTATTCAGCTGGGTCATACCCACACCTTCGTCACAGACGATGAAGATTTTTCAAGATTAAATAATTTAGCTTTGATTTGCTCACTTGTTTGAGTCAGTAACTTGTCCTGCAAACAAATTTCTTGAAAACGCTTCATAGTTTCCGGATAAAAACTTTTCTTCAAAATCGTTTACAGGAAAAAGTTTTGAATGTTTAGCCTTCATTTCAGACAAGACGTGACTAGCACAGCTTGCCGCCACAGTTCCTTGTAATACTTTAGTAAACGAAAGTGGTTGTTTTTTCAGCCCCAACATGAGATCGTTAAACTTTTCTTGTCTTATTAGTCCTTTCTAATGACCATATTTTGATTTATATAATAACTACTAGCAATTATTTCATAGCCGACTACTTTGACTTTTCCTTCGCGCTAACGACGGTTTATTTCCCATTTTCTGTGAAAATTTTGACGTTCATCATCGATTTTTCATACTATTAGAAATAACCTCGATAAACACGTGCTGAATATGGGTTGAATAGTTGCAAAAAAGAAAAACTAAATGGCTAATGTAAAAGGATAGTTGAAGTAAATATAGGTAAATAACTAGGAATTCAGTATGTGAGTAATGTGGTAGAGTGGTAAGTCAAAGGTAAGCTTCTAACATATAAGCTGCTAATAATATGAATGGGGAGGAAGAAAGATACGATTGTATGTGTTTTCACTAAAAAAGTTCGGCTAAACGTGACCATTATTATTACGTTGGCTAGACTGCGTATGCATTCATTGAAAGATGCATGCTGTGCACTCGCGGCTAATTTGACATCTTTCCTCTCTATACCGTGTGAAATATTGTATAGAAATTAAAGAATTCTCTCAATTATTGGGAAGATTATTGAAAGGTTACGTTCCTTACGCCATGTTTGCGAATTTTTTGCGCAAACTCATTGGTAAGTCTTGTTCGATATGCGCGTGTTGGCAACCGCACGATTTAATTGACTAGTTAGTTGTAATAAAAACTTCTAATGTCACATTTTTTTTGTATTCTATTCTCTACCATGCGAAGCTGATTTAATCATTTGAAAATGAGTTCGATTTCCTTAGAATAATTAAGAAGCTGAGAAGATTGCACAAAAAATATTTCCGTTGTCTGGTAAGTTTTGAGCTGCAATTGCCGCTGACTTGAAGTATGGAATAATCATTTTCTTGTGTATTCATACAATCATCTGCACACTCGCGATTCCTTCTAAGCAGATATGCCCATCTTGCTTGTTCCATTGAGAAATATATCCATCCGATATCTTTATAAAGAAAAAATTATATTTGTGGTGTTAGACACGAATTTGTTCATAATTCTTTTTAAGCTTTTTACCACTGTGGCAATGTCGGCACATTTCCGTTTCTGGTCCTAACTTTAACCAGCTTTAAATAATTCGTATATCAAATAAAAAGTAGGAAATGCATTGAAAATAACGAATTTCTCAATAATCTTCCTAAGAAGCAGTATAGCTTCGCATCCAAACAAATAAGAAACTATCACGTAATGTAAGAGTGAAACAACAAAGTTTGGTGACCACTATGTCGGATTCTTCATGATTTTAAAATCACCAATTTAAGCAGCTGTTATTGCATAAGCACTTTTATTAATTACATTAACATCAACATATCGAGAAGCGAGAAATAATATACACATTTTGTCATTTTAATCAATTAGATGATAATACGCATTGATCCTCTCAAAGCAAAATGTTTCACAACAAGATAGAAAGCCAATTAGTAATTACCAACCAACACATCCGCCTGACGGGCCGAGTTGGCGAAGGATCTCGCCTCACAACTCAGTGGTCTCAGATATTCAATAAAGCCGATAGCCTTAGAATGCTAGTACTTTAAAACTTTAGTTTTAGAAATTCATTCTCTGAATTAATAATCGTAATTATAACACTTTTAAAGCAAAGAAAAAAAAACAAAACAACAAATATTGGTCACTATAGCCCTAAGAGCAAGTATCCTCTTGTCATAGTTTCTGTTACTGTTTACAAGTCGTGTAATCAGGAGCCTTCAGGGAGACTCAGAGACCTCATAAAGTATATATATTCTTGATCAGTAGCAAATTCTAAATCGATTTAAGCTAGTTTGTCTTTCCCTCTGCATAATGTCTTTTCTAAACATTTTTCTGGCCGCGAGCATAAAGCTATCGACTTCAAGTTTGGCAGAAATATTGAAAGTTCTTGCACTCAGGTTGGTATTAAAATGGGGCAATTAGGTCGAAGAACACGTCCACAGTACAACGTAAACTGAGAACACCCCCGTTTTTTCAAGACGACTAAAAAATTGGTTTTTTACTCATTACTCATAAACTATACCCACCTAAACTATACATAAACTGTATATACAGATAAATGTCCAAATAAATGAATATATGGGTGATGCTGTAGTACTTGTACAAAAATGAAAAAAATTAATTTTATAGTGTGTTGTAATTTAATTTATTTTTTCAAACTTCTATAACGCAAAGAAGCAAGTTTTAAAAACCTTATAAAGTAGAAATTTTTGGGCATTTTCAAATTCACAATGCGTAAAGCATGTTGTCCGTCCATCTTTTCATTTGTGCAGTATCTGTGTTAAACATTCCGCCGTTTGCAAAAATGAAGATATCGCGCACGAGCTTGCAGGTTTTAAAAAAATACGCCTACAGCGCTCATATATCTCCGTAACAAAACCTGTGAACACTTTTGCTTTCTGTGTTTTTTGCCTGTTGCTCATAAAGTACAACAACACGACACATACACCACATAAATTTTTATTCTGAAAATAGAAAAAATCAGCTGCTCCCATCCAATATTATAGAGTACGAAAATGTAGTTCTTTTTTTGTTTTATAATCCCGTTGAGTGGTTTAAGAGATTCGGCCACGGAAGGATATTTCCTACTTGTTTTCTCACGTATGTTTCTCTACCATAGATACCTATTCAATTTCAGATTTTCACCACGAAAGCAGGAGACATTTATCAAGGATGACGCAAATCACCGTGGTCTAGTGAGCTAATCATTTTGCATTTACGTAAAGGTTGGAACTAAACATGTTTTACAATTTGTCTTATTTTTGAATGACAGGACAAGATGAGGTGAACATAATGAAGAAAACAACTGTATTAGTTTTTGAAATCCTTGAAAAAGCGTGGAATACCCGAAATTGTGCCTTGATAGATATGAAAGTTGAATTTGGCGTTGACGAAGAAGGTGATTTTCGATTTAAAAGTAAACAAAATTTCATCAATTTATTTTCAAATTTCTCTTTACCGTAGGTGAAATTTTTTGGTCAATATCATAGATTCAGATGCGTGGCGTCTTTGGCTTGCCGGTGATAATCGTTTGATGGTTGACAAACAAGTCTACCGCCGATTTGGATGTGGTGAAAAGCAACTTCGTTTCGGTCTGCAAACAATTACAAGACATTATTCCAAAGAACGATCATTTGATCGTAATATTGATGGGAAGTGCTTCAGATTTGGATCACTGCGAAAAAATCTCCAAGAATTGTAAAGCCTTAGGCTTAAATACCGAACTTCGCGTGACATCAATGAAATTATAAATTGTTTAAATTATATATTCATAAATAAAAAGTATTTTTGATAAATAGTTACATATTTTATTGAGTATTATAAGTAAAAAGCAGGCGGCGATGATACGGCAGATCGAGCAGCTTAAAGCCGAAAATACTGCATTGAAAGCAAACCAAGGCCAGGAAGTGGAAGCGGCAGCTAACAGCAGAGTGTCAGGAACTGAGGCAGTAAAAAAAGTCGTGGGGAAACGATAAAGTAGTACAGTTACACTTTGGCGAAGTGTACACCAACTGTATGACCTTCTACAACCGGGCTGAAAACAGAATTCTCAAATGCGGATCAACGTCGAAAGCTAAAAGCATGCTGGAGTACAAGACAGTTCTCATCTTCGTCGTACGAAGCCTGTTGACGGCTTTTAACATGCTTCTCAGCTCCCACCCCATCGCCACTCACAAATATGCTATGGATCTACTACATGCCAATCTCAAACTAGCGAACGAGACTGGCTTAGAAGTGAGAGTTGTCGTCCGCGACAGAATGATCTCCAACAAGGACACAACAAAAAGCTTTATAAGTGTATAAATGGAAACGAACAGACGGCGTATATTACTAATATTACTAGTGTACGACTACCTCCACATATTAGACGCATTTAGATCTAAAGTGAGGGACAACTAGTCAATAGGTTTCTCCATGCAAGCGAAACTATCGCAAAGAAACACGCCCATCTCTGGATTCTGGGCGCAGAGGGGCTCCGTACAAAGAATGTTATTACCCCGGTATATGATCAAAATAGTGCAGTTTTTCAGCAACGTAACTCCAGCGGCGATCAATTCAAATGTCTTTACGAATAATGCCGACGAAGCCAAGCGCACCTGCAAATTTTGCTCGAGCCTCGTGCAGTTCATAAATGTATTCCATCGGAGCTTCATATCGGCCAGCAATTGGGAGAAGCTGAAAGGCGAACTGCTAGCTGTGAGCGATTATTTAGAAACAACATTTGAGGCGTACAACGTAGCGGCTGACACGCGGATGACCATCAAAAATTTCATCCGCGTAATGAACGACCTGGTGGAGGCTTACCCTGGCACAACTATCGCCTCATACAGGGACAAGGACCTTGAATTCTTCTTCATTAAGATGGCAGTCAACAACAGAAGAGGAACCAGGTCACTGGAGGAAGTCTTAAAACTGACCAACCGATTAATGAACATGCAGATGTCCAAATATAAAAGCGGATTTAAAACGAACGTCGATTACTTGCTAATGACAAAGATGAGTTATGAAACTGACGCCGCGGCCGAAGAAGAACCTACACCATTTGACCTTGATTGGGAGGTATTCAGCGATCTGATCCTCAAGCGGCTGAACAATAAAGAAGAGCGCTACCTGTGGCTACTCACAGGATACGGGATAGCGCGCTACATCCCTGAGCAGCTGAATTGCCACTATTGTTTACGCGAGCTGATCGAACAGGAAGATGATTTTTGCGAGGAGGTGAGCGGTGAAAAAATAGCAAAAGACCCAATAACTTGACCCTCACCTCCAAATACCTGGAGCCGACGTTTCCGAAACAACAGGTCCAGGGCATAGGTGAGTGCGCGCAGGCAGCTGTGGTGGCACGGCTTGCCTTCTTCTGAGAAGCAGGCTCCTGCACCAGCGGCAGCAGCCACCGCATCAATTTACTTGGCTACGTATTGCAAATACTGCTAACCGGAAAAAATTGGAGGGAGCCACTTGATCGAAACGTTTCTTCATTGTAAGGTAAATATATTATTCTATATTTCAACATATAATATTTACTCATTTATTTTTATTCCATTACAGTTTACGAAAGATGCAAGACACTGCCCACCATATAAACAAGGGACAATTTTGTATTAAATACAGTACACACTGTATACAGTACAATAAAGGTACATATATGAAAAAATATTTTTGTTATATATTACTTATATAATTAT
>KK499839.1:50702-93396 GCA_000688715.1 Glossina pallidipes
GCCTTTTTGTATACTAAGAAATGATCATGATCAGGACATCGCTTAAACCGGTGCCATAGATCCATTTTATTTTTCCTCAATAACGAAATCGTGTGGTTCCACCAAGGAAGTCTAGCTCGTTTAAAAAAGCTGCTGGATTGGGGAATAGAGAGGTGAGCAACCGTGCGAATCGCTTTAGGCATAATAGCAGCATCATGGTTGCAGTTGCCGTTAAAAGGCTTTGAATTCAGATATGACTCGACCTGTTTGGAGTAATTGATCCAATCCGCTTTATCTAGGAGGAATTTGGCCTGTTTTGCAGGAGTAGCGGAGGACTTTGAAAGTTTAAGATCGATTATGATTGGAAAGTGATCACTGAAATAGACCAGGAAACCAAAGGAAGAAGTGAGGGAGAGCAACATGTTAAATCAATATGTGAAAATGATGAGTTGAAAAGTGCGTTGGTTTTCATCATTTAAAATGCAGAGGTTGCTTTGAAGCAAGGCCTTTTCTAAAACAGTACCACGAGTATTGTTTACTGCTGAGCCCCAGATGGTATTCAAGCTATTAAAGTCGCCGCATATAATTAATGGGGGGAAAGTAGGGAGAATAAATTGTAGAGTTCTTGCTGAGAAAACGATTGCGAAGGTGCGATATAAAGCGAAAGCACTGTAAATTTTATGTTTAAGATTATTTGTAACGCTACGGCTTGTATGTTGAAGCTAAAATTTATGCGTTTGTGAGGTATACTTGATTTTATAATAACACCAACTCCTTGTTTGGAATATGAATTTTGATCAGCATTCGTGAAGTATCCAGTATATGATTTGGGTGGAATAGGATGAAAAGCGCTTCTACAATGGGTTTCTTGAAGGGATATAAAGGTTGAATTAAAATCATTTATTAGTGAACGGAGTTCATCAAAAGTATTTATAAGTCGTTTAATGTCCCATTGTAGAATTTTAAAAACTTTATTTAATTGTAGTGACATGGAAACGAAGTGGTAGGAAGGTTAAGTTAACATGTCATCGTCTCCGTCGGGAATATCGCTATAGGAATTTTGCGAGAATAATTTGTTCTTACCAGCAGAATAATCTGTACTTTGCATACATTTGAAGTGCAACGAGTGGGCACACGTGAATAATTTAAATTTGACGGTTGATTAAGGGATGGAAGATTGGATTCATTGCAGCTTGTAATTTGTTGATTAGAATTGAGAGGTGGTGATTTTGGTGAATTTATTTTATTAGATTTTAGGATAAGTGTTGTTGTTTTAGTTTTTTCGATATTTGCTATTGCTTTGATTTTTTCAATATCATCTTTGGCTGGTGATGGAACTGGTTTCGCAATATGGTCTTGATTGATGGTAGAATAGGTTTTTCATTGGAAGGAGTTGGAGTTAAAGGCTTATTAGCCACGATTTGCGAGGCAGCAGCAGCGAAGGTATTACTTGTGCTAATTCTTTGGGCTCCAGATGGATTTATTTCACGGTATTTGCGTCGTGCTTCGCCCATGCTTTAGTAATTTTCTGTTTTGATTTTTAGAGTTTCACGCATTTGTATAAAACGTGGGCATTGTTTGTCTATCGCCGAGTGTTGATCATTGCAGTTTATGCAGAAACTACGTGTACAGATTTCAGCATGTGGAGGAAGACCACAGTTAGCACATGATGAAGCACTGGTGCATCTTTTTGCCGTTTGACCCAGGCGTTGGCAGTTTTTGCACCTCATTGGATTTGAAATGAAGAGTTCCACTTTACATTTATACCACGCCACATCAACTGTTCACGGTAACCGGCAGCGATCGAATGTCAAAATAATCCTTCCTGTAGCAGAGCGAGTTTTTCCGTCGTCGTTTAGTTTGTTGAATTTATAGACTTCAGGCACTCCTTGATTGCACATTTCGCGAACAATTTCATCTTCCGGCACATGCTTTAAGCACGGGGCATAAATTACCCCTCTAACCGAGTTCAGTTTTTCATGCAGTTTGGCGGAAATAGTACATAAATTAGCCAATGATTTCGACTTTAAGAGCTTTTCGGTTGCCATAATGTATTTTTTGTTCTTGTTTTGTCTAATAGTATCATAATGCGCGCATATGGCATGTCTAATTTATGTTTACTTTCTTTACCATAATCCTCTATTATAGACTGGGTCAATTTTGTTTGTTTTGTTGGTATTCGTGAATTACTGGTGGGGCCTTGAAAATACTAGTTCGTCGGGACAGAATTGATGTATAGTGAAGGGTCATGTTAAAACAGTATTGGAAGTATTTTATCCAAACATCCTAATCACTTAATACAGTCGGTAAATATGAACGGATACATTCGTTTAAGGTTCAGTGGCTGCATTATACTATATCTAGTATTTGATGGTGATGGCCTGTTGATAATATTTTGTCTATTCTGAGGTACTTGCGTAAATCTTCCATTAAGGCGTTTTCATATTTTGTGCTTTGGTCTGGTATGAGCGTCTTCGTAGCTCCTTAATTTATCGCGTTTCGTTGCCATTTTTCGTTTTTGATAGAGCGACAATGGTGTCAATGACTACTGGGTCAAACACGGTCGATGGTGTTGGTTTTAATGTTATAGGAGTTTGGCATTTGTTCTAGTTGCAGCGTTTTGGTATTGTGGGCACTTTTTGATATATTTAGCTTATGCTTTTGTCATTTGCGGCCAGTAATAATGTCTCCGTATTTTCATTAGGGTACGTGTAATCATGTAGGATCGCCTTCGCCGGGATCGTTGTGGTACTTTGTGAAAATCTCTTTGATTTCGGGCTTAAACATTTTGTCTATTATTGTCACCTTTTGGAGTAGCGCTACTTTTATATATTTTTGCCCATTATTTTAAATCAATTCTGCGATACAGATTCGAAAAATTTCTAATTTGGTGACGTTTTGAATCGTGACTTTTCTAAGTACACCGGCTTCTGTTTCAAGCCTTTCAGTTGATATCCTTATCAACGGTATTGCAAGAAAAAAATTGCTCCACTACCTCGCGACGTCCACCATAATTAATTTAGAATTAACACACTCGTCTTCCACGAAAAAATTAATCCACCATCGTAGTGTGCACTATTTTTTTTTTTAGAATTAACCTAAACTGTTTTAAACATTCTGTCCTATTTATCTTACGGTTGGGAAAACCCAAAAAAGTGAAGAAACGAAAACCTACTTAGTTGTAATTTTAGATCAAATATCGGAACGTTAACGATCATCTGTCGCGGCCATTTATCTAGAATGTAACGAAAAAATAAAACATCAATACCTATCAACCGGGCGAATAGCAATCAACCGGACTACACACTGGCTCATGTTAGTTTTTTCTTTCAGTCAAGCAAGTAATTATTTCCTCCTTGTTCAAATATTTTTGTGTTTAATGTGCAGGTCACAGTTTTTGTGGAAGTTTGACAAAATGTGGTACACTGACGTCTTTTAGCCCTGGGAAATAGATTGGATCGGATCGGTATTACGGCTCTTTTCAATATAACGACTAGTTTACTTTATTTAATTTCATATTTTAGTGCCTTCTGGGCTACCGTATAGCTAAGTAGCTTAAAAGGGCCATTTTTGGCTATCGCGAACAGGGAGCGTCCACGGAGTCCTCTGACAAAAAAAGGCCGTTTTACGAAGTACGGCGTACTAAATTGATACGAAAAGGTTTGATCCGACGGAATTTTGAAGTGTCCTATTAAACAAGCTCCGATCTGATAAAAATTGTTCTTTAGTAGAGATTTGACATAAAAATTAACCGCAGAAAAATTGATATAACCATTTTTTAGACCTCACCACATGTGACGGCTCTCATGAAAAATATGACAATAGAGTTTAATTTGTACATTTCAATAGATTTTTATTACAAAAAATGGTAAATAGTAATAAAACCTTTAACAAGATAATTATATTTGCATAAATTATTTTGCACTTCTACGCATTTTCTAGCACGTTTTATTTCTAAGGCGGTATCAAGTAATTTTTGTTTTCGTCATTTTCTTATTCCCGCTTAACTTTTGCTTTTTAATAAGAAAAATTTTTACTGTTTAATGACGATAAACTTGTTGTTCTTGTGTAATGTTATTGTACTGAGCATAGTTTTGTAAAACTTTTATTCTTTTTATATTTCTCTCGGTTGGTGTGCAACGAATTATGAAATAATGAAATTATATAAAAGTAGCGCTATTACTGCGTTCTTGATGCCAAGTTAAAAGGATTTTGTTATAAAATAACTGATGTAGAACTAACTTGATATAGGAAGGGAAAGAAATGCCCGCACACACGTATATGTCTTAAAGTTTGCTAAATTCGAAATAAGTTTACATAAAGCATCAACGAAAAAAAAAAAGGAAATGTACGAAAATGTGTTATTCATATGATGGATCATTCAAATATGAGATGCATTTACGTTTCGACGAAGGAATTTTTTAGTTTAGTTTAGTTAAGTAAATGCCGCAATGCATAAACAGAATTTTCTTTTGCCTCCCTATGTAACGATATGAAATTTTTCTGCACCAACAATGTACACGTTCATTAATGATGTGTGTGGACTGAGGATTTCAGAAATTTTGCGAAATTATGTCATTTGATGTTTGCGTTATATTCAAAAGCGTTATTGTAAAATTTTCAGACAAAACTTTCTTTTAGTCGCTTAATAGAACCCTTTAGCATATGTGAAGAAAAAATTCATTACCTGAAAAAAGTTTTTACCTCAAAGTTTTGAGCTTTTGCCCAAGTACCCGAAAAGAACTGGAAAGGAAATTTATTGTATTATATTTTTTCGAAACAGTTCTTATTCTTTTCCCGTTCCTATTTATAAAACATCTTTAGAATAACGTTCTGCAAAGAAATACACAGCAAATTTTCAATAAGTTCATCCAAACATTTGTTTTTAAGACAAGATCGCTTTTTTTCTGGTTGAAGTCGCCAAATACAGAAAAATTTAAATTTTTCAATTTATTTAGCTGCAAACATTACATTAAGTTATTTTTATTTAGGCTGATAATCGCACAAAAAGAAAAATAGTATAGGTGGGGCTCTTTATTTCAAGATACCTCGCCAGCATGTCTCCGATTTTGCCATTTTAAAAAATTTTTGAATATTTTTTTCATGCTTAGGTTTTAAACACCATAATGCGTTATTTCACTTTCCACGGTGGGACTTGAATATGGCAAATCATATGCTTTGATATACATGAACAAAACAAACAAGGAAAGGAAAAAGAAAAAGCGGCTCAAGTTTCCATTGCGGTAGAGTGTTCAATAAAGCTGATAGCCTTAGAACGTTGGTGCTTTAATACTTTAGTTTTAGAATTTATTTTTCCGGATAAATTAATTATAATAATAATACTTCTTATGTTTTTTTTTTGCTTTTTATTCCCCACGTCAAAAGAGGTTTTTGAATACATTTTAGGAAAAATGAATGCCAGTGAAGGCATAAGAAGCACATACATGCCTCCGGTGATCCGTTTAGCCCTTACTTTTAAGGTGGTGGGGCCTAGAGGATATCAATGGTTGGCGGATGGAAACCAGTGTTTACTGTTGTATCGGAAATGATACAAGAAAAAGAGAAAATACTTTGCGCGGAATGGGTTCGGCGAGGTATTAATGCCAATTTTCCACTTATACGTATGCGATTCGAATAAATTCAATGCACTCAAATGTACTCAATGTACTCAATAGCATGTAATTAATAAGCATAGCATCCTTCTATTCCTATTATGAATACAAACCAATACACACATTGTAACGCATAAATAGGATTATTGTCGTACCAGCTAGTAATAAGTACGAACGTAGCTATAAGCAAGTTGTGACGGTACATCGGCGTTGTTGGCAGCTATATATAACAGCCCCATTCACAACACAGATTGCATTTCAGTTGTACCAAACCATCGCAATTAAAGAGGCAAATCCTTTCTTTAGTTTAAATATCGTTGATTTTACGGATAGAGGATGCACCCCTTAGCTTCGTCGCTGTCGCTGAATAACTGATAGGTATGATAGGACGATTAGGTTTATGAGGTTGATTGAATTAAGTAAGTCGCTACCCGGACTATTTGACTTTACGGATAGCGGATGGCTGGTTTAACTTAGTCGCTGTCCCTGAATGACGCATTGGATGAATAGGCATACTCGAGTTGATTGAATAAACATTTAATAATGGTTCCTAGCGGTTGACAGGGTTGGCTGTGGTAACGAAAAATGTTTGTTTGCAGAATCGCGGAGAAGGGAGCACCGTGAAGTGGAACTAAGCAAAGGCAACCAAGAAAATGTAAAGAGCAAAATAATAATCGAGAAACGGTCCGGGATTTGGCCATATTCTATTTTTTTTTTCTTTATCCACAAAAACATCAGCCATAATCAAGCAGTTGCAAAGCAATATTTGGAAAAATGAATAAAAATAAATTATTTAAGAGACACGCAAGTCCAAATATTTTTATTTTTTTATAAACTTCTTTGAAACAGACTTACCTTATCATTATTATATTAATTGTGTCGGTTATCTTGACAAAGGATTAAGCCACAAAGTTTTTCGGTATCTCTAGGCAGACCGTGAGATTTCCTGGGTTTAGTTTCTCGATGTTCGAATGTCTGAATGTGCTCAGGGAAGCCTCTTGTTCTCTAGTTATAGGAAGAGGTGTAATGCTGAGCAGCGATACTAGGGCGTTCAAGGGGCAGGATTTTGCCGCTCCGTTCATGCCAATGTAAGCGAGATGATGGGCTTTATTTAGTGTCATCGCCGTCGCTTCTTGTTTTACCTTAGGTCATCAAGCCAAAGCTGTATAGGGTGATTGTATATGACCAGTAATTCATATTTGGGCTTACACCACATGATTGTATTGGCACTGACAGGCAAAGAGTGCTCTGGTCGCTTTTTCGGGTAACCGTTTCAAACGAGGGTTTCAGTTTAGGTTTTTGTCAAAACTAGGCTTAACTATAAATAAAACACCCGAGCATTTATGTCTTTTTGCTAACATGGGAACGTCAACTAATTTAAATCCAAGTTCATACTTACACGTAGCGCAAACATTAATAACTTTCTTTGCGCTAATTCAAGCAAATCAATATCGCAATAACCACGTCTCCAAACAACCGAACTCTAACGTAGACCTAACAAAGACCGTATAAAGACATTTAGTGATATGAAGATCGTCAAATCCCCTTCATCACCACTAAAAGTGAAGTGGCTTTATTAGCAATTGTTAAACTTTAGTTTAGAATCGAAAACAGCTTCAAAACCGTTAAAAGTACTGACTTTTTTCGACATACAATTAATTAATAATTCATTCGAAATCGAACGAATAAAACATTGTCGGCGCATATTAGAACTTTTTCATTGCGAACACAACTAGGAATATTGTTATCAGTAATTAGGAAAAATAAAAGGGCATTTAAGTGGCCCCTTTGAAGAACTCCAGACGATACCGAAATACCACGAGAAAAAGTTGAGCTAAACAATACTTTTTGATTTAAACTATGCGGCTATATTGCCTGAGAAACCAATCCGCTTCAATTCATACATTAGAGGAATGTGGCAGACTCAAAAATTTTGGAAAATTGAGTATAGATCGCGTCAGCTTTTTTAATTGAAAAAAGGTTTGATATATATTAGAAGTCAATTCTAATAAATTAGTGGAGGTTGGCTATCCCACTGGAATAACAGGCTGATTGAATTGCGATTCAAATAGTTTAGTCAAAACACTTTCGCTCTAGTTTCCAATATCATCTTGGGGACAATTTTTGCACAATGGTTAAAGATGATCTTCCAAGGAAAAAATACTGTTTTTTTATAATAAAGGTATAAGTCAGTCGAGTGTGTGTTTGGAACAGAGAAGTCTTATTTTTTTATATAAGACTGATGTTATTTGACATATAAAGAATTGTGGAATGGATATCAATATTTTTCTGATTTTCATTTCTCTTATTGCCTGTGATTCAATTTCACATACAATGCCTTCGAAGTAGGAATTGCACGTTATTTTAGCAGTTCAAGGCGTATTTTATCTTCGTCGTCATTATCATTAGAACCAATGTCTGAACAGTACTCAAGTTGATTTAATAGTTTTTTCAATCCTTTACATTTAGTTTGGATTCCGTTAACATTAGCCCACATAAGTTTCCTTTGTGGATCATTTCATATACAAAGCTTCTAATAAAAAGTTGCAACAACATGTTCATTTTTACTCTTCTCTGAAAGCCTCTTCATTTGAATATCGGATAGAATCAGCTCCGATAAATAAACCGTAATCTAACTCATCTGCTGCTGTGGTCATTGACAATGCAGTCCTTGAAGCTATCGCGTCTTTTTTGCAAGACTAGGTGCTGATGTTAAAGTCACACTTATAAAATACGCCTTATTTTAATTTTTATAACTGTTGATAGATCTGAATTTATCCTTTTTATGACAAAAATAAGCAGAGGATACGAAAATCTTTAACAAGCAAATTAATTTTGCTGAGTTTGAACCACACCAGCTTGTGTTCTGGGGCACCCTCTAACGTAAGATCCCCTAAATAGAGTGCCTTCGCGTGGAAACAGAAATATAATTATTGGTATTTTATCACAAAAATAATTGAAGGATTGTATTGTATCTTGATCCAGTGAGATCAACAGAGTAGTTTCGTTTTTTTTCATTTTTTCATTTTCGTTTCAATTATTCAATTATGTTATATAATATTAAGTAGTTTTTTTAATAGTTGGAGAGCTATTTTCCACTAGACAGAACAATAAAGTTACTTATTGACGACACAAACGTTGAACAGGAATGTATGATTATATACAAATTCCCTCCTATTTCAATGTCAACTAAGTAGGAATGTTTACGTAACCATTCAGTTCCTTGTCTTCATTTTCGGGTTCGAAGGACAGCTGTAAGTTTTGGCGTAATAATGCATAAAGGCTTCTAAGGAAAAAATTGAATGCAGCAGAATTGAAAATTATTTGCCTCTAAATTAGAGCCGCTAGTGCCCCTCTTTTTGCTAATGCTAATGAGCGTCCAAATACTTTAGCTTTCTCGTCAACCAGGTTGAAAAAGCCAAGGCTATCGAAGGAATGCTATTTACGCGAAAAAGAATTAGGCAAGAAGGCAATTGATGCGACTAGCATCATAAAGTTTTAAGTAAAATCTTGGTTACTGAAACATATGTCAGATAATTATTTCGAACTTTGAAGAGGTCAATGAAAGAAAAGACGCGGGAAGCGAGGTTTGTCTACGTAGTTAGAAATGTTGGGCTATTGACGGAGAAATGCTTATGAGAGTTCTGACTATGAGTTATTGTATAATTAATAATAATAATTTCGTCAATGTACTGTCTATATGCACATATAAACAAAATAAGGAACAAACATAACCAACGCGATCGCGAAAGTGCTAAATTCCATTTTTGCTGAAAGCATGGCAGTACGCCAGACGCCCTATATTGAATAAATGCTGTAGCGTTTCACATTTCAAATCGGCAAAAATTTGTAAATTGTCAATAAACTTAGTCTAATATTCAAGCATATAAGCAACCAAAACACAATAACAAATATTAATTCAATTTGAAAGTTCTAGCCGAACTTGCCTTGGCTTCTTATAAACTTAAAAAAAAATAACCAATTGCATTCTTTAACTTAGATAGGGACACTCTTTGCCGAATCTACTTTCGCGGCTAAAGAGTGCTGGACTTGGCGCAATACGCCGAACAGCCATGAAATTGTACACTAACTTCGGATTCATAGGGAATCCTCCACTGTTTACAAATTTCCAACACAATACTGACAATATTAAAATGTAGATATGCAAATAAAAACTTTATGAAATGTTCTCTATTAATGAATCCACGAATTTCCTAACCGCCATCTTTTTATACACTGGCGGCAAGCAAAGAATTACGTATCCTATCTAATAAATACACACCGGGTTTCAAGATAATAGTAAGCGGAGCAATAACTTCGAAAGGACTCCATAGTCGTTTCGGTTAACTTTGAGTCTTAATCTGAAAGATTAAGAAAGAATTTCAGGTGTTGTTTGTCCTTGAAGACTATTGTTATTATTTATTGTACGGGGCTATGGTGAATTGATAAAATAATTATTTTTAGAAAAGAAAAATGATCTTGTTTTTATAATGCCGTCATACACATATAAGTCATGAGAAGAGGACCTCAAAAAAAGAAAGTGGATTTTACCCAGGTAGCTCCATTGTCACTCTCCCACTTTAATTTCATCGGATAAAGCATACTTATCAATATAAGTTTGAAGTTCTCGTATTTTTTCATCAACTTTCTCTTCGTACCAAAGGCGTTCATACTCATATTTCTGAAGCTCGTTGATAGCCTCTTTCATTTTAGCGATTTCATCATTCGTAACGTTTTTCGATGTATCGACTTTGGAAGTTGTAAGTCTGCTCAAAAGGAAGTACTTCTCAAATTCGTAATTATTTTTTGGTGGATGCCTTGTTGGATTGTCTTGCAATATTTTCTCAATTCTTTCATTCAAAAACGTAGCGAGCTCATTTCGTTGTGTTTGTTCCACTGAAACTTTAACTGTTGAATTTTTGTCTTCCGTCGAAGGCTCGCCCTTGTCTAATGGCCCTTGTGTTGGTACTGAATCATTGCTAGATTGTGCTGCCAAATTTAGTACTGCTGACATCAGTATTAAAATTGAAACTAATTTTTTCATTTTTAAGAATTTTAATTGCTTGGAAAACGCCGTAACAGTGTTAATGACAACTTCATCAGGAAGATATTCCTTTTTTATACAAAATTTTTCAATCCAAGCTCTGTGTAAATTATTACAATTCATTTTTTTTTATCGTGCTAAGTGAAGATAACTTGATTTATTAAAAATACTCTAAGTAATTCTCTAAATAGTTACTGAAATGTGCACAAACCAAAATACCTGAGTAAATATGAGACTAAAATTTAAAATTCCGATTAAAGATATTTTAGTCGTTTAGTTGCTTATTTGCCATATGAGAGTAAACAAGAATACGTATATATTCATATTGGTTTGAACAGTGGGTCTCATTCCAACTGAATCACGGTAATTTCGATTTCATTATTCGCTGAAATAACCTTTGGTAAAAAACGAGACATTCGGAGATGCGAACAATAACTCCGAAAACTAGAGTTTTAGTGAACACGACAACCGATTGGGATTGTTATCGGCATATTTAATTTCGGCATTTTAACGTTGGGAAATACGTTATACAATGTGATTTACTGGTAAACAGATACGTAGAAAATAAAAAAAGTGGAACATTTTATAATAATGGTAATATTAGTAATTATGGTAGTATTAGTAATAGTAATAATAATAAGACTAATAAAAATAATAAGCTCCTAAATTTATTAGCGAGACGTCGGTTTTGAGTTTTTAGATAAAACATTGTCGTCATTAATTTTGTCTTCGAACCAAGGACGCTCATACTTATATATCGTAAATTTATTAATAGCATTCTCCATTGCGACGATGTCGCAGTGGATTCCTGAAGTCTGCTTAAACTGAAGTACATGGTAAATCGTTAAAAGTTTTTTGATAAGCGCTTCTTATGATTTTTTTGTTATATTTTATCAATTTTGTTATCTAAGAAGATAACGGATTCTTTCCATCTCAATTGTTTTACTGACTGATCTTCTGGCGTAGTCGCCCTGACCGGTAGTGGAATACTTGACTCATTTCCGTCCAGTATTGTTATCAGTTTTTTTTGCGGGTAGTGTTTGGCGTAGTCTCAACACCGCAGCCCGTTTCCTTATCTGTGATAAACACTGATATCAGCACTAGAATTTAACCTAATTTTTCCGTTTTTGAAAATTCGTAGTCGTTAACGCTGTCAATGAAACACGAAGCTATCGACTTCAAATTTGGCGAAACCTTGGAAGTTATTGCATGCGGGTTGATATTGAAAATAGGCCAAACCGGTCGAAGGATACACTTGCAGTATTACGTAAATTGAGAACACGTCCGTTTTTCAAGAGAAATGAACAATTGGTTTTTCGTTCGAGAAAATAATTTATTTATTTTGTGGAAATATTCGACTCACAATGACAGAAATTGGTATACGAAGCGAATTTCTAATAAATTAGGATTACTTATGTAACAATTTATAAGACAGATGGCTATGAATATCATTTCTTAGGATCTAAATCGTAGTTGTTTACTAGTTGAACATATAGCGTGATTAAAAAATTCTGCTGTTAGTCCGTTGGTATTTATCTTTTTTTTCATAAACTTCATTCAATCAAATTCAAGTCAACTAAACAAAGTTGTTATCACATGGTAATTAGTTCGACATTCATTCAAAACAATTGTAGGCTGCATAAAATATCAAATCATCACCATTATCCCACCTATGGAATAATATGCTTCCAACTTAATTCAGATTAGGAGAGGGCTTGAAACTTTCACACTTTACTTTTATGCAAAAGTCGATGTGATTGTCATTTGTAATTTTTCTTCTTTTTCTTTGGAAAATTCGGGCTTATGTGTGCATGGAAGACACGCTTGAGTTGCACAGTCTGGTCATAACCAATCTTGCATGACCACTTTAGATAAGCTTCCGCACATTAATAAAAAATACACTTAAAGTGGATGACTGTTGTGACTCCAAAAAGGTGTTTCGTTGCCGGTAACAACTTCAAAGTAGTCGACACTTATATCACAAACAAAATTATTTTCGGCCTTGCTTGCTTGCCACGAATTGTTAAAAAACCCAAATTAAGAGAAATTAAATTATTAATAATTAACTGCAAGCCGTTGGAAAATCTTTTGAAATAATTTATTAAAACACAGGAAACAAGTATTTAAACGAATTAACGTTACATTGACATACTGGTCAAAACATTCAGCTAAAATTAATAAATATGATCCGTTGAGCATTTACTCTGAAGCGATAAATTTTTTTTGCTTTACTGCTACACCACCACCATCAACAGATACATTTGTCCCTTTTTTTGTAATAGACAGATCGCATAAAGTGTCCCTATCCTTAATCCCCGTAAAATTCTGGGCCAATTTAGCCAGGTCTGCGATCATGCTCGTCTCTTTTCGGTAGACTTAAGTCCACAAAAATATAGACAACTAGTTAAAATGTATCAATTATCAAGTTTAAGAGTAGACGCGATCCTTTTCCAATACAGAAAAAAACACAGAGGATCTACAAAAAATGTTTACCTAATGTTTAAAACAAATAGTTAGCATATCAGCGGCGTTTCCTTAAAAAACCCCCGCGTCAAAGTCAACGGTGTAAGTTTTGCGGACGTTGAATGATTTGAGATATGCTTTGAAATGCAATGCAATGCCGAAGGCAATGGATACAATAAGCGAACGCGTCTTCATTTATCTGGGAATTAAATATCGCAGAGCTTCGTAAAACATTTCTAGAGCCTGGATGGTTGCCACTTTCCAAAAGTAAGTTTCTGAATACGTTGCAGTTATTTTAAAAATTATACTCATTCTCCAAAATCGATGCACTTAGTAATAAAATGTGCAGGGAATATGACGGCACCGTGAACACACGCGTGATTGATGAAGAAGCATTTAAATATTTTAGACATTTGATTGGACCTTTCTTTCTGCTTTTAGCAGCTAGTGACTGTTTTAAATAAGAACAACTATTGGTAGCTATGGATGCGCACTGGTTTTGTTTGTAAAATAAAGTAAGAAAAATGGAAGCTTTCTTTTTCTATGTACTTTGATAATTGATATTGTTCTGGAACATTTAACTTATGAAATAAAAAATGCCATATAAATGGAAAAAATGCAGGAAAACGGGTTATGGTCGTACCCGTAAGTGACAAAGAAATGTAGAAAACATTTTTAGAAGTAACAGCAAAAAGAAAATTTGCTTCGATTAAACGACTTTAAGTATTATTTAAAAGGGAATCAAACTAAGCTTTTGGAGTGTAACGCAAAAATGATCGTCTTCTTCCTCTTTATGAATTCATCAACTCATCAATGGGTGACTTCCCTTCCTCCCTTACCCGTTCAAACCATGTATTAACCCTTTTTTGCACTAACTCTTTTACTGCACTAACAGGTATTCTTAAGAAAAATTTAATATAACACGTAGTGACGTCCACCATAATTAATTTAAAATGAACACACTTAAGTTTTTGTTTTCTACTCTCCAATCGTCTTTATGCGATGCCCATATCGCTAATATTATTAAGAAAAAATTAATCCATCAAGTCGTGGCGTCCATCACGTTTAGAAAGAAAATTATTTACATTGAATATAAAAGTGTACCATTTCTGCAACCGTGAATCTTTTTTGAAAATGGGTGGCAGGCAGTAAACAGACAGAAAGAGAGACATGACTCAATCGATTCAGGACCCACAACGAACAATAAATGTGTTTAGTAAAGCTCCCGGTTCATATTTCCTAGTGTTACTCAATACACAGTGCTACACAACATTAAAAATGAAAACCTTTTCTTTGACATATTGAAAATAAGTAAGAAAGTTATATTCGACGGGGCCCGAATCTCACATACCCACCACTATGGTTTTCCCATTCTACTCTCCAAGTTCTTTTAATTGATATCCATCTCGCTGGTATTATTAACAAAAAAACCTACCGTATTCATTTTAGAATTAACCAGTTTTATTATGTTCATTTGAAGAATGTAAAAAATACTTTTACACATTCTGTCTTGTTTGCGTTATCATAAATATTTATGCTTATTACCCCGTAAACAATAATATTTAATTACTTGTAACTTTGCGTGGCCATGGCCGATTTTTTCCATTTTTGCATGTAAAGTGTAGAATGTTTCGTAAAGTATATGTGGAAATTTGCAGCTTCTTATCTTCCATAATTTGTGAATAATGAGCACAAAACCACACGTTTGTGTTTAGAAAAACGGAGTTGCGTTCAGTTTACGCTTCACTGGGGGCTTATGCCCTGAACAATTTGGCCCAATTTAATATCAACCTGCATGCAAAGACTTCTAATGTTTCTATCAAATTTGGACCCGGGATCTACGTTTATGCGACCAGCAGAGTGTCAAAAAGACACACCCCGCAGACACAATTCAAAAATTTATGCTGACAAAGAATGTATATACTTTATAGAATTTCATATTTTTCAAGTGCGTGTTTATGGCGATGCGGGGCCAAAACTCAACCTAATGTAGTACAAGATCAATCTTCACATAGAGCAGCATTCAAGAATAGGCCAAGATGGCCTGAAGCATTGAAAATTATACCCTTTCGACGTATGAACTTCAGTTTTCGTTATAAGGGAGGAGATTGAAGAATTGCCCCAGCCGGTCAAAAGTTTTTATACCAACTTAGAATACCGAAATATTACTACACTTTTGCCGAGAAATTTTAAAAAGTTACAATTTTTTTCCATACACGACTTTTCAGAATAGGGCGTTATATGGGGAGTGGTCGAAAAAGCGGACCGATCCGAACGATTTTCAAAAGTGTTCGTCCTTCGATAAAAACACGTGATTTGTACAAAATTTCATCAAAATATCTCAAGATTTGCGACTTGTAGCTTGAACAAATATTTGCATGGACAAACCTCGAACGGACAGACACGCTTAGATCAATTCAGATTACGATTCCGAATCGATCGGTACAATAAAAGGTGAGTCTATCTTAAGCCATTCTGCGTGTTACGTACGTCCGCACTAAGTTAACATACTCTATATCATAAGTGGCATAGGGTATAAAGAGTACTTCGGATTACTCAATGTATATGAAAAACTTAAATGATTCGAAAAATTTCTGGAACTTTTGTTCTCATGTTTTTTTTTTTTAAACAAAATTGATCGAAACTAATGACGTGATATAAATGCTATTCCACTTGATAAGCGTTTATGAGACAATAATCTTTAATTTTTAATATTTATGAGAAAAATGGTGGTATAGGGATTGCAATGGACGGACTTGCCCAACTTAAACTTTTGGATTTTCCCCTTTTCTTGTTCTTATTTTTTAACTTTTGTTGTCCATTGTTAACTAACACATCACTCAATAAGTCTCCGGTTTAGCACATATATAGCCTCACTGTTGAAAGACCCATATGATTTCTGGACAATATCAACCTTTAAATTATGCATAACAAAATTTTGACAAATTTGTTTACGGGTTACGGTTGGTTTAGCGACCCCAGTTGTGTAATTTTTAAAACAATAGAGAAATGTAAATTTCGTTAATTAAACATCACTTATCAACTTATTAACGCGGCTTTTATTTGTCGCAAAAATAAATATGTGTGTCGTTTTCTAATCGGAAGCGAAACCCTGTAGACATCGCTGTTGTTGAAAAGAAATGTAGGGCTTTGCTATTTCGAACAAAGTCGTATAGATACCGACGGTGATGAACGCTCTGGTCGCCCAAAATCCGCAGTTATTCCGGAACATAGAAAAAACCGTAAGGCGAAGCTGCGTGAGTTAACCGACACTTTAAAGATATCAGAAGATAACTGCCGCTTGAGGCTGTTTAGGCGCAAAAATGGGACTTTTCATGCGATATTTGAAAATGGCTACAAAATGGATTTATCACAACACCCTAGAGTCAATTCGACAGTCCCCTGAATGGACAGAATTGACGAAAATCGTTCAAGGCGACCAAAACAGCAGCGTCACTAAAGCGACTATGACTTGTAAATTGGTAGACGAATTGTCATGAAATTTTACACATACGATTTCCAATCCAAGAAATTATGTGGGTCTGTCAAGATATGTCAGACCACAGACTTGCTGAGTGATGCATTTACCCCTTTAATTAAGTGCAAAAACGCAAAACTCTACACAACTTAAAACGCCCAGGTCTTCGATATAAAACTGATTTTTTTTCCAAATAAAAAGACATAAAGGAAAGATTCCTAAATCCAAACGCCAAAAGATGAAAGAAATTGGTTTTAAAAAAAGACTATGGTTGTGTAAATAAAAGCGATTCAACAGTAACAAAAACCAAATAGTTAATCACATAACAAGGGAAGAGAAAAGCAACCGTTCTCGCTTGTTGTCTTTTCAGCGACCCAAAAGTGGTATAGCAAAATAGAATATATAAAAATGTTATGTCGCATTTTGTCTGGCTAGTGCTTGAGATTGTATCACGCCAGTTTTCAATCCATGAATCTCGATTACTTTTTTGTTAATTGTGGTCATTCGAAATAATTTGCAATAAAGGTGCAATTGGGCAGAAAGAATTTGATATTCGATGTCTTTTAATGTGTGATTAGTGAAGTCACACCCAACGTGTGCTGCATTCGTAGGTCCGGTCCTGTTTAGTCGCAACCAAATGTGCACTCGATTCGACTATTTTTTTCAACAAAGTTATTTTACGGAATTATAAGAGTCGAGCGCTGTCAAGTCGAATGAAGTTTTCAATTGAGATAAAAACAGCGTTGTATTTGTAACATTTTTGGTGTCTGGAAAACAATATAAATGCAAATAAATGAAAAGGAAAGCAAGAAAATAAATAATAATAATAGAATAACAATGAATTGTTTTTTTTTTCAAAAATCTTTTCATACCCATCACCGAATGTTAACAGGTATACTCGTTTTGTCAAAAAGTTCGAAGTGTCCAGAAGAAATCTTGAGAGACTGCACAAAGTACACATTTTCTTGATGAGCATCAAATGCTTAATCAATTTAAGCATGCTGGTCTGTCCGTCTACATAACGCCTGTTGTAAAGATTCTCCTGGCCGCAAAATTGAAGCTATCGACTTCACATTTGGCGTAAACTGGATCAAATTATATTTATTAATTTCAACAAATATGTGTATTTTGTGACAATATTTCACTCTATTTTTTCTTCGAATTTTCTTTTCAAATATTCTATTTGAATTACATGGACGACAGTTTCTTTGTTGATTGAATTTTTATTCCACACTGCCAAATCTCCTATACGCTACTACACAGGGAAAGGGCAATTTTATATCTGCAAATAGTGTGGAAAAAATTTCTTTACCTAGATTTGGAATTGCTTGACTTCCATTTTCAATTCTATGACAGTCTTGTTGTTTTATGAACTGCCAAACTTTGCATAGACATCTGTCTTTTTACATTGGTAGTGATCACGAATAATAAGCCTCTTATTTTGTGATTTTCTTTTATTGCGGAAAGGGGGAAACTTACTTAGAGGGCTGACACAATGAAGCGTTATTCCTATTTTCGAGCTTCAACTTTCCCAACTTTGCACACAAATTTATGCGAACTGACAAACCATATGGTTTTAGGTTTCTTAAAGTTGAAATAAATTTATCAAATTATTTTTAGAGAGTGATAAATAATAGTATCCAACTAATACACAAAAAGTATATAATATATATATATACACATATATCTAATCAATTTTCTTTATCACTAATAAATTAACAAATTTGCTTACTTTACATTAACTTTCTTACTATTATTGTTTATAAATTTGTTGTTTATGTTTACGTTGATTTCTTTACTTTTGGTTCTAAATTCGTATGTATTTTTTACAGTTTCCTGTAACACGATATGGCTGCCCATTGTTTTTAGCACTTGGGAGTTTTTAACCCGAAAACGAAAATGACGCCTCGTTGCGTCATTCCCTTCAGTGCATGTAAAGCATCGTCGTTTTTAGTAACAAGGAACGCAAGTTAATGCTATATTAAGATTCCGTAAAGTTATCTTAAAAATATCTAATTAATAAATCTATCAAATCTTTGTCAACGCTTGATTTATAAGAATGAATATGAGAAACAAAATAAATTGCGTTTATGTGGGAATCAATAGAATCAGTTAAAAAAACCAATCATTTGTTAAATGTTTGCGTAAAGAATTATTTCATTTTCTACTCAATTTAAAATATTTTACTTAACCCATCTCCAGACATGGCTTTTATTATATTGGATTCGTTTGTTGTGTAGTGAATTTTCCAAAGCTTATTGCTGAGACACGTTACTCTTTGCTGTAAGGTTGCCTTGCAAGAAAATACAGTTTTTTTAATAGTTTGTTTATAAGAGCTTGCGATGCTGGGCACGTATATAAAGCATAACTTTCGATTAGAAAATTATCAAAAGAAGAAAAAAAATGTATATATGTATACATTATTTTATATATACATGTTACGAAACGTCAAGTAAATTACATGAAACCAAATAAGAATGAATCATTTGTTATGTATCCGTAGTATTAAGAAGAAATCACACATCTTGCTTGACGGAAATGCGAACTTGGCAATGGACTTGATCTTGTTTCAGAGCCAAAATGTAATTTATTTTTTTGGGTTTATATATATATACATATATTTATATGTTATATATATATACATATATTTATATGTTATACATATATACATATTATACTTGTACCCATACATTTTAGGGAGAAATTTGCAGTGCGAAAGCCTTTTATACAGCAGTAGGAAGTATACTTTACTTTATGACAACTGAGTACGCATTGAACTTTTCGTTAACACGCAGACTCTTGCACAGTTTTAACAATGCAATACGTACAATCAAATTTCCTTTGAAATATATTTTTCAATACATAAAAATCTATAAAAGTACCTTTTAATTTAATGGAAATGTTCCATTAAATACTTACTGCTCAAGAAGTTTCAATATTCTATGAAGTTCTCATATCCACTGGTTACGAATTTTAATTGTTGTCATTTTCTAAGCTCACATTCGCCAGCATTTTTAATTGGGATTTTTAAAATTCTTTTAATCAGTTTTTGAAATTTACTGGAAATTCAGTAAAAATATGCCTTAAGTAGAATTCGTTGGACATCGCGTAGGACATACCGTAAGCCGCCGTGTGTTTCTTTTTTGTTTTTTCTTTTGTTTTCGATTTCGTCCCTTTTTTTAAATTCGTCGATTCCCGTATTTCTACGGTAAACGATGAGCAAAATGTGGTCATTAAGAAAACACTCTGTTTGCATATTTCTCTTTTCCATAAAATTTATGATAGACTGTGATAGAGAGTGAAATAAAGAGTGCAGCGAGGCGAACGCAATCAAAATGAATTCAATGGGATTCTTTTACAAAAATTATAAAATACAGATGACTTTTATCAACTTAAACTCCGTTTATACGAACGAGATTATATAAAGCCGTTTAACATATACATCTCCTACATATTTTAAACTGGATGAGCACATAAAATATATGCAAAAAAGATTTGTGTACCTTAGCCCGAAACTTAACATCAAAATTTAAAAATATTTCGCTTATCAGCCGAACAGCACAGTTTTTGCATAGCATTTTTTACCAACGTCTCATATGTTGTGCGATGGTTTTTGTCTACTGTTTTGCGCTTGTAAGCATATCAAGCACTTTTTATATCGTACACCGTTTGTGGCATAGGGTGTACTATGTTTGTGCGGGGTCTAAGATCCCGAAGCAATGTTTAAATGGATGTGAGCTTGCCGACTCGTCTGCCCGCGCAATGTGTGCCCATGTTTTTTGTGTTCAACCTACAGGTCGCAATTTTCGAGGTATTTTGATGAAATTTGATCTAAGGACGAACCCTATTGAAAATGGTTCCTATTCCACGTTTTCGACCACTTCCCGTATAACCCCTTATTTTAAAAATCTTTATGTGGTAAAATATTGCACCTTTCAAAATTTTTCGACAAAAGTCGTTGGATAATAGTATTCTGATATTCCGACATAAATTGATATGAAATTTGATTCGTTTGTGGCAATGTTTGAGCCTCCTCTCTCATATACCCGCTCCAATGAAAATTTAAAATTAAGGTAAAAAGGTATAATTAGTCATTGGTTCGTAATAGTAACTCCACAAAGAAGTCGACCTTACCGAATTTGGATCACCTTGGGTACTTCCGCGCATAAAGATTCTTAGGATATGTAAACCCTGACATGCCAAAAAGCGTTAATAGTGCTTTATGATGAAAATTTGTGCATGATGGGAATTTTACAATAAAATTAAGTGGACCAATGTTGAACCACACGAGTGCATTTCTTGCAGCCTATCCATATAAGATTTCTCATCAATAATAAGCGCTTATATGGAGAGAAATTTCAGTTTTGATCTTTTTATGAACAACACTGAAAAATTAAAAAATTTGTAGGAAGTAAACTATCTTTGTTAAATTTGGATCACCCTATGTGAGATTGCTGTGCATCCTCCAACATGCGGGCATTCATGAAAAGCATGCCTTTGCATGAAAATAAAATGCAATTTTTGGTATATTATTACCGAAATATATGAATAACTATGCTAGGCGAAGTGGTGTAAGATATCTAATGGTCGGCCTTTTCTGGCTATGTTCTTATTTGTTTTCCACGAAAACGTCGTTTTTTCGTTGAAAATGGTGTACGTGAAGTTCATAGAAGAATTTCAAAAAAACCAAACACGCTATAAATTATAAGTTGTATATTTTTTTCTTATATTATGGACGCATTTGAGGACTCCTCAGGTAAATTTTTGAACTAGATATACGGTCTTCAAGAAAAAGTATACGTAAAGAGCTCTAAGTTTCCGTGTTCATTCTTGTAATGGTTAGCGTTCTAATATAAGAAAGTGAATAAACACTGTAAGGTTGCGTCCATTCTTGGTCGGGGCAAACCCGCCGATTTGTCCAAGGTTCTTCTCAGAAAAAATGTATTTCTGTACTTGTTTTTATTTAGTCAGTGACAATGTATGGAGAATGACCTGAATAATATTGCACACAATCCAGTTTTATTTTTGTTCTTTAGTTTCTAAATCAAAAAGACTTGTAGTTAATACTAATTATCTTGGATTTTGGCATGTCACAGTTGGAGTAATTTCACAAACCTCAAACATATGGCGTATTGAAGAGCGCGCGAACGCAAATCACAGAAGGTTAAGTCTTACTATTGAACGGTGGTGTCCGCATTACAGCTAAAACGTCTGTGTGTGTTATCGCTACCTACTGCACCTAGGAGGAACGAAAACTTGCAAACCGATCTCTGTCAACTATCTACTACGGCATTCCAAGATCGGAAACTACACTTTTAGCTCCGATTTATGTTGATATTTTTCACGATCAGAGTTTAGTTTAAAAGAGATGTTTTGGCTGAGGTGCCACAGGCCCGTCGCTAATCAATATCTACTTAATCCTAACTTACTGCTACCTATTGCTAATGATTAACACTTAAATCTAACTTCATCCCCGCACGTCCCACCCAAACAGAAGACATGTTAACTCAAAGTCATGATCAACTTCGAGTCCTCAGGATATAATGATGTATGACCAGGTAGGCAGATGGACGAAGAGAGAGCCACAAAGTATATATACATTTACATTTGTACAAATTTGAGGCCGGCGATCCTTTTTTTATACTTACTAATGGAAAATGGGAGTATGTTTATTTTTGAAAGCGTTTTACAAACAAGCTTACAACAAAAATAAAGCATTTTCGTCTGTCCCTCTGTGCAATGTCTGCGACAAATCTTTCCCTGCATATAAAAGTAAAATTATCATTTCAAGCTTAGAAGAAACATTCGGGGATTTCGCAAGCAAGTTGGTATTGAAAATGGGCCGAATTAGTCAAATGAACGAGCCTGCAGTGCAACACAAACTGGGAACACATATGCTTTCTAGACTTCTTTGTAATTACTCAAAAACTACAATAAACATACAATTAAATTTCCATGTACATTATACAAAAAAAGGAAAACATCGCCGCCGCCCACGCAACATTATAAAGTATACATATTTGGTTTTGTTGTTTTTTTTTTTTTTACCTCTTTTAGAATAAAGGTGGTGGGTATGAAAGAGTTGAGGAGAATCTTAGACGAAGAAATCGATTGTGAAGCTCCAGACCTGAATATGTAATAGGAAGTAAAGTGCAACTGTTCCTAACGACCTTAATTTTAAAATAATTCCTTATTTTACCATCTAACAGTTGTTACCATCCTATCCCTTGCTGGGTCTGTTTGTTCTTTATTTTTCGGACGCTTACGGCCGCAGAAATTGAGGTAGAAATTGGAAATTTGGAGTATAATCGAAGATGATGGTAATAGCCTGGGTTTGAACATGAATGTGATGTTTTCATGGATCTCTACCCTCCATCCCTGCATCAGATTTGTGATTATCGAATCACATCTCAAATGATAACCTACGAATTGACACTAAAAGTCATTAGTAAAGTGTAACATAGTTTTAGTTTTATGCTTTCCTCGTAATATCGGTAAGTCTGCTATAAAATAAAAGTACATATAATTAAATCCTGCTTGAACGATATAAAAGAAATATATATTTCTTTTTATTTTTTGGTATCTTTTTCAACAATAAACTGTTTTTGTTTACGTAATAAAAATGACATCCTTTTCGATTCCTCCCCAAATTTTATTATACATTTTGTACACCTTTTGACGCGTATCATTGCGCCATTACTTGATGTTAATTACCTATTGTGTGTGAGAAACTTTTAAAAACATACACACATGGCCAGGAAAACAAATAAGAAAATTATATTCGGCCGCGACCCAATTTTTTATACCCACCGTTATCTTGCCTTTGTGTTTTCTTCTTTTATTTGATATCCATATCGATGGGATTGGGAAGTAAAAATTAATCCGCAAAGTCATTACGTCCGTGATATTTAATTTGGAATTTTTGACCACTTTTTTTACTAAATCTAATGAACATTTCTTCCCGCGTCAATTCCAAACAAGTTTATTTTTGCGTCGTTCAAAAGTATATTTCCCCACTTTTATCGCTTTCTAATTCGCATCAACTTTTATGGGCTTAAGCAAAGTCTTTGCTTTTCCCCAAATTAACTCTTCTAAGCAAAGCTACTTTCCATGCTATTCCTTTTGGTCGATTGGCACCTAATAACCGTCGAGAAACAGTTCGTTACGATTTACATTTGCAATCCACTTTTACCGCAAAATGTTACGAAGCACTTTACTTCTCACCAGTTTAAAGGGGTGGCACCTATTTTACTGGCTACATGAAAAAGTTACTAAAGCAAGATAAAAACACTAAATTTCTTATTGCAAGAACTAGTTCGCGTGGGATTCCTGGAATTAGTTTTGAATAATTTTTTTTACGTAAAAAGGTTGTATGGACTTTGTGGAAGATAGCTTTTATCATTTTTATGACATAAAATTGAGAAACACATCTCGCATCTATTTTTTTGTTCACATGTGTATTATGCAGTTAAGTGTTTAAGAGCGAAATAATTTTAAGTCGAGATAAATCTTTATTGTGTATTTTATATTATTTACATATGAAATGAGATGTTAAGATTGCGAGTTAGATAAATACGACATCAGGAAATCGCGCGCATTAAGCAAAGTTATTTTGATAGACTTTAAAGAATCCGACATTGAGATTAAGTGATACACATTATTTAGGTTTCTGCAAACAGCTTTGAACGGACTGAATAGCTCATAATTATATTTATATTAACTAAGTTTAATGAGAATGAAGTGCTTAAGGAAGTGGTTAGGGGCATTAAAGCTTATCTCTACCATTTATTAACTTACTTAAAAAGGTGGAACCACCAAGATAAATCTACGTTTTCCAAATGACGGCAAGGCTAGCAAAAGCAATCTATTGTTATAAGGAAGCAAAGAGACAAGCGGGAGCCAGCCCAAATTCCTAAGAGCAAAGAGGAGGAATCTTCATAGAAGGAAGGAGACCACACAACAGACGTATGTTTAAATATTGGTGTCACTAAGCTCACATATAGCCTTGTAGTAGTAGGGTCTCTGAGCTGCTTAGACCACCGTTTAATAAAATCAAGCACAGATCTAAGTTTATTCACAGAGAGATCAATGTGTAAGTTAAAACGAAGCCTATGGTCGAACAAAACCCCTACGACCATGACCGAATTGATATTTTTCAATTTTTGAGAATTAATGAAGTTATCAGTAGCGAAGAGAGCCCTCCTTGAGAATGAAACATTTTTTAAAATTTAATTTCATACAATTAGGAGAACACCACGTAACCAAGTTGTCCAAGTCAGGAGATACGTGAAGGAGATACGAGTGCGATTATAAGGAAAAAGAAGACAACAATTTAATGTTGTCAGCATAGTTTAGAATATGGCGGAACTTAACCATCGAAAGGAGAATATTGATATATAAGATAACCAGAAAGAGTTCAAGATGGCCTTGAGAGAAACCTTACATCGCGAAGAATTGAACGGGGATGATGGAATTAAACAGAAGCTTAAACGATCTATTATGGAGATAAGAGCTTGTCCATTTCAATAAGTACTGTGAGGACCCAAAGTCGTACCCTCGTTTTGGCCTCACGGATTCTCCGTCTCTGGGGAGGGGGAAGTGCTAAAATAAGAATAGGCTAAGATAGAATACGTAGTAGTTTAGGCATAGATTAGGAATAGAATAAGAAATAGTCTAAGAACAGTTTTAGGAATAGAATAAGGAATAGTTAGGATTAGAGTAAGTAATAGAATAGCATAACATAGAATAGGAGTAGATTAAGATAGGATAGGATAGAATAAGAATAGCGTAAGTATAGGTTACAAGTAGTTTAGAGAAAGTTAGTTTAGTCAGTCGTAGCTGGGCTCGCGAGCCAGCAAGTGAGTCGTAGCTGGGCTCTCGAGCCAGCAAGTGAGTCAAAGTTGGGCTCTCAAGCAAGTCAGTCGTGGTTGGGCTCTCAAGCCAAGAAGTCAGTTAAGCTCTTTGGCTTTGTAAAGTTAATCATATAAAAAAATCTATTCATCGAAAATACTTAAAATTGTTGGCAATTCGCTAAACGTAACGGTAATAATTAAATAATAAAAGGAAGAGCAAGTCCCTGTAAAAATAGAAATTTTCTTGTGATTCTTTCCCTGGGCCGCTGAGCTGCCCCAGCCTAAGGAAAGGGCCGAAACGGCCTCGCAGTACAAAGGGAAGCCACAAGCGTGGAGTTTAAATCAGTGCATATGACATCCTCTCTCCTCTCCGAACGTCTAAGAGGTTCGCATCGGTTGATCTTGTTTTTAGGAAGGATTTTTTCACTAGAGAAAATTAGGCTTTGTTAGCAAAAGTAACAATTCGTTCGAGCAATTTAGATTACACTCAATTTGGCAATGCCTTTATAGTTCTCGACCAGATGTCTTCTTCTGCCTTTGTGAATTGAAATAACGAAACTGCTTTTCGGGCACCAAGGGAAAACACCCGTTTTCAAAGAAAGGTTACATATCTTTGGGATACAAGCACATTATTCCTCAGAGCATGACACATGATGGAATGCCATCATGCTCCGCTATTCAAATACTATATCCAACTATATTCAACGTTAATCCGCTTTTCGTATAGGTTGAGAAAAGTTTGTTATTTCTCATTTTTATAAAATTTAATTAGTTTATTGCACCACTGCGAATAAGTACTTTGAACAGGCGGTTGTCTGATCGGGACGGATGAGCAAATAGCTAAGTTTCATACATTATAGAATGATGATATTGGGGTTTCAATATTCCCAGCAGTAAAACCTAGCGCAAAGCGTGAGAGATGAGATTTAAGTAGGGTAATATTAGCTTTATTAATCCTATATTGTATACTTGAGCGAGAGTGACTTCACATGTGAGTGTGGTGTAATGAAGGATCAAACAAACTTCTGGATGTTATGGAGCCTCAGGAAAACTAAAAAGCGGCCAGGGATTTGCGACTATCTCTGGCAAATTAACAAACCAAAGATCCAGCAATCTGCCATTGCAATTAGAAGTACGTTTGTATTGAAATAAGTTTCGGCCAAATAATTAATTGAAAAATATGCTAGTTCTCTCAAATGTTGAAGTGGGTACCATGCATCCTGAAGTATCACTGTAAGACCAAGGGACTTGGGGTGAATTGAAGTTATCCGACACTATGACCACATCAGTAGGCTTCGATCCTTTCGGCGACACCACAACTAAGGACAGCATATTTCTTATAACTGGAAATGTCCTCGTTTGGAGGAATGTAGGGGCAAGTTATACACAAATGTATATTATGAACTTCCACACAAATGGTAATAAATTCGACGACGGGGGTAGTTGGACATTCAAATGAGTAGGACGGACAGTCAACCGATGTGGTAACTAAAACGTCACCATCAGTACGATCAAATCGATCTATTCCGAAAACATAGAAGGTGATGGCGAAAAGTTCCGAAGAATGGAGATCTGGGCAGGTTTCAGTAAAAGCGAAATCAGTGCTCACTCAATTTATGTAAGTAGACCGAATTTTTGGGTTAAGACCCCTCACATTTGGATATGTGATAGCTAATGGATCTGAGGAACCATTCAGTTTTCCGCAGGTGTAGAAACTATAGGATTAGTGCTACGAGCTCTATTCTGCGGAGTAAATTCCTTTATTAAGAATCCTAGTGGCCACAAGGATTTATTTAAGAAAATAAATGGGGCTTTTACAGCAAGATAGCTTTTTATGTTATCACTTGAGGTGTCCGGTGCCAGACTTGACACAAATATTGTTTTTCGTGGCGAAACTGCTGTCGAAGACATAACATTCCTATTAGGAAGATCAATATTCGAAGCATTAAGAGTCAAGGGCTGAGAACATTGAGATGTGAAAAAAGTAGAGGGAGTGATTCTGCTTGTTTGTGCAGTTTGGCGCTCTACAGTTGCAATCACCCGAACCAGGGGTAGGAAGGTTTGTTAATATTTGTCTATATTTTTCTTAGGCTTTGTATGAATGTGACTATGAGGAGAAGACGCCTTTGCAGAATCAGCGTACCTAATATGAGTAGGGCTGTTCGAATTAATAGTTTTATCAGCTAAGATGTCGGTGGGAAAAATATTGTTTGAGGATATTATTTGAAGGCCTAAAGCACTCGATGCATTCACCAGATTTGACGATGACAGGTCCATAAGTACCGTCAATACCGGTAAGGGAGGAGTAGGCTAACAAGGGCAGATATACGCAAAGTGGGAGGTGAAAATCCCAAGCTACGCTACAGGTTGATCTTTCATAGAGACGCTCATCGGGTTTGTTTTGGTTCGACATGGTATAAATAAACGATCCATGTTGAGAGACAACAGACAAAATAAAATTTATAAAGAGGAAAAAACAAAAAAGTTTATCACGTATTCACAATGTTCTCTAGGCATGCAAAATTCGCACTATTATAAACAGGGTTAACAAAGAGAAAACTGTAAACGAAGCAAACTAACGCAGATGTTTGGAAAACAAGAACAAGCAAAAAACAAAGAAAGCCGCTTTTTGACGAGAGCTCCAAGTGCTGACCACAAAAACTGAAATGACAGCCACATATAGAACAATGCGATAACTTGAAATTAAAGGCAGGCGTAATGTCGTCAATCGTAAAACTGCTATTAGGACTTTCAGCGACTCAATCGGTAACAATTTACACCGTAATCTGAGTTTGCAAAAGCTCTTCTGAAATTGATGATGCAGCAGAAGATTTTGCAAATCTTATTTGCCAAGCTGCTTTTATATCTACTCGCTGAAATTTTGATGAGTCTAGATGTTACAACAATTATGGCAGCCTTGAAATTAGGCGTAACACCAGAAACAAGAGATGAAGCAGTAGGAACCCCGTAGATAAAAGAAATTTGAGAGTTTGTTCTTCACTATTTTTGAGTGACTACAACGTCCCTAGCAACAACTGTGTTACATATCTTGGATTATGTATTGATCAAAAATGAATGTGGATTTTATAAAAACTACACGTCAGAAACTCGACTTAAAAACGAGAAGACTCTATTGGTTAATGCGTTCAAACATATCAACACAAGACCGTTCGTCTCATTGTCGTTACCATAAAAACTGTTCATTATTGCCCGGGTTTTTCGTTCATCAAAAATCTAATTCAACGCATTTCTTCGAAATATGTTGTCAGACTGAGTATTCGTACCAATCTCTTGGCAACATCTCGTCCAGGTGCATCCAATGAAATAAGAAGACTGAAGAGGCATTATAAACTGTATCGTCCATTTGGAAATTAATTTATTTTTGCTCCTTAAATCATTCTAATGAATTTTGCAAGTTTATATATTTTCTATTTGTTTGCTTAAAATATCATGTTTGTATTGTTGCGTTGCTTTCATTGTGGGAGAGTAAACTACGTTGTTTTTCTCTTTTTGTTATAACGTTTCCTTTAAAAAAAATCATCAGTTATAAAAACCTTGTATAAATTTCACCTTTTCTAAAATTTACTGAGGAAGATAGACGGGAATAGTTAACGTGAAATTAAACTTATGTCCGGTTGTGCCGTACATTTTTGGCTTGATATAACCTTACTAGACTTCATTATGATCAACGCAACTTATTCGAACATATAATGCATGCAGGGCAGCTCCGTGGTTATGGGACCAAAATCGGCAAATTGTAATAGCGAACAAAGAAGCGTGATGCCGTACCCGCCCACACAGCGGACGATCCGCGGGAACATTAACAACAGGTTGCAGAGCATTTCAAAAGAAAATTTTAGAACGAAATCATGGCAACCTGTTTGTAAATGCGTATATAAGCAGAGTATCTGCGGGGGGCGCAGTTAGTCGATCCAAAAGAGTTGACTCGTAACATTCAAACTGATAAGATCAAAAAAATATTGAAGTGTTTTAAGTATAAGTTCCTATAAATAACCCATTGTGAATATATTTCCAAGGATACGAAGAAAAGAAACTGCATATTATTAAAAGTTAATATTTAGTGGGGTATCCTTTTTACTTAATAACGTCATTTACACATTTTGACATGTTGTGCCTCATTTTTCTTGTGTAGAAAACAGATATCTTATTCCATTTCTAAGTTCATGTTTGTCGTTATATTTGCTGGAGAGAGTCGTTCTAGTAAGAGCTAGGCGTTTTCCCTGGAAAATTCTAGTCTCAGCTTCCTATTACGTTCTTGTATCAGTGACGTACGACGAGCATGGCAATGGCCATGTTACATTTTGGGCATGCATTGGGCCAATGGAGTCCCAAATTTGGTGTTTATAAATGGCATTCTAAACAAGGCGAATTATTTAAGGATATTGAAGGGAAATTTGAAAAAGAGTGCGGACAAACTTGGTATTTTGGAAACATTCAAATTCTATCAAGGTAACGTCCTCGGGCGTAACTCCCGCTCAGTTCAGGAATGCTTCTTATATAACTGCTCCAAAGTGCTTCACTGTCTACCAAAAATCGCCAAGCATGAACCGCATAAAAAATATGTTGGATGAATTAGACCGCCGTATGCGAAAATATGTCAAAACGTTTCAATAACTTTATTAAGCAAAAAGGATACCCCTCCAAACATTAATTTTTAATAACATGCTGTTGTTCCTTCGTATCCTTCCTTATATGACGACATAAAAAAAATTTTAATGACGCTATATTTTTTGAGTTGTTCAAGTTATTTAATCTTCTTGCCTACTGTAATGTTTTGTAAAATAATGTTATGTTTGTTTTCTTTATGTTTTAATATGTTTTCACTAGTAGTGCAAAATAGGAAAAAAAATTTTATGTTTAGACAATGGACTAAGTTTTACAAGCGTTTGCTCTTTGTCAAGCGGAAAAACCCAATATTAATGAGACTCACTGTACATTATTATAAAAATACACAATCCGCATATTAAGCTCTGCTTGCGTCCACGAATGCGGATAGGGAAAATAATTTGACCTCATAATTACGCTTCATAAATTACTTGTTTCCAAAGCAATTTATTCGTTCATTATATTCTTTTATATTTATTTAAAAAATCTGCCAAAATTATTTCGTCTGAGCATTGTTCATAAATAGTTTTTGTTTCTTGTTTTTCTTAATGATGTGCGCGTAACAATATGAGAGAAAATAAGTTTGTAACTTTGCCAAATATTACTTCCATACATAACTAAATGTAAACGTTTTCCAAAACTGCAGTAAAAAAAGTCATAGGATTTCTTTCGTCTACTCGTTTTTCTCCACCCACTAATTTGGATAAATAAATACAATGATGACATGAAAAAAAAGAAAATTTTCAAAGCTTCATGTCACTGCACATAAAATTGAAAAAGCTAAAGACATTTCGACAGCACACTCTACTGATGAACTCGAAATTTGTGCGTTGCTCGGAGATTTGCGACACTGTATTGCGCCACGGAAAACGTTCGTCGACTTTCTTTTTATCAAAATCCAGTATGTTTGTCTTATATTCTAAACAAAATTGAATCGAACATGTATGTACCATGTTGATCGGTAACGTGTTGCAAATATTTAATAAGACCGTTATTTCGTCGCTATAGAATTTCTGGAATGACGTAAGTGATTTTTACAGACAGACTTATTTTGGAAGCAACAGTAGACGAATTAGGCAAGATCCGGGCCGTATGGTGGATGCATTAAAAATTCCTAGCTGGGTTCTCCAAATTTTTGTGGAGTCATTACAGATCTGGCATTGCCGAGATGGAAAACTGGACAATCCTTATCGATCTATACCGAAAGTAAAAGCCACTTTCCAACAATTTCCTTGAGCAAATAGTGGAAGAAATCTATATTGAAAAAAAGAAATAAAGGTAAGAAAATAATATTCGCTCTGCGGGTAAACTTGTGTCACGCCGTAATTAGGTGCAGCCATGGTACGGTAACGGTAAAATATTTTGTTAATTGTACGCGGCCCGATCGAAACGATTCGAACTTTTACACAGCTAAACGAATCCGTAAATTGTTTTACCGACTTCTAAATTGAAGTTTGCTTAAAATAGTGGTGAGTTGTAGATAAGGACACGTGTAAAATATTAGACGCTTGCATGTACGCTGATCACTTTTTCACTTCAAACAGCACGTATCGCCAACATGGCGATACCCTGTCGAAAGAACGATATTGGTTTGGCAGCGATTTAATCGTCGATGCATTTTCGCACTTCCTCAGGAATTCGAAATCGTGTGCCAGCCAAGCCATGTTGCAACGATCTATATCTGGTGAGCACGCTGGGTGCGGCAGAACTTCCCATTTGAACTACAACTCTGTATCCTGTACAACTCTTGCAACGCGTGGCCGGGAGTTGCCATGCAAGAATATGACGTTTGCAATCAATTCGTGTGGTAGCCATTGCGCTTGTGGCAGCTTTATTCCAAATCATAAAAACAAAATTATTCCTGACCGATAGGTAAGTATAGGCGGTAGTTGGTAGGCTTCACTATTGAAATTTAAAAGTTCTCAGGGTTGCAAAAAATTGCAATTTGCGGCTAAATCGACATCTTATCCTGTAAAATAAACTGTAATGAAAGAAAAAAAACCTTTGTTCAAACACTAGCGTATCCTCAAAGAAGAATATACTTGTGACGCATTTGCCTCCGCAAACCACCAGCTACGTTTGGCTAATGCATTAATAATTTATATACAAGTTAGATGTAAGTTGTCTCTTTCTCATTTATGATTGGATGGAAACTAAAAAAACTTTCCCACTTTTAATGAGCTTGAGATGAGGTTATCTCTTAAGCTGAATCAAAAATAAGCTATAAATTTTCTGCCCGTCTGGGTGGTGTCACACTTCGTTTCTCTAAACAAAAAATTGTGGATTTTTCTTCATTAATAAAAAATTATTAAAGATAAAAGGGCGAAATTGTGTATATTTACTTTACGGAAAAGTCTGTTTTAATCCGAAGCCAACAAAAAAGGAAGAACTCTTAAAATAGTTTTGTCCATTCCTCAAATGGAGATATGTTATCTGCCTAAAAATGCGTTTATATAAAAATATGGATGGCACCACGATCACCTGGTGGATAGATCTTCTCGTCGCGATATCGTCGATGATGATATCCTATAAAGGCACTTGTAAAGTAGATTGCGAAAAACGAAGTGTGTTAATTGTAAATTAACTATGATGGACCCCATGACTTGGTGGATTAATTTTTCTTAACAATGGGGAACTAGAAGATGAAAGATAAATTTTATCCCATTCACTTTTTTATAACAATGAATAAAAGCATGGAGCGCTAAGCATTTTAATGGTGGCGGGTAATCTAGATTCGGCCCCAACCGAACACAAGCGTTTTACTTGTAGATTTTTCATAATTAAATTTAACGACTTTTGATATGCATTTATACAGAAATATAATACAATTGACCGTGATTTTCAATAGAAGACATAGAATAGAAGACAACTTAAACAGTCAATTCTGCAGAAGACATCTCAATAGCAGTGTGTACTGTAGTTGGCCCAGCATTTTATTGAAAAATTGCTTTCAACACTTTTTACGCAACTGAAATTCAAAAGGGATCAAGAAAATTTGTGATGCAGGTTAGCGTTGCTACATGCCCGTAAACAGACGAACATAACTAATACACATTAGTCTATTTATTTTTCTCAGACTAACGACGATTGAACTTCATTTGTATTATTTTTTATTAAATCAACGCTAATGCTAGGGTACAGAAAAATAAGATTAAATTCTAAGCTCTTGTACGCACTGCACATATTGTCCTTCGGGCAGTTTTGATGTGTTTACAATTTTTAAATGTTTTATAGAAGCCCAGAAAATCCTTGAAGACCTATTAATAATCTTCAGCAGTTATTTAAAATAAATTCTCTTATTGCATATTCCTATCTGTCTAAGCCGTTACAGCTATTGTCGTTTTTTTAATGCGAATTTTTTCAAAAATCTTTAAAATAAATTTCCCTAGAAGAGTAGCGAATTTTCGATATGCCAGTTTAAACTTTTTTATTAATAAACGATTAAGTTTTTCATTCAGGTGCTCGTCAATCACAAAATAATTAACATTTTTAAAATATTCTGCGTATTTTTCTCTCCATAGCCAAGTAGATTAAGCGATTTTTTTTTTTAATTCAACAATGCCACATCTACACTGCTACACCGTTAAATTAAAGATTCCAAAGAGAAGGGTGATATCATTTTTGAATGCTTTTCATACTTAACTTTGCATAAATGTATGCTTAGCATATTCTCGAATATTATTATTATTATGTTGGCTTTTCGTTCTTAAGGGTTAATAATAATTTGTGTTCACTAAATATAAAAATTAAAATGTTTTTGCAAATGAAGGCAGAAAGCCTTCAAACGCTCTTATATCCTATTTTCTCCAAAAAAAATCGCAACTTTCGTAAGAAAAAACTTTTTCCCTATTTGATCTCCATTTTTGCCCGCTGCAGAAATAATAAATCAAAAAGATTGTGTTGCATTGATTTGAGAGAAAGTTACACCGCAAATCGGATACAGTTAGTCCACTTATTCACGACGGCAACCACGACGGCTACCAGGGTTTTACGTTACAATATATAATAAATTAAAAAACAGTAAGCTTTCCAGTGCTAAAAAAACCAGTGAAAAATCAAACATTAGCGTAAATTATTTTGTAGGGTGCGACAAAATTTGGTTATTTCATTTCATTTATCAAAAAATGATGTGCCGCTCAAGCTTGCTTAGTCTCAAAACCATAACTTTACCTTACTCGAAATCTCAGTCCTCACAGATCAATAATAAGCCATATATCGTACGATTTCAGCCTATTAATGTGCAAAGGATTCCGAGCTATTAAGTTTTCATTTAAATATCTATTATTAAAAGTATGAAGCACAGAATGCAGGCAATCGCAAACACAACTTATTCGCAGATGTGTGCTCTTTGTCATATATGACTGACTACTTGATCCCAATCTGCGAACTTCTTATTTTTGTATATTATGCTTTTTCTAATCTACTGCACAAGTTCGTTGCTACCATCCTCATGAACAACAACTCTTCATTTCAAGTTTATTGTTGAAAGCTAAAGTCAATGAAAGGAAAACATGGAGAAATTGATTGACACTAACATTATCGAACATTAGAAAATATTTCGCAACTGACCAGTGCAATAGTAAGCCGTTAGCCAAACCAATAATAGGAAACATTAATAGAATACAATGTCTATTGGCCGACTACTCCGAACATCGACCACCTTTGATAAAAGCCAAAGACAAACAGAACGGAATGCAATTTACAGAGGCATCAGTGTCATTACTACACTACACGTGCTGAAGCCGTTGGTGTCTTTTTCTCTTTGTAAATCAACTCAATGAATTTTGATTTACGATTTGATGAACAAAATAACTGAGTTCGAAGCTCTTTGCGATGCTATTTTGTCAAAGAACGTTACAAGACAGAGGGAGAAAAAAGGACAAATGCAATTTTTTGTCTGTAAGATAAGCTCTATTGGTTTTTGGTGTATTGATGAACGTGTAGTCTTCAGTTATTAAAGTAAGCTTTCTTTTCTATCTTCAATTCACCGAATAAAGCTGTTTTGTAACACTTTCTTTCCAGTAGCATCAGATTTTCAATTTTGACAATGGTTTGGTCAAAGTTAGCTGTTACATCCTGACTTTTTTCGAATGCTTTCTACCTTTCTTGCCTCTCTTCATTTTCTTTCTAAACGATTTTATGTAATTCATAGATATATGATTTAGTTTGGAACCTAAACTTTATAGCTAACTTTTTTGTATTACAAATTGGGGAACATTTAAAATTGCGACAAATAACAAAAGCACATACCTTAAATTTTGTACAAATCATCTTAAATTTGCGGAAGGTATATTTCAGGAGTGATTTTAAAATAAATATATTCTATACTGAATTTACTTGGGCTTAGAAATTACCTCCGTGCTGATTGTTCACCATCAAGATCTTTATATACGTGTCAAACGGATTACAAACATTGCTATCAGCAAGGGTTCCGTTTGGCTGGAGTTGCGTGTAACGCAGGAGTGCGAAAGATATTTGGTCTTGTAGCAGATGTCGTTTGTTCCATTGGTCTACATAATATGGTGTTTTTCTTGCACATAACTCGATTTGTGCAAAGGTCAAAAAATTACGCTTTTGGTAACTTCTGCCATATATTGTAACATAATAGGAGCTTCCGTTAATTTTGGCCATTTTTTCACTTGAATAAGGCATTCATTGAGATAATCTGGTGCAGTATATATTAATTAAAATATTTTCCATCATTGGCTACAACATTTTATCACATTTCTGGCAACATGGCGATATTATGTCGAAAGGCAGCGATCCAATCATTGATCCATTATCGCACTTCAGCCACACCGTGCTGCATCGATCTGAACAAGTGGTATTCTGAAGGCCCCATGTCTCGTGAGTAAGCTCGGTGTGCTACAACTTGTCAACTCTTGCAACAAATGGCCAAATGGCACCTTCAGTCAATTTGCGATGTAGCCGTTTTCTCTCTTTCTGCACATTTCTCTTTGCGTGTAAACTTTGGAAACGGTTGATTCGTCGGCCGCTAAGCTTTTCGAAAGTTCTTCGAGAGTTTGAGGTGGATTTTCGGCCAATAAGTCTTGCAATTCATTCTCTACGAACTCTTTTGGTCCTCCAGGCTGCTCTCGGCCGTTAACATCAAAATCCTCACATTTATTAAATTGCTGAAAACAAAACCGACAACTGGGGTATGATGCAGCAGCATCACTACTTATTTCTAAAAGTGTTTGATGGGCTTCGACACCAGATTTCTTCAAATCAAACAACAAAAGTGATGAATGTCGAATATACAACTTTGAGCGCTCGATGATTAACATCGGCGTACGCTGAATAGATCGACGATACTAAATGTAAAATCCAATTTCAATACTATTGAGAAAAGCCGGCAACAAAACGTGCAAAATTTGCATAGAATGAAACATTTTTTTGGCCCCTTTCTCGAGTAAGCATTCTAACAAGTAATAAATTTGTATATTACGACATATGACAATCAAGTTGAATGTTTAGAATAACCTTTCGATATATAAATGCACCGCGGTATGCTTGGACCACGAAGATCCGTTTTCCGTATAAAAGCCTTTAGATAGTAATGAGGTCTGATTATTGGTATCTTGTTCACGAGAATAATTAAAGTATTGTATCAGTTGAAGTGAAATGGGGGAGCGTGTATGATGCTTAGCTTCGTCCGGTTATGATGTTTTTGTTTGTATTTTTATTGTAACTTTATAATACTGAACAACTTTACTTCAACTTTTATTCTTTTTAATGTCATTATTGCTTTATTACTTATTGATATTCATCCGAAGAAAAGTCTTTGTTAAAGCTGCTTGCATTTAAAAGAAGAAAAAAGTGACAGCGCTGTGGTTTTTGGGGCTTTTCCGCAAGAAAACGCTATCGTCGTCTATCGATGTCTATGTGCTTTGTCATGATTAGGAAGCGGCGGATGTTCAATTACACCAATACGCAATAATTGCATATTATTTCAGCGATTTTGGGAGCGCCAGTTGAGCCGTCAGAATTACTCTTACGTACATATTTTCGGGGGAAAACTGACTTTCAGATCAGTATCTTCACAGTACTGTCAATATATCTTCCACACATCTGGAAACCAGATTGCATGGAGACAGCTGGGGATATAGGCGGAAACAAAGACGGAGAGGCGAACTTAATTAAATCGGTTCACAGTCTTATGCTAATTCAAAATGTATATCGGGTTTGTTTGTTTGACACTTTTCTGATTTTACGTCCGAGCATTGTAAACGAATTAGCGTATCGTACGCCCGTCCTTTCGGTTTTGAATATAACCTCTTTTTAGGATTAACGTCATATTCCTGCGAATAAACTTAAGCCGTTAGGTTGTGGCATTCTATTACCATAGGCCGATTTGGAGCGTACTCAATTTATCTACAAGGCGATGGGATCTTACTTCACTTGAAAAATACTTTTGCGTAAAATTTTCGAGACAACCAAAAATTTTCTAACATAACATTAGCTATTAATACCACAATAGTGGGGCGTTTGTCGCGTTTTGTTCTAAAATACAGATAAAGAATTCGATGGAAACGCTGCAGAATTTATAAAGAAGTACCATTTTTAATCCGGCTTCGTTTTCGCAAAACATTTGATTTCTTTAATTTCAAAGCAAAAAAAAAAAAGGAATAAAAGTATTGTAAAGAAAAATCTGCCTTTCTTATCTAAATATCTTTTTTATCTAAATATTATTAATACAATTCTACATAGAATTAAATCAATTTTACGAAGAATTACTTTTGTACTGCGAATTCTATGTAGAGTAGGATAAAATCCCGCCATTGCCACGAACGTTATACAAGGTGCTATGATGTCATTAATATATGAAATTTTATTTGGCCAAAAGATACAGATCAGAATATATTTATTAGCTGTAGGGACTCAAGGCAATATTCTCTTTCAATGCGTATTTCTGATTGCTATTTGCACACTAACTAAACAAGTTGACTCATCTTTCGGTACTGGATGTAAAATTTAATTTTATGTAAAGCAGGAACTTTGGCCCTTTTTTGCAAATACATGATGAATTTACGCATATACCTTAATACCTTCCGAAGTTTAAATGAAGTCTTTTTAATCAGAGATTTACTAATACATTTTTCTTCAAATCTTGAAGATCAATTTAAACGCTTCCTTTTTTCGCTACAGTTCGACAAAGTACTCCACTTGTTTTCTATGGGAATGTTGGGCAAACATCTACATTAGTTAAACTTTGCATCCACTCGATCAATGAAATGGTGCAAACTGATAAAAAAATGCTAAGCTATATATGTAGATTGAAAGATTCTTCGACGAATATGCCATTGATTGCTAAAATATAGAAGAAAACTTAAGAAATCATAATGTATTGCTCAATAACTTATTTATCGAATTTCTCAAACCAGCATTGTCTACATGCCATAACAGGACTGCTTGGAAAATTGCTGCAAAAAGTGATATCCAATATCCCTACCGTTCGCTTGGCAGAAATACTAATAATAAAAAACTTTGCAAATACTTAACAATGAAGAAGCGTAGAAATTTTTCGTAGAAAAATGTTCCCTATGCAGGAACTCTCGCACTGAAGATTACTTGAAAATTTATGAGTAGAAAGAAGGTATCGCCGAAGTTCACTGCTTATCATTAAGCGGAATCACTAAAAAAATTGTTTTGACAACTAATTATCCTAACTATTGTGATCTATTTGTTATTTGATTAATTTTGTGATTTAAACTTTCACAGTTGTTTTAAATAATAATCTAGAGCTGTTCTTCCCAGGGACTTTTAAAAAACAATTTTATGTCAGCAAAACACAAGCGTTTCAATTACTAATAAAAAAATTGATGTAAGATGTTACGGAAAGACTAGCTTTTCGTAAGATTGACAAAGACGAACATTTCGTCATTACTTTCTTTGCTGCGTAGCCACGTAAACTTACGCAAAGTTAAAGCGCCACAAACATTTATATAATATAGCATATAAATATTTAAAAAATATTTGGAAAAATAAGACGTGCTACAACAAAGCGAAAGTCATGAATATGTGCGTTGGTTTCTTTTCTCTCTTTCCGCTTCGTCTTTATTCCCACATTCTACAATTTGAACTTATCTCCCCCATTAGCTATCTCCCAAACCATGGAAAATTTCTAGAAGTCCTTTGTTTATTTTCTACTTACAAGTTCGTGGTAAGCAAGAATAACTAAACACATTCGTTTGTTTGAATATCTAAACTTCCTTTTAAAGATATTCCTTATTATGTACTAAATCCTATTTTTGTGCCCTTTCGATAAGAGAATAACATATGTATTTTATTTTTATTTGATTTTTACTTAAGGCGCCAAGGTCTCCGAGACTTACTTTTGCATATAACTATTAATGAAACGTTTAAGAATATTGTGTGTTTTTATTGTATGGCAATAAACATCAATAGTAAATAAAAAAGTGTACCAATATTATGTAAGGCTGGTTTCAAAGGAATATAGAGCCGGAAAAACAAGTGTCATCATGACTTCGATAATGGAGAGCTTAAAAAAAGATTTATTTTATTGAAACTTCTTGCGCACTTCTCATGCTTCGTTAAGAGTGCCTAGTTGTTACTTTATTTTTTATTTACGCCGAGTTTCCTCAAATCTCCTGCAATTTAATATAAAACTATTTAGCTTGACAATTTATAAACATGAGATCGATCGATTTGTTTAAAGTCTTCGCTGAAAAGTGCTTTTTATACTTTCTTTATGGTTTTTGAGTGAAATTAAATTTTTTTTAGAATTTTTTTCTTATATGAAAACCTTCGTGTATAAGCATTGCGGCCTAGTCCCTCGCAAGCAACTTGTGCCAAACACCACGAAATACAGTCATGACTTCTGCAGTTATTGTGCATGAAAGCACGCTTATACACGCTCACTTGCAATCACATGTGAAAAGAAAAAAAATTGAAAAATTTTTAATTCCGACATGGCGCCATTTCATCCTAACTGCACTTAAGGCGAATAAGCAATAAAGTGTGGGAGGAGCAACCGAAACATTATGAATAAAAAAGGAAGAAAAGGCAAATTGTTATAATGAACTTGTACAACATTGAGTTACTTTAACAACTACGTTGCTGGTAACGGAAACTATTTAATAATTAGGCGATTGACTTGCTTGAACCATTAATTATAATAAAACATAAAAAGCAATGCTGAATAAACTCCAATTGGAAAAAAGCTAAAAATTAATCATTTTGCTAACGAAAGTAGTAAGAAAGTTCGAAATGCCTTGGACTGGCATTTAGATACTCATGTTTCTTCTGTAAATAGATGAAAATTTGTACCTTTAACGAAGCAAACGACCTGACCGCAACTGGAGCTTTGCGCAGGTTGTGCTATAGATATAACTATAACGGGTTACAACGCTTTTTCTCGACCATTGGCTTTCAAAACGGCTGCAACATTTGATTGCCTTCAGAATGCAGCTTTGAATCTACCATGAGATCTCGGAAACAATTTTGCGAAAGCAAAGTGAGGACACACGAAAAAATATTCTGTACGGAGCTCAATATCTAAATTAAAGACATTAAAGAAGATATAGATGTAAAGAGCAAATATCCAGACTAGGTCATGCGCAGTAGCGCCGCAGGGACGAGGTGAAAGAGCATTTTTCCTAGCTCGCCGGCTATATAGTATAAAGCGCGGAAGGAATTGGTTTCAAAGCAGATCCGGTCTTCCTCGGACTTCTCTAGGGTTAGTTAGGCACGAGATGACATTTTTCTATCTCATTTGTATTTTGTCTAATTTTTTTGCCTTCTCATAATTTGTTTCATTCTCTGTCAATGTTGTGCTCTTGATTTGTTTCTTATCGCACAAGTTTGTTCCTTGCGACGATTCGATACAAAGGTAAGAGTACAAGGAAATATTGCCGATCAAATAGTCATCTGTGTTTCTCTTGGCTGGCAACACTAGCCGACTTTAGACCTCATACGAATCAGGTCTACCCTGTTTCATCCTACTGCAGTATTTGAAGATACTTGTCCTATTCCTAAATTTATTCTACAGATATTCAGCGAAAAGAAGAAGAATTTTAGTCTTCAACACACTTTACGAAGTAAGATAACGCTTACGTCATAACACAACGTGTTAAAAAGAATGTCAATACCATGTTATTGTTGGAATATCCCAAAAATGTTATGAAGTTTTTTAGAGGTTTGCTAAAGTAAAACGCATTATCCTTTGTTTCAGAAGATGTGTAGAAATATCTTGTAACGTAAGTAAAAACATTCCCATTTAAGAAGTGGCATAACCTAGTGTGAAATTTCTAGCGAGAAATTTTTTTATTGTGCGGTCTTCTACATGTGAAGGTACAAATCTCATAATACATAAAAACACAGCTCTCGGGAAATAAATGGTTTTTAGGTGGCGCCTTTTAGCACACCGCTATAGATGGGATCAATATGAATGAATAAGGATGAATAAGGATCAACCACTTGTGGTAATTTTTCGAAAGCTGATTTTTAAAAAATGTCGTCGATTGGAAATTGCATTTTTCGCTCCAAAATTTTTTTTTTCTGGCCAAATCGGCTGCAGAATTCGCAAATTTTAATTTACTGAGAAAAGAACAAGATATTTGGAAAAAATAGTGTTCAAGCCATGCACTTCATTGAAAAACGTTATGTCACCCCTTTTCTGTCGAAAACAACAATTTGTAAGTGATGTTGTGATTTTAAATGACGCTGCCGATGGTAATTACATCAGTAAACGTAAAACAAATTCTGAAAATTATTCTGGACCAGCGAAAAACGCTTCAGGGAAAAATATTTGGATCAAGTGATGAAGCCATTTTGAAGGATGAAGCGCGTTTTGAAGGTTTTGACAAATTGTTTTATAAAAAAAAAAAGAGAAGCTCTTAAGTTGTTTTTTTTACTTGCTTAGTTCGACTACGTGATGCATAGGTAGATAATTACTAAGATTATTCGGACGGTTTTGTTGTCGAATCTATTCATTTATTCATTTGTTCACTGAATTGAAGAATTGAAATTTGGATCGCCAACATTTTAAAAAGATAATCATATGCAGAAAGGCAAGCGGAGATTTCAGCATTTTATTGAATAAAGAAAAAAAACGCAACCAAAAAACTTAAAACGACCAAACAAGGGTTCAATTGTATGTTACACAAAAAAAATTACGAGTAGAGTGGTGAGCGTGGGTGAAACAATATTGCTAAAGTTGGCTGCGATAAATTTTGCATGGTGTAGTCAGTACTTCTGAATTAAACACACTCCTATATAATGGTGCCATCAACTATCTTCAATACATTTATTTATTTATTTATTTATTTATTTATTTATTCCACTTATACAGAAATTCAACTAATACAAACAACAGTCGAGTTCAAATGACTCTTAAAGTAAATCTTAAGTTAATTATTATTAAAAAAACTTAGTATATATACAATAAAACAAATAAAAGTAAAAAAAAGAATAAAAAAGAAAAAGAAAAAAAGCATATACACAATTAGAATAGAGCCACACCCACAACCGATACAGGACCTAGTTGCAAATGAACCCCTAAGCCATCGCAAACATGCATAAGCTTGGCAACCGATAATAGTTAAAAACAATTAATCTTCGAATCATAGTGACTTTTTAGGATTAAGAGCTAGTTTAAGTACGACATTGGCAAATCTCG
>KK499839.1:95112-128504 GCA_000688715.1 Glossina pallidipes
GAACTGAAGGTATCTGCAATAATAATGGTGGTTGAGGGAGTTAAATCTATGCCTTGCGGCTGAGTACGCGAAATAGTCTAGAGAAGAGCCACTTTTCAAAAATTTCTTGAACAGCTTGATTTTCCTATTCTTATAATACCTAATTGTCGTATTAAACCACGGGGGACACCTACTTCGAGGTCGGCACTGCTTAAGCGGAACAGATGCAGCAATAGCTAGATTTAATGTATTGTAGAACGATGACAATAAGCTTTCTATACACCCAGTGGAAAAGTCAAGCCTCATATGAGAAAGATGAGATTTTAGCAATACTATATTGGTTTTATGAAAATCATAACATTTGCTGGAAAAGGTTGGGTTTGGACTATTAAGGCAGTTCAACGAACCGTCATATTTGTAATGAAAAGAAATACACAATGCTGGATGATAAGGATCCTCAGGTAAACTAAAATGTGGACAACAATTTACATTAATCTCAGGAAAATTGGCAAAGCAAAGATAAAGCAGTCTACCATTATAATTAAAGGTACAGTTATATTGACCTAAATTATGGTCAAGTAATTCATTAAAGAACACTATAGCTCTTTCAGAAGTAGAAGAAGGAATTAAACAGGCAGAATTATCACTGTTACACCAAGTGACTTGAGGCAAGTTGAAATCTCCCAACACAACGACAAAATCGATAGGTCTAGACTGCTTGGCCGCGATTCGAAATGGTTTCGAGAAAAATACGTGAGCTACTGGTCTCATAAGAAAGAAGTTAAAATATCTGTATGACTTTTACATTTGTATTTAATTTTTTTTGATGATCTGAAAATTTTGATGTTAAAATATTTTTCAAATTGAGATGCAAAGTATCTTCCTAAATAAATTATAATAATAATAATAAAATAATTTCACTTTACATTTAAAGGAATAAACGCCTTTTCAACATTAATTATCTACTTGTGATTATTTAAAATTAATTTTTCAATGCTGTTTATTTTAATTTCCATGTTCCAAAAATAAAAAAATAGCGCACAATACAGAATAAGTTATGTAATTTAAAGACTTGAGAAGGAAAAATTTTAAGTAATAATCAAACTATGAGATAAATCGAGCTGAGTTGAAGCAGAGTTAACCACGTACAGTGAGTCTCATTAATATTGGATTTTTTCGCCGGAAAAAAATTGAAGCTTGTTAAACCTAGTCCATTTTCTAAACATAAAAATTTATTTTACTATGTTGTACTACTAGGAAATATACATTAATTCGTAAAAAACCAACAAACAAAATATTATTCCAGTACACAAGAAAATAAATAACTTGATTAACTCAAAAAACATAGCGCGACTAATATTGGGTTTTTTTTTATAAGGAAGGATACGAAGAAAAAAACATCACATTATTAAAAATTAATATTTAATATTTAATTATTAATATAATTTATTTAATAATATAATCAATAACATGTTTAAACGTTTTGACACATTTTGCATAATTTTTCTTGTGTAGGAAAAAGGATTCATATTCCATTCTTCGCCATTTTTCGGTTCTTGGACGGAAGGGATTGAGGGTTTTCGCACACGGCGGTCTAATTCATCCGACATATTTTTGATGGGGTTCACTTTGGGTGGTTGGATAAGAGGGTGAAGCACTTTGGGGCAGTTACATAAGAGGCATTCTTGAATTAAGCGGGACTTATGCTCGAAGTCGTTACCTTGGTAGAATTTGAATGTTTCCAAATCAAATTGTTTCCTTTAAAATTTTCCGTCAACATCCTTAAATAAACTTTCTTAATTAGAAACCATCCATAAACACCAACTCCCAGGCTCCATTGGCTCCAATGCATATCCATACTATAATATGACCATTGCCATGCTCGCCGTAAAAGAAAACAATAGAAGATAAGACTTTTTTCTTTTTTTATGTGTTAATATATATTCCCTGGTAGTACAAAATAGTACAATAATTTTTTATGGTTGGACCACAGATTAGGTTTAACAAGCGTTTACTTTTTGTGGAGCGAAAAAACCCAATATTAATGAGACTAATTGTACATGCAAATCTTCCAAAAAAAAGAAAAAAAAACTTTCTTAGGGATTAAAGTGAAAAGCATCCAAGTTTTGTCTCAAGGCGACTATACCTTCTTGACTATTCATTACGAGCAAGTGTAGTCGATTTTCAAATTTTAGTACTTGACAGCAATTTATGGCAAAAACAATAAAAACATGTCGACCCAATATTAAAGACCGAAGTGGGAAAAGAAAATGTTGCAAAAATCATACCAGCGATCAAATATTTATGATACTAAGAATGTCACTTTAGCAGAGATAAAATCGAAATTTATTAGTAATTGTACTTCGGTTTGGTTTATAATTGAGAATGACGTAAACCTTTTGTAATTATCTAATAATTTGACTCGTTGAATTTGAGAAATGTGTCTAAAATGTTTTGAAAATTATTATTAGTTTACTTTAAGTGTTCCTTTATTTATCAAAGTTGGCTTCGATTTTTTTCTTTTTTCAATTTGAGCATTTATTGTAATTACGATTGATTATGAAGGCGACGGTGTGTAAAGGTCAAACGAACAAAATCACAGTCGTTCATACGGCAGACATAAACAAGGGAAATAGGAAAGCAAAATAGATAGAAGAAAATAAATAAAACCGCTGTTAGCACCTTTCTTTAATTGCATGAGCAGCTGTTATAAAAAGTACGAGCAGACAGAAGAACAAAAGAAAATCGAGAAAAATGTGATCTTGGAACAATATCTAAAAATGAAAACGAGTGAAACAGATGAAAACTAACAGGGTAGGGACGACTAACATATTGTGATTGAGTTTCATTGTTTATTGGCATATGTATAAATCTTTGTATGTGCAGCATATAAGAGGCAATAATATCATCTTGTGTCTACTAATATAGATTTTTCTAATTTATTAATCTGCTTATTCAAGTTTAGTGTAAATGTTTTGGTTTGCTCTTCTAAACATGTTTTTTCGCTTCCGTAGAAAATCTTTATTGTACATAAATTATTTATTTATTATAAGTATAACCCAAAGCGAGTAAGCACATTTAAAAAGAATAGGAATAAATAATTTAATTTCATGCACTCACTGAAAATAATTTTTTACTGGCGCTGCGCAAGAGTTGGTGCGCAATATTTTGGAAAGAACAATCTTTTGAATAGAAGAGAATATATGCCAACGCTGGGTACTATCAAACAGTGCAACATAGTTCTATAACCAATTTCTTTTAATAAGATGTATTGATGGACCTAACATTGACTAAGAAGGGATAACTGAAAATGAGCCTATTTTCCTCAATAGGAAAAGATTTTATAGTCTAAGCCTCATGGTAATAATTATTAAATTAAAATACGAGCGTAAATATATAAATATATTCCATTCGGTTGACATAACACAGATAACCCAGAGCGACAATTTAAGTGAAAAAATCGGAAACCAAATTAAACAAAGTTTAATAACTTGAAACAAATGCTTAATCAATGATAATTAAGTGCTCATTTTTTTGTGAAGTGAATAGAGCCTAAACCTCTCTCTTTTCACATTTTCACTTCTCTTTTAATTTTATCTAAAAATTTTTTTAATGGCAGCCTTTCACGTTATGGCATGAATTGATAAGTCATCGAAGATCATTATTTCACTTTCATTACTTTTCCCAACATCTTGGAAAATTTTCGCCATTAATGAGATTAGGTAGTCTTTATATCTCTCTTAATTCCTCAATACGCGAATTTCGTAGCAATATTTTGCTTTATTTTTCCCTTCAATATGTTACTCGACAGCAATCCTACCCGGTTGTATCAAAAATGCACGCATTATCGCTCTAGTTTAACAGGCCAATGGTTTAAAAGAAGGCCATCGATTTCCATTTTTTATTTATTTTTTGGAATAAGTCGTAGAATAGCACAATTTGAAGGCATCAAAAAGTTTATCTAGTCCGTTACGTCTCATTTTTAAGGACCAATTGAAACGCGAACGTTTCCATAACGATACTTGCTTTATATAAGATAATTTCTGTTGTTTTATTAGTTCAGTGATTTCTAATAAGACAGCGCTACAGTGGTCTTTTAAATCAAGCTTCTCCCTTATAATTTCTCTTTTTTATCTTTTTTTTTACTAGTCATCTTCACAATATCATATGAAATCCACTTAGGCAGAATAACTCATGTTTTGAGGGAATTCACAAGTCGACCCTTCTTCAGCTTGAGAGGGGCCCTCTGATACTTTGGACCATGGAAACCTGGTAATTAGAAAAAATACGTCGAACAAAGAGGACGTCTGGGATGGAATATCCCAGTTTACCGCTTCGAACGTTTTCACTACAGGTTTTCCGATATTAGACCAAACGACTTCTCAAATCCAATTCACATTAATCGCTGAGCGAGCTTCTGTAGTTTACATCCCCCTTATTTTTAAAATGAAAATTGTGAAGAAGTGAAGCCGTAAAAGTGACGCTATTCCAACAAAACTAACTGTTTCATCTGTTTCAAAGTGATTGCTTACATTCTGGTGTAAAGCCTCAAGGTGATACTAACGCTATTTACGCCTGCCTCTTCAAAACATCTGGAAACTCCACTATAAACTTAATACAGCTTGGCTTATATTAATGTGGATAACTTGATCGGCCTACCTTACAACCTTTTTTTTTAAATTTCGCTTATTTTTCTGAATTCACCCAGCATGATTTCTAAATTTTCTTTATGTAAGCCCACTACTTCAAACTACTAAAACCTGCAAGTTTATTCATCTTTCCCTTGAAATTGCATTTCCGGCTATCTTCCGTGTCCAGTGCGTTCACAACTGATGAACTTCAAATTTCAAATGTTGTTTAATACTAATTTTCAGAGAAAGACAAGGTATCCTTTCGATTTCATACAAGGCTTTTCTAAATTAAACAGCTTTCAGCTAAAATGGGCCCCATTTTCTTTTAAATTGTTATTTTCAAAAGATTCGACGTCCCCGACCAGATGTTATGTATTTTGTCTCATGTATGAAACACCGAAATAGTCAGGGAGATTTTTTTAATATAATACAAATGTTGTTTTTCTTTTAAAATTTGCCACTTTTTCCCGCAGCGCTCAGAACAAACTGTCTATGTCAAATGAATTCTTGTTGAAAAATTACAGCCCAACATCTTACCCGTTGGTGTCTAGCTTTTCTAACACACCAACACATGTCTATAGATATTAATTATGTTCACTTATAAGTATCAAGAATAGGTTTGAGATTAAGAATGATTCGAAAGCTTTCAGGGTTTCTGTCAAAATTATGAGAACCACGTTCATTAAGCAGTTTGATCCGATACTTATCAAATATCCGTCAGAACAGAAGCCTAGTCAAGTAATCGTTCAATAGGAGCGAGTGCACTTCGACTAACTGATTGCGACGTTTTACTTTCCACAAAACGTCTACAGTGAAATTCGTCTATTAATCCCATATTACAAAATCGATTCGTTAAGAGGAATAAGAAGTCATATTATTTATTATATAATTTGAAAACATTATATAACATTGCTGACTGGGCGTCGTTCTGCATTGGGAAAGGATCCATTAGCTTACGTTGGATTACGGTTTACGTAGCCCATAAACATGGTTGTGATACAATAACTAGGATCACATCAATGAATCACATCAAGGCTACATAGAAAAGGTAGCCGAGTTTATAATTCTGAATTCTGAGTCGGACACGGAAAGTAAGAAAAAAAAAACTTTGGATCTAAACGCCTGGAGCGTCCAGGCTAGTTTAACGTGACAAAATTTTAATTCCGTTGGGAACAGATAACTCAAGTTTGGGCCAGTTGCACTGCTTGACGTAAAGCCCTTTGAGCTGAAGATGTCTCACACAAATGGATATCTAGCTGCCACTTTTCAACAACTTTTCAAAATAATTTTTTTTTTAATAGTCAGATATACGCCGTACAACCTGGCCAGTCGTGTAGTTATTCTATTGCTTTTCCTATCGCCCAAAAATAAATTTTAAAAGCCCCTCTTTTTCGTCCGTTGCTTTGGGCTTACCTTTTTAATAACTGTTGAAAAATTCTTTGAGATATCGTGTTACATATACAAAATAGTACATATGCGAACACTTGTAAAAAACTTTATTTCATAAGCTGATTGCTCTTTCGTAAGTAAACTGAAGAAAGTTATACGTTCTTCCGTACTCGAAAGGGAGCTTTACCCAGCAAAACATTTAAAAAAACCATTTAAATAGTGATGAAATATTTTTACTTCAAATATATATAATAAATTCTTCTATTCATTTGCATCTTTGAAGGAATTACAATTAAATTTAGAAATAGAAGACATTTTTATTGACTTTTCTTGACTTAAGCCTCTAAATCTGCACTTTGATTAGTTAACTTATGTGCAACTCCTTGGGTGCCATACATCTACCAATACGCTAACGCTTCACTTGATTGTCCCCCTCCTGCATAGCCAGTAAGAATCGTCTCAATAAGTGTAATTGAAGCTATACTAGAGATATCCAAAACACGATGTTGTTAGACAAATAATGATATCTTGTTTGTAGCAATATTTCTACTTTCTAATGATAGTTCTTGAATGAGTGAATAATTTGCAATTAGTTTAGCTGCCAGTGAAATGTTTATACAACTTGTAGACGCCATATTGTTGCACATTTATCGTTATTTTTAACTGTTTTGAGACATTTCTAGTTGTTTTACATAACACTGCTAATATATACATACAAACATTACGTATTTTTCTTGGAGCGCATTACATGCATCTATTATGTGAAATAAAAATCGTAAGTTCTTTTTCGATACGACATTTCATTTTTATTCATTGGTAAAATAATTGTTAAAATTAGCGTCAATGACTAGCGTTAGCGTCTAACGCTACCAATCACTGCGTGATTGAATTAGTCTCTTTCTACTAAAGATTCATTTCATTTCGCAATTAATTTTCGTAATTATTCCTATGATTGTCATCAAATCACTGACGATAAACATGCTCTACCACTCCTACGTCTAAGTAAAAGTTTGGACATCCTTGAGGTTAAGGAAGAGATATTTCAGATCGGACGAAATAGTTCGAGGATAAAAAATTGCGAGAAGTTTAAGATGCAGGTCTAAACGAATTCACGTTCTCCAAAGGCTTAAAGACGTTGAAAATGGCTCAGTAGAAACGTAGTTGTGAAAGGTCAAGAATCTTTGACCGAGCTTGCTGCATGAACTGCTTATTCCAAGGATATTGTAGAAAGATTCTTTCGCTCTACGCTGGATGGATTACGATAAGCAGCAAGAAATTGTGTTCTTTATGCATTACCATGCATCAGTTACAGAGAACATCCAACCTTCCAAGGTAGCTCTGTCGCCTGGTGTGCTCACTTGGATTTGGCCTGAATACAATGGATTTTGCAAACAAAGTGTTCAGAATAAGCAAAGAAGGAAGAGGGTGTACTTCCACTTCTGTGCTTTCCTAATCGTTTCTCTACTAATCATTTGAGCAAACATTTTATAACCTTGATATTTTTCTACCGTAGCTTGTAATATAAAAATAAAAGCTCTTGTATGGACCCTTATTATCAACATAAATCTCGTTCATAATCTTCGCTTCCTATCATGACATTCCCTCGATCGACCACAAGATCCTTCGACTTTCACGATATCTTCGCTCATAGTACCTTACGCAGTTCCCCTGACATTTCCTAGGGAAAGCGATAACCTAAGAGTGTGTTAGGTGTTGTCTGACACATCACAGTGTCTCTGAACGTTAATATGACAGTCCAGATAATAATATACATGTCATCGCTTTATATACTTTCTAAATGTTTCTAACGCAATGATAAATTATTATACCTCTAAGGTCTGGTCATTACCATGAAACAACCATGAAGTTTTCGACATTTCCCCAAAATTCTCTAGGCTGGTATTATTTATTTATAATTATGGATTCTTGGCCGCTGTCTCACTGCATAAGTCGTCATATAAACTGTGCACATATGAAAAACAATCATTTCCGTTGTTATTACTGTTTTTGTGAAACTAAATATTTGTTTTTCGAAGAATACACACACACACACATGTGTTTGTTTTGTTCATGATTCCTCACCCGTGTTTACAATTTAAAAGTCATTGGATAACAATTTCACAATTATTCTTAACTGTACGTATTTGTGCTTAACAAAATTTGGCAGGTATGCGAATATAAGTTGAGACACAACAGAAGAAAAACATGTAGAAGTGAGTCTCATTAATATTAGGTTTTTTCGCTCGACGAAAAGTAAGCGCTTGTTAAACCTAATCCATTGTCCAAACATAAGAAATTATTGCTCTTTTTTGTTCTACTAGGGAATATATATTAACACATAAAAAAAGAAAAATTATGCAAAATGTGTCAAAACGTTTAAACATGTTATTGATTATATTATTAAATAAATTATATTAATAATTAAATATTAAATATTAATTTTTAATAATGTGATGTTTTTTTCTTCGCATCCTTCCTTATAAAAAAAAAACCCAATATTAGTCACGCTATGTTTTCTGAGTTGCTCAAGTTATTTATTTTCTTGTGTATTGGAATAATGTTTTGTTTTTTTTTTCTTTGCATTTTCATATGTATTTCCTCGTAAAATAAATTTTTATGTTTAGACTATGGAAGTGGTTTAACAAGCGTTTACTTTTTGTCGAGCGAAAAAAACCACATTTAATGGGACTCGCTGTCTATGAAGCAGTTTTGCTGAAACGGCAACGGTGTCAATTTAAGAAACGCTAATAGAGCGCCTATTTGGATAAAGCATGCAATTCTTGCTTTTTCTTGATTATTTCCAAACATTCAGTAGAAAGTGGAGCCATAACAAAGTCGTAATATTATGAAGCGTTTATTCTAGAGGTGATTGGTATGGTCTCGAAAATTTGCATGTGTGTGATCAAGGATGTCACTTCGTCGTATAAAAAATATCAAATGTAATTAAAGAAATCATTTCAGCGTAATTATTATATTGAAATCTGAATATTTTGCTTTATTTCGTATATATTGTTTTATTTCTGCTTAGAAATACATGTATCTATCATGCCCAAGGTTGCACACTATTTGCTTGCATTTTTACCTCGTAACAGTAACCATTCCTCGCCATTATGTGTGTTGTTACTTATTTAGATATTAATAAAAAGAAAACCTATTCTTATTTATGTTTGCTTTCGACTGGAAAATTAGTTTATTTTGCCATACGTTTCTTTCGGTCACTGTTTTCTCGAGTATATAAATACTTTTGAAGGATTTTTTATATGAAATTGAACGTTCATGTAAGATTTCATTCCAAATGATGTGCATTGGTAGCCGCCATGTTTTTGTTGTTTCTCTAACAACATGCGAATTGCGCGTCGAAAGTACATAGTTTCATGTTATAGACGAGTCGACTTATTTTTTGAAACTGTGATAAGAATAAAATAGAGCGGAAGAGAACAAAAAAAGCTTGCACCCGACACACATCATCGGCCGAAATAAAAGGAAGAAAAAGTAGATTTAGGATGAATATGACAGTTAGGGTAGCAAATTCCAGATTAGTGCTTTTAACATATTATGCCACCGGCCTATTAACAATCGGCACTCTTCAGGACTACGTTTCTTTGCCTCGGCAAAATTCGATACGAAATAACATTGCTTACGTCCTGTTTAGGAAATTCGCCGGAAGTTGTATAAACTAACAATGTACCATCAAGCTGCTTACCAACTTTATTTACGAACAATTCAAGGAATTCGGTTTATATTGTTACAGAAGAAAAAATTCTTCAGGGAATTCTTTAAATATAAAACAAAAAAAGGTTTTAAAATGATTATAAAAAATACATATATAACATTTCAGGATGTTGAGAATGCATTAGAAAGTAATAAGTAATCTTCGCACTCAATTTTTACTACTATTATTAAATGAATGTGGGGATGCACACATCGATGGTCATGCAGTAACACATACACTTCATGAGGAGTGTTAAGTGCAATATGTACTTGGCGAGCTTTGTATGATGTTACAAACCACACAAACAACTTTTTGAAACTTGTAAAGAAATAGAAGGAACTTAAGGCAGACAAAATGAAGATCAAGATCAACGCTTTTTGTCTTTTTATTGTCTGAAAATGAAAGTTGTTGTAAAGGAAATTTCGTTAAAGTGGCTCGGAGGACGTAGTAAAAAAATTAAATTGCAAGAAAGAAAAATATTCTTTCCTTTATACCTTTTTATTTGGTACCCAATAATGCTGTTAAGAAGGAACGAATCCTACATATTGTGGGCTCCACCATATTTATTTTAAAATGAACACATTCTTAGAGAGATAATATATCCTCACCTGAATAATGTACAGAATAACTGTCAACATACAAATTCTGAATCGATTGACATTTTCCACGCCAAATTGGAGAAAAATGGACAAAGACACTTGCAGTTTGCACGCCCCTACCGTCATGTGAATTGATTTGCTTTTGAAAAGAAATGGAAGTTTGTTTTTCGCTCGTTACTCATGAGCCACACGCCTTTGTAACAAAAACAGTGACTTTTTGCTTGTTACTCATAAAGTGCAACACACACACCATAAAAACTTCCACTTTTATTTTGAAAATAGAAAATCTCACGCCTTCCCGATATTTTAGGGTGCGAAGATGTATTTACTTTCTTTTATTGTAAGGGCGATGAGTATAAAAGATTCGGTCACGACCGAATATAATTTTCTTATTTGTTCAAAATTGCTTATGATTCGTTATGCGCCTACGCACAGAAACATCTTCAGAGTTAAGAAAAAATTTCCAAACCTGTTGTCCATGCTTTAAAGGCGCTTGAAGTACACAGAACGATATCAATTTTACTAACAATTCTGTCAGTGTGATTCTTAGATATGCGATTAGATAGATACAATTTGTTGGACAAAAACATTTGTTACGGCGGAAGTTATGAAATTATTAGGCTTCGTGCAAATAGACGTTCGCCGGAAGTGTGCTTTAGTGACCTCAACACTTTCGTATGTTAAGGGCACAAGTCTACTTCAAACAACAGGCAAAGGCTAAATTCAACTACAATAATGCGCGATGTCAAGGCGAAATTTGAAACGATGCCGTTGTTGACTTGCAGTAATGTCTCTTGAAATTAAGAATCTATTAAATAAATGTAAACGAATAGCAGGAGGAAGGAAATTTTTATATCCTGTTGCTACAATAATAAATGAATTGCAGCAATTGAAAGAAAGCCAATATGATGATAATTCTTTGATGAGTGGATTTAGTACTACTTCTTTACCACAGTGAATAAGATAAAAAATTTTCAAGGATTTTTGCTAATAAATAAAAATAAATATAAGCGCATCCACTTAACAATGTCTACGAAATTTCAACGTTTACGTCAGCATTTTATCTCGCATCAGGTGTTTGAAGCTTTGCAGCCTTTGTTTTTCATCACGTTTCTCTATGGTTTAACACCGTTTCGCGTAACAACAAATAAAGGAGGCGAAAAAAGTATAAAAATGTCAGCGTTCGGGTTCATCAATATCGCTCTATATATTCTGCTGTATGGCAGCTGTTATATAATCTCATTGTTACGCGAAGAATCGGTCGCTGGGTACTTTTTCCGCAACAAAATTTCCGATGTCGGTAATACAATGCAAATCTGCAATGGTCTCATAACGGGCACTGTTATATACATATCGGCCGTGACTCAACGCAGCAAAATGTTACGTGTCATCGCTACTTTACATAATTTAGATAAGAATTTCGCTAACATTGGCATTAAAGTTAAATATTCGCGTATTTATCGTTTTTCTATTGTTATGTTAACATTTAAAAGTCTGGTGATTGGTGTTTATTTTGTGGGTGTGCATCGTCTCTTAATGTCCATGAATATTACGCCGTCATTTACTGTGTGCGTTACATTTTTTCTCCAACATTCCGTATTATTTTTGGCGATTTGCTTATTTTGCTTTGTGGCGCGCAGTTTTGAACGTCGCTTGGTCATACTTAATAAGGTAAGCATAGGAGAGCATCATTACCATGGGCTTTCGGGTTTTTCTGATCAATAAAAAAGTAACAATTTCGACAGAAGCACTAAAAACGTATTATTCGAATCATCGTACATCACTAGTTACGCATTTCTGCTATCTCTCGCACAACACATGGAAACCGCGACAACGCGATGCCGTGTCTTTCGACTGAAACCAATCATCCAAGCAGTTTTGCACTTTTTGCTAAATGAGTATAGCCTGACAAAGGTATGCGCCATCAGGCGGAAAAGCAAGCCGATGCAAGCCGGCAAAGCGTGTCGATGATGTCGTGGAAGATGCAAGTGTGATGGCTACTTTATTGAAAAATCACTTGTTCTTGTCTTGTATAACATTCCCTTCCTTTGTTTTCTTTCCAAAGTAATTAGATCATGTCATGAATAATGATGCTTTAGTGAATACCAGGCGAAAACACAAGACTTCTCTTCGCCAGGAACAATTTGATGCAGGAAGCCCTTATTATCCTGCCGGGAAAACAAAAATTCGGAAGTGGCTATTCGCTTTTTTAGTTAAGTGAACGTTTGAAAGTATTTTAGCCACACATGTTTAATACCTCCGCAAATTAATCTTGTAACTAATAATGCTTGCAGCTCGGCGCTTTGTGTTCCAGAGCGTTTCTGAAGCAATCATTTAAATCAATCTTAAATTTAGTGTAAGTTCGCCATAGGTTTTCCTGTGCAAACGACGTCCTTCAACTACATTTTTCTTCGAATTAAAACAGGAGTATAAAATGTTAGACAAACCAATTTTCGGTTGTGATATTTGTTGATATTGCGAGTGGTTGCTGTTAACTGACGTCCACAGCTATAAAAACCAATTTTAGACAAGTGCATGAAATTTAATTGTACATTGAAAAACACTGAAGAAAATTCAGCATGAGTTGTTGGTACAGCCTTGTTGCTACGGTCAACCATTTCAATTAAATGTTTGTTAGTGAATCGATACCTCCCACACTGTAATTTTAAGTAACGTATTTTTTAATACCTAATTTCAATGGGTGCATCAGAAATTATAGAAGCCACTTGCTTAGTAAATACCACAGAAGCAATACTAACAGCAATGACCAACACTATCTTATGGGCGTGTAATAGCCGAAAATATGGTTTATATCTTTAATGAGCGAACGAATTGGTATAGAAAGTTGAAAGCAATGTTGGCTATGAGATGTGTGTATATAGATAATATATATACATATATATAAATATATACACATATACATATTTGCAGCCTTTGAAGGCTGCAAATTTTCTGTGGAAGCTTATTTTCAAATGGAAGACCAACGGAAGATCCTAACGGGAGATGAAGTTAAAGAAGAAAAACTTATCCAGAAAAAGGCAGAATGAATGTTGATGATAAATAAGACAATATATCCCCACATTCGTGAATGCAAAACTGCAAATGAAATGTGGAATACACGATGCAGCTTTTTCGAAAGCATTGCTTTAGCACGAGGTGTCAGCCTTATGCAAAGATTTTGTTCAGCAAAGCTGACAGATTTCAATGATTATGGGAATTAAAAGGTCAGGAATATAGATAACTGGAGATGCAACTAAATTAAAATTACTGAAAGACGTTAAAATAGAAGATACTTTAGACGCTGCTTTTTCAACCCAAAAAAACCTAAATTTGGTCATATTGCAGCTAATTATCAAAATAATTTCAGTGATTGATTCGTTTACAGCTAAGGAAGTGAACAGAAATAAAAGGTTTCTTGATGCAATTGCGTCCGTCCACATTGCGGTTCATTAAGCGTTCTCACCATAAGAATATCGATATAATTATCGCAAATAATTGGACAATGCATGCAGAAGCGATCGATACGATTGAAACAGCGATGGACGTTGATTTTAAAAACCAAAATGTGACGTACTGTTGGTGCGAGATGAGACTTCTCTTTTCCGGAGTTGACTTTCCTATCATCGTATAATAACACGTTATAATATTGCTTGCGCTCTCACCGACAAAGTCTTCATTTGTATCTTAGTTGAATTGATCGATGTTCTTATTCCAAGACTGTTTTCCACTATGTCGTTTCCTGAACTCATTACTGTCCGCTTTTCCTACTTTCGGAGACGTGCCAGCAGCGAGGACAATGTTCTTATTCTTGTTCTTGAACAGATAAGTGCCCTCAACAGTGGGGTTTTTGTCCACACACTGGCTGCCGATTATTACATTACAGCCCAATGCAGTATCGGTACCGTTAAAGGTGTTTTCATGTTATAATGAATCGATCCGTGCCCGCTCTGCCATGTGTTTGTTAGCAAATGTAAACCAATGACTTATATTAAAACATTGCAATCCATGTGGTTTGTTCAATTTTCTGAAAATAATAACCTGTCAACTTTCTTTTTAAAAATTAATTTGAAATTATAAGAAACTATAATAAGCTGACAACCATTCGCTTTTCAGTCCATAATCAGCAAAACAAACAAACGTTATAAAATCACTTTGCACTCTTTAAATAAGTTTTAGTGACTCGTAAGCCTTGCAACATTGTTCTGTTACTTCGTTATTAAATGACGTTTTGGCGTGATTTTATTAAACCGAGCGATTCGTATGCGGCAGAACAAACCTTACTTTGGACAACTTTCCTAATGGGCCTAACCCCAATAAGAATATCGTCATCCGAACGTAACGGCGAGCGAAATATTTACATCTCGCGGGCCGGTTATATTATTAGCATCGTTCAAGTGCTTTTTTTTTTGTATTCTTTTATTTATTCATTTCTAATGGATGAATCGATTGTTGGGTATTTTTTCAAAACTGAAATCTCACAAGTCGGCGATGTATTGCAAAAATTTATTGGCATGAGTGGGATGTTAATTTTATTTGGTGTTAGTTTATATAAAACTAATGATTTAGTGGAGTTATACCATGTGGTAGCCAAAATCGATAATCAATTTTTGGGTGTGGGCGTTGAATTTAATTATCGCTTCATTATGAAATTTCGCCATTCCAAGTTAATGTTTATCATGAGCATTTGTTCAATTTACATTGGAGGGAGCTTTTGGATGTTGTTCCATAATAATGTTTGGCCGACTTTTCAAGCTATTGTAGCTTTTTTTGTACCACATATCTTCTTATTAAGTGTCGTAACATTAAATGTCGCATTCATTATGCGATTTACTCAACATTACGATTTAATTAACAAGGTAAACCACTTCTAAGTTAAACTCAATTTATAAAATAATGTGTAATGTGAACTATGACACAACGTTTGTTTAACTGTCAAGTTATCTTAACAACTAACAACAACTCCAGGCTATTCTCAACACTCGTGTGTGTTTTAAAAATAAAATTTCCAGGAGTTACAGTTGAGCAGGGTCCATATTTACACGCTCTATACTGCTTACACTGGGCCCGATCTACTGTTTTCTCTATTTATATCTATTATAGCTATTTCTAATATTACAGCTTTTTCTATATTTTCATCATAAATTCTTCATTGTTTTTACCGTAAAACCTTCGTTCACAGTCAAATTTCGGTACGGGAGAGAGTCCGAAAAATAGATCCGCTCTTTCTAAATTTAGCACAATAAATTCATAAGTCAATTCACTACTCTGTGGTCATGTGCACTAAAAATTAATCCTTATGCTAAATGAAGGATTATTTTGTTTTGTTTCAAAAGTCGTCCCTTCCCATCTGAACTTTCCACATTTATTTTTTGCGCCAGAATGCAAAATCTTTCTCGTTTACTTTTAAGGTTTTTGTCGAGAAACATTAAAACTAGCAAGTTTTTCTAAAAACAGAATTATTCGTAAAAACGATCAGTGTATAAGTTTCATCAAAATAAAAGATGGACACATGGACAGATAAGACGACGTGTTTTGGGAGAAACTCTATTGAAAATGGTTCGGATAGGACCATGTTTCAACCATTTCTGCTATGGTTTTAAAAAGTCGTTACATGAATAGCTGCATTAAGCTAAGAGGAGTGGGGCATTTAATGGTTGGCCGTGGTCCACTAGAGTCTTTTTGCTTGTTAAGCTTTTGGTTGTAATCCTATTTGCAATAGAGCAATTATAAAATTTTGTACTCTTCTCTCGTTCAAAGGTCCTTAAGAATCTCCGCCATCAATGGGAAACACGCAGTATTAAGACTATTAGTCATAAACAAAAGTCTTTACAATGCTTAGATTCCTTCTCTATGTACACAATGGTTTCGAAGAATCCCTGTGACGTTGTGCAGGAATCTATGGAAATTCATCAGCTTATATGCGAGGCTGCATCAACGGCTAATAAATATTTTACATATCAGCTGTTAACCATAATATCGATAGCTTTTCTGATAATCGTGTTCGATGCCTATTATGTTTTGGAGACCTTGTTAGGCAAATCGAAACGGGAAACCAAATTTAAAACGATAGAATTCGTAACATTTTTTTCTTGCCAAATGATGCTATATTTGATTGCTATCATTTCCATTGTGGAGGGTAGCAATCGCGCCATAAAAAAGGTAAATAAGACCTACATTTGATCGACTAAGAAACGTAAATTTGAGCCTTCATTTAATTTCTTTTGTAGAGCGAAAAAACAGGTAGTATTGTTCATGCTTTACTAAATAAAGCCAAGATGCCTGACGTCAAAGAGAAATTACAACAATTTTCTATGCAGCTGTTGCATCTAAAGATAAATTTTACCGCTGCTGGCTTATTCAATATCGATCGCTCTTTATATTTTACGGTAATAAAATTAAATTTTCATAAAAATAAAGAGCACTTTAAAAAAATATTTTTTAAAATTTTTCTTTCATAGATCAGCGGAGCTTTAACAACTTATTTAATAATATTATTACAATTTACTACGAACTCTTCGCCACCACCATCAAGTGATTGTACCGTCAACTACCCCGTGATTCCTCCAATTCCTATAAATTCTACATCAACCTGAACGTGCTTTAATTTTGATTACATAAGTCGATAAGCAAGTAAATTTTTTTTATATTAGTTTGTCAATATATCCGTAGTTCGTCTGGCATGCGTTTGATTATTATTCAATAAATTTGTCTCGAAAATACTTTTCTCTTGCGTTTTTTGAAAGGAGTGTGAATACAAGACCCATTGAAGTTACGTGTATTAATCATCATTTAATATTAGTTTCGCTCATCGCCACAATATCCTCTACCTATAAAGGCACAGATGATTACGTCTACAGTATTCCCTGGCTTTGTAGACTTCTTGCTAATCTAGTAATATTGAAATTAATATATAAACATCGGCGAAGATAATTTTTTGATTACATTTTTAGCCTTCATTGCAATATAGAGCTACAATGTTTTTCATGGCCAAAATTCCAAACCAAATTTCTACAAACGCACTTATGGAACCCATCCAGCGACATCAACTGCGGCAAATTTTATGTGACTGCAGGGAATTTGCCGCTTTAATGCTACTAATATCAATCCTAAATAAAAAATTATGTACGTTCGCAGTACTAATCAAGCGTGGTTTTTGAAAAGATGAATCCCCCAACAAAGTGGAATAGGTAATCAGAGTATTGAACAAAATAAAAAGAAGAATATTTAACACTAAAGAAAAGTAATTGGAAACAATGGAGACTTGGCTGATCATATAATATCTTATATACGGATTCGTCAGAATGCATTCAGATCTAATATGCGGAGAAAATAGTCTGTATCTGAAGAAAACTGGGCGCACGAACAAAGATCAGACCGCTTTGGTGGCGAAGTCATCTACTTCATTAGCAGACCACTGCTCAACCACACCAGGTGCGGCGATCACATAAATAAAATATATAGAATAGACACATATAATTCGTTCTGATTATTTAGCAGCTTACAACAATCTCTCTCCCTTTTGAAACTTGCGTAAATCTAACCTAAATATATTACATTTATATTATTATTATTATTATTATATAAATTTAGCCAGAGAATAAATTCTAAGACTAAAGTCTTAAAGCACCAGCATCTAAGGCTTTCGGCTTTTATTTATTTATTTATTTTTTTTTCTTTATTAATATTATTATTATTTTTATTATTAAAAAACTCTACCGCACTTGAGGTTTGAACCCACGACCATTGAATTGCTAGTCGAGACTCTTGCCTATTCGGCCACTCAGGCGGATATTACATTTATATAAACATATTCTTTTTATGTAAAGAGTTACAAATAATTCGGATATAGGTACTCTGTACGCTGTTCTATTAGTTTGTTGTCTCACTAATATCATGCAGACTTACGCTTAACACTACATACATTTTCGCGCATCTTCTGTCGCAAAGGAAACCCGTAGAAGAAAAAGTTATAAAAAACAATAATCATGATATGAAAAAATCAAGAAAATATTACAAAAAAAAAAAAAAAAATACTAATTAAAAGATAGCAATAACATTTATAAATATAAATAAATAAATGAATAAAAAATAAATAAATGAACAGAAGTTATATTTATTATTAAAATTGCAAAGTACGTAAAAAAAATATGGATGTAGCGGACATTAACACGGGTTAAAGATAAAGAAATCGCGTACCAATAAAACCGAGGTGTTTACACAGGCGCAGGCGAAGTACTTTGTGCCCCCACAGATCGTTTTCTTTTACAACGCGGCAAATCATTTGTTCGCCTAGTGCCTAAGACAAAGAAGAAGAAAATTATCTAAGACATTTAATTTGCAAATTTATTAGTTAAAGTTTGTTTCTTAACTTTCTCATAGTATTCTCCAAACGAGACGTGGATGAATGGATGCTTTGTAGAAATATGAGACGATCTTTAGCCGGTGTACTAATAGAATCCACTACCGTTTGCAAACGTTGTCAGATATATAAACGTTAGGTTCTTCGAATCGCTAATTTTTTATGGTACCATAATAAAATTTAAATTAAAATCAACACTGTATATGAATTTGAGTGGTTGCTGTCAAACGGTGTGGAAGATTCTGTAAAGAGTGAGCAAAGTCAAAGTTTTAAAAGAGCACGTGTTAAGCTAAAATCCGCATCTGCTTAAAAGATTGCTCGAGTAATGGAAGTTATTACATTCAAAAAAGAGCAACAAAACTTTTTGTGAGCAAAGTTGAACGTTCGTTACCATCGCTGATAACTAATACGATGTTAGGATCAAATATACAAATAGCGTTTGTAGTCTCTTCTGCTTTCTCGACCTGTGCTGTTTAACATTGAAATATTTTGCTGAAAAAAATGTGCAAAACTTACTTAGATGCGAGGGTAGAGTTAACATGCAGGCTTTTTAAAGAACTAGCGTCGAGGAAAATAAATTTTTGGCGAATAACCGCACGTGTTAATACTTCCACTCCTAAAAACGGTAACGCAAATGGGTCGATTTGGCTGCACATAATTTGATTTTGCAAAGGAAATTTAAATGTATCTTAGACGTTCTAGTTTGATGGAAGAGACATGACATACTTTTATTACTTTTTGCATATTGCAAAAACTTTATCCCTCAAATTTTGCGTTTATGTTACCCTTTCCCGTACTAGGAGTTTTATACTGATTTACCAAAATTTTCTTTAACAAACACAACATTTTTTGTATGCATAGACGAATCGTTAGTACCGTCCTGACTAATTAAATTGATTAAAACGGCAATTCCCAACATTGTTGCTGCTTTATTGGTTTTATATACTTTGTTAAATAAAAGCTTGCCGTTATTGAAAAATAAAGTTTGGACATTTTGCACAATAAATGCGTTAATCTTGTTTTCCAGTCTCTCCATTCTGCTTTGCCAATTCATCAATCCAGCCACTAATTGCAAACAAACAAAGCATATGAGAAAGATTTCTTCCTTTCTGATGCATGGTACACAATGGTATGACAATAATGCCTAAAGAAAGTGGATCTAACATATTTCTTAAAAGAGTAAAACATTTCGCGTTATTTGAAATGAACGTTAAGGAGTTTTAAGAGGCGAGCTAAATATATTTATCCTTGATAAGTTTTAATATACTCTTTTTAATTAGATTTGTTGTGATTTTAGGGATAGCTAACGCTACTCTTCAAATAACCAATTTATCAATATATGCATAGGTTGTTATCATTATATAGCACGTCGCAAAAATTGGCATAAAATCCGAATTTTTACCCCATTTGCGCAGTAAAGTGTTGTTAACAATTGTTGTCTCAACAGAGACATAGCGTGACAGCGGTCATCCGCGCGATATTAAAAAATAAAATCCTAGAGCTTGTTGAGTGGCTTATGGAACAACAATATGTCGGTGGTGATTTTGCAAACAAAATCATCTTCAGTTGTAGGGCCTATTTTCACCCTGGGTGGTTGGTTAATCGGAGCTCCGAAAATCTACGAGTAATTGTTGACAAACGAATGTATCCATAACGTTGCATTGTTTTGTGTGGACTTTAGCCTGGAGCCGTTACCGACTTCTTGGTCGAAAATGCCACTTATCAAGCAATAGCAATTAATGGAGTGAAATGCATATGAACATCTATGGTTTTAACAAGACCATGCTACCGACCATACAGTCCGGGAGACAATTAAAATGCCTGCGTTATTTCCTTCTTGCTTTTGCTTGCTATTGCTGAAAAAGGACAAATAGGACAAATACCTAAACAATAGTCCAAATAATAGCTTAAAACACGCGATAAACTTTGCTGTGTGATTTGTCGCTCTGTAGCTGATAATTCGTTGCTAGGAACACAGCATTGGAACAAGTTTGATTCACTAGAAGTGAAATCACGTTGCTCGGGAGTACAGATTTCTATGCTGACCTCCAAAGTATGCGTAGGTAGAAATATATATATAATTTTGAATAAATTTGTGGAATAATAGACGAATTCGAAACGCACGACAATTGTGCGTTATTAATATACTGGTACGATGCGACCGTACTAAGTTGACAAACATTAACTATATACGACAACTTTGTTCTATAAAACTTCGACTCAACTACAGTTTATAGGCTTACGAATCGTAATCTCGCTTAATAACTTGTAGAATGTAGTTTGCGTTAAGAAAAAAAAATTACGGCTTTGTTCCGAACTAAAAAAGTCCAAGGAAAACGCATTTGCTAACAATAGGAGAAACTTGATAGACTGTAACACAAATTTGAAAGATTTGATGTAAGTGCGGAAATAAAGAGTGAGTAAAACACCCAATGTGAAGTGTTTTAAGACCTTTTCTCCCTCCTCATTGTATACTTCAAATTCTACATAAAATTAAGCACAGCGTCCATAACGGATTCGTTAATGTTATGTACAGCCTTTGTAACAGCTTACCTTTATTGAATTTTAAGTACGAGAAACAACGATAAACCGCATGCAGTAAACAGATGGCTCGAGATGAAACCAAGAAAACCGCAATACTTAATACCACCTGTAAGAGGTGTCAATTAGTATTAGAACTAAGTTGAATGTTCGTAAAAGGAAATTGATATTTTATATTCACAAAGCGAGAGCACATGTCGCTACAAAGTGCGTGCTGCATAAGCCCATGTGCTGTCAGCATTAATAAAAATTCCCTTGTAAAAAGCGCAAACGCACACAAAACTCTATTCTTAATTAACTACTGTTAAGGACGAAAGATCGATGTTGTCTCTGCACAAAAATTTTCAATTTACGTTTGTGGGGAGTAAACAAAGATATTCTTTTAACTAAATATTTTCGTGAGCAACTTGGTGCTTAACACAATTTGGTATCAGCACATCTACAAATGATGGTGATGCTTGCGCGCTCAAACTTGATATCTTAGCTGGTGATTGCTTATAGACATTTTCACTTCCTATTTAGGATAGTCAGAAATCGAAGATCTATATATACCTATAAACTATAAATACTTTTGAACAACCCTGAGTCGATTTAATTTTTTCGTCCTTCTGACATTCGCGATCGCAAAGATTAGAGAGAAATATGAATGTTGTAATGTATTTAACACATCTTGACATACCAACTTTGGTTTTAGTACGAGCATAGTCAGCGTGTTCACTTTTAACGCATTCATGTTAATATAAGCATTTATATTTTTTTACCTATCACCGAAAGATGATGGATATATTCGTTTTGTTGAAGCGTTTGCAACGCCCAGAAGGCAGTTTCAGAGAGCCCATAAAGAATATAATTTAAGCATGTCCGTCTGTCCGTCTGTGCAGTGTCGGTTATAAACATTCTCCTGGCCGCAAAAATTAGGCTATCGACATCAAATTTAGCACATCCATTGAAAAGTTATGCACGTAGATTGGTACTGCAAAGGGGCTAAATCTGAAAAGCCCTCTGTTTTTCAAAAGGAATAAAAAATAGCTTTTTTGCTCGTTGCTCATAACCTAGAGCAGTTAAATGTACAAAAATTTAAACGTACCAGCGACGCTGTATATTTATTTGTTTAAAATCTTTTTAATTGTGTATTTTTCAATACAATCTATCAGTTCTTCTTATTTATGTGTTTAATGGAAAAATATTTTCAGGCTTCCTTTCTGATCAAGTATTTTTTTTATTCCATAGAAAAAATTTGTGCTTTCTCTTACTTCTGTTACTTATTTTTTCAGTGCTAAATACAAAGCATACTATTTATTGTCTGACAGTAAATTTTTATTTTTTTAGTATGGGGCAATCACTCAGGCGATGTCGCCGATTCGTATAACACGGTGACGGCCAAAGAGAAGTAAAGGAAAAGAAGGAGATTTGAAGGTAGTTCCCGTAGTGTAGTAGGTGTGTGCCCAATATGCAAATATTACGTCTTTCCCGATTGAGCACTCGCCATATTTACGACCGAAGTAGTGTCGACCGCATTTAAAATTTGAACCTGTGAAAAGTGAGTTGGAAGTTGCCTTTTTGTAGGAAAAAATTTTGGCAATAAATTAAATGAGTTTTACAAATTTAATATTTCTTGCGAGCAAGAGAGTTATAGTCTAAGCCAAATTTAATTCTCACTGTTGCATGTAGTTGTAATTTTTAATTAATTTGTCCATTTGTCAAATCTTTTCTTTGCAATGCGTAGGAAATGGCTTAAGTTGAGAGATTTTGTTATGAGTCCCAGAGTGCGGCTAGGATCATGAAACGTGATGTTCCTAAAAGAACAAGTTTGCAAGCTTGTTTATTTTCAGCTAAGAGGATGGCTTTGAGAAACTATTACGCAATGGAAAAGCTGAGTCAACTCCAAAAAATACGGGGACAGTACGCTTCAGTTTTCTTTTGTGGATTTGTGAAATAGCCTCTTCGCTAAGTTCCAGTATCCCGAACTGCTAAATTATAATTCGCATCCCAGACTTGTTTCTTCTTGTTTGTTAACCAAACCTTGTAATAATAAAAAACCAACCTCAACCTTCTAATAATAAAAACGAATTGTGGGAAGAAACAACAATTACATTTTTAACATCGGTTATGTCGCAATTATGAGAACATTTCCGTATGTATGTATACAGATGCATACGTTTTTTTATGGTAATTCACATGTGTCATTAAATACTCTAAATATTTGTAAAGGGATTTTCAAATGAAGGAACGAGTGTGTACTATGGTTGCGACGTGTCTAAGATGTCACAACCTTTATATTGGCATTTAAATGCATTCGGGATGGACAATACTTGCTGTAGTGAGAGAAACAGACTACATATATCTTAAATAGAAGGGCGGTTTGAAGGTTTATGAAATTCCTCTTCAATAAATTTATACAAAAAATCCCTCCATGAGTTCAGAAAACTGGCCTTTCCCAATATCTTTGCTCTTTCTTTTTTGGTTTGTTGCGATTAAATGGACTAACTGGGAAAATTCTGCAAAATTCTTGAAGGAAAAGTTTTCCCTTTCAATGTTTTTGCTTTGTTTAACTATGTATTTCATCATTAATATCTACCACCGTGCTACTCGCTTTAGATTCATTCTTTAAACGTTTATTTAAATTTTTATTGTATTTTTATATCCATCACCGAAGGATGAACACTATATTCATTTTGGCAATGTGTTTGCAATGCCCAGAACGAAGCTTCAGACATCCCACAAAGTATATATATTCTTGGGCAGCATTAAATTTTAAACCGTCTGTGTAATGTCTGTTGTAAACATTCTCCTTGTTGCAAAAATGAGGCCATCGACTTCAAGGCAGAAACATACGCACACTTGATATTGAAAATGCCCCAAATCGGTAGAAGGACACGCCGAAATGCAGCTAGGCGTGTTCGTCTGATCGTTTGCCCATTTGCCCGTCTGCGCATATACGTAGTATCCCTCGTTAGCGAAAATGAGGGTATCACCTACAAATGTACGAAAGAATTTGGTAATGGCCTAAACTTTTCAAAGGTCTTACAACGCCCACACGCCTATTCGGAAAAAGCTTTTAATTTGAAAATAGAAAAATTCATCCCACTCCATACTACAGAGCATGCAAAATTTAGTTCTTTGACTTTTTTTGTCTCTAGAGTGATGGGTATAAAAGATACGAATATAATTTTCCTACTTATTTATATTATTTTACTTCTTAAATCATATATTGTACTGGATCCGAGCCATATCAAACGATATGTGTGGAGTCTGGTTTACAAAAGAATCTGCTGAACACAAGTTTGAGATTATTAGAGGGTCTTTCAATTTGTTCACATGGTACGATTACCTTTTTGACTTTTCTAACACAAAAAAACAGCTCATTTTTAAACAAGTAAGAAAATCAAATTCGGTCGAGACCGAATCTATTAATATGGAGTGGGCGCAGCTGATTTTTTCAAAATAAAAAAAGGTGGTTTCTGCTTGTTATGAAGATATTGAAAAAACTACTCAATTTTAATAGACTATACTATTGGGTAGGCGTGGTCATTTTTTTCCATTTTTGTACACAAATGCTCGAGCATTTATATACTATAGTTTGTGAGTAATAAGCAAAAAAACAGTTTTTCATTCCTTTTGAAAAACGGAGGTGTTCTCAGTTTACGTGGTGTTGTGCGCGTGTCCTTCGACCGATCGGGTCCATTTTCAATGCCAACCTGCCTGCAAAAACTTCCAATATTTCTGCGGAATTTCAAGTCGATAGCTTAATTTTTGCGGCCAGGGGAGTGTTTGCAACAGACATTACACAAACGGACAGACGGAAAGACGGAAATGCTTAATCGATTCAGGATTTGATGCTGATCAAAAGTATATATACTTTGTGGAGTCTCTGATGCTTCCGTCTGGGCGTTGCAAACGTTTTGGCGAAATGAATATAGCCCTCATCCTTCGATAATGGGTATAAAAAGATAATCGAATTCGAAGAATATCCCGAAAAAAACTGAAGTTGGAAAATTTAGACAGGCCGTCAGTTACGCTGCTAATAAGGTTTGCCTCGAGTTAAACGCTTCACTTACAAACGCTTATGTTGCAAACAAGAAGTCCTCCAAACTGGGCGTTTTCAAAAATTCTTACATGTGTTCAATTTTTTTCACTTACCAACTTACTAACTTAATGTGTACACAATTTATTATCAATAAGTTTTTTAAAGTTGAAAGGATTAGCATGCAACCCCATTATCCTTAACATCCCATCAAGGAATAACACAATAATATAAAGACTTGTAGCAATAACATAAGACTGCGTGCTCTTAAGCATAACAAAACGGTATTAAATGGACATAAAAATAGAAATGACCAAAATATCGTTATAATAAAAATATTTGACAACTTACAAACAAATGTATGTACAGGGGAGAGCAAGGCACGATATAAATTCAGCTTAAGTTAATTAAGAAAGTCATCCATTTGTATATTCCTGATCAGCTTGAAAAGCAAAATCAAAGTAACTGTCTATCTAAAGTAACTGTCTGTCAAAATTACAATTTCAAAATGTTATATATATATACGTTTAAAAAGACAAGCTTATCGTCTAACCTTTCCTCGTCGTTCGTATTAAGTTACTTAGAAATTCAAATCTGGTTGCGAAGTTCGCTTAAAGTTATCAAAATATGAATAACATTTTTCACTTTCCTTCATGCATGATCTTGAAATGGTGTGACTTTTATTTAAAGTTTTAGACTGAAATTTAAATTTTTCCCGTAGTAAATTTTCTTGTTCAGATTTAAAAATCAGGTATAAATAAGAAATATTGGCTTAGATTATAAAATAAAAGGTTAGGTGTATTATACATACATTCTGTAATAAAATCTCGAAAACACAGCCATAGGTGTTAGAAAAGGATACTCAATTCAAACTTATTTTTGTTTATTCTTTTATACCATACACCACTTGTAGTAGAGGGTATATTAAGTTAAAGCGGGCGTATGTAACACCCAGAAGGGGTTAAGGTAGGCCCGCCTTTTATTATACCGAACGAGTCAGAATTATATTTTTAATCGATCTAAGCCTTTCTGCCCGTCCGTCCACATGTCCGCGTGATATCTATCCATGGATTTTGTGTTCAAGCTGCAGATCCCAGAGATATTTTGATGAAACTTGGTGCACAGATTGTGCACAGATTGTGCACCAATTGTTTCGGTCCAAGGACGAACGCTATTGAAAATGATCCGCAACGGTCCACTTCTTCGAATACCAACAAAATTGCAATTCTCAAAATTTGTTGGAAACAATGGTTGAATAGTAATATTCCAACATTCTAAATTAACGTGAAAACTTTGGACGGACTGGGGAAAGTTTTGAACACATTCCGTTATACCTGTTCCTATGAAAACTGAATCGTTATTTTTTAAGTATTTCACGGGGAAAATTGGCTCATAATAGTAAATTGACAAAGCGGCCAATCTTACCTTATTTGTTGAAAAGTAGTTCATGATAGCAATTTGAGATAAAAATGAAGTGGACTCTACTCCATATAAGATTCCTTATGAATAGTCGGTTCAGAAAAAAGGTTAATTTTTCATATTTTGTGATGAAAATTGGTCGATGTTAGCAGTTTAACAAAAAAAATAAACGGAGGGAAATTTCCACCACATAGGACTATTTTTTAGGCCGTAACATAAATAAGCGTTATCATGAAAAACAACCCCGGAGAGAAGGTATAATTTCTAGTTTTCTATGACAGAAAAAATTGTGTGATTATAGCTTATAACACAACGGTGAGAATAATTTAAATTTTTGTAAATGCGAGCTACAACCAGAAAAACTTAACAGAGTGCTAATCAATTTAACATAATTTTGCGCATGTTTTATTTGAAGGATGACTTACTTTGCCAATGGATCGAATCGGACCATGTTTGCGACAACTTCCCTTAAAACGGTCAATATTAACAAAACTAGTCATGAGAATTTTTAATACTTCCTGGAAAAAATGCAAGAAATGAGAAGGGAAGAAACCGTTTAACAGAAACCATATAAAAACTGTTACGAAAAGCAATAAAAAACAGTCGTTAGTATTTTACGACAAAAACTGGTTCATAGAGTAGCCGTTCGGCGTACAAATATACTGTAGTATATATGGATCACATGGGTCTGCTTTTCGAATCGCTCTCCATGTCAGAGTTCTCACGAAAAACAAGCCTTAATAATACAGCATAGTCTAATTCTTGTCATTTTATAACGAAAATATATGACGGATTATTTCCGGTCAAACGGAATGAAAAACTTAATTGTTCGCCTTTTTGTATGTATTTTAGTTTATTTATACTAAAATTCGCAAAACACTTTATATCTTGGTAATCATAATAAAAATATTTAATTGCGCTAATGACCACGTCTGAAGATGCCGAGGATCTTTCAAAATGTACCTTTTGGCATTTGCTCACTTTAAAAAATGTATTGTACTTTTGTGATTTTGTGTGTGATTTTTGTGTGATTAATTCGACTTAAAGCTGCTTTAATCATTGCTTTAATTAATTAAGTTTACGGTTGACTACTTCGACTTCACATCATTCCCTGCTTCGTAACCAAGGTGCTGTGTTATGGAGAAAACATTTTTTAAATTTTCTGTAGCAAAATATTTTAAGATCAAATAAAATGGAAACCAAGGCATGAAATATTGAAGTCATAAATGTGAAAAAGTTTGACGCGTCCTTTTTTTGCATCAACATGCGATAACATGATAATAATTTAGTTTAAGTAGGAACAAAAAATAAATGCATCTTAAGGTAAACCGTACCAATTACTTGATTAAAAAATCACTAAAAAACTATTGTAGAGGACGGCCAACCGTAAAAAGCCTACATTATTTCACTTTTCAGAATAAGCCATTACAAGGGAGGTGGCGGGAAAAGTGCTCCGATCCGAATTGTTTTCAATAACGTTCGTGTTCGAGCCAAGAATTGTCGGTGCACCTAACTTCATCAAAATATTTCAAAAATTTACGACCTGTAGGTCGATCAAAAGAAACGCAGATTGACAGACAGGGAGAAGGGCAGGTAAGCTTAGACAAAATCAGAATCAATGGGCGGGTCTTTCTCAAGTTTTAATATGTCGAATGAACCAGTTTTTTTAATCGCTTCTCATATAACCATCCATACGGAAAATGAACATTTGGATGGCAACAATTTTTACTTTTTAGTACTGTGTAACGAAAATGGATGGGGAATGACGGGATTTTTTGACAAGGGAGTAAGCTTTGCTAAATTAAAACCACGTCGGCGCACGCGTTGGGCCCCTCAAGCTATAAGTTGTGGCATCTGGCATAGTTAACCGTCGGCTTGCTCGGCAATCAATTTTTTATTTATTAAAACAGTAGGCAATGCCTTACTTAAATCTTAAAAATAAGAGGAATTCGTAAAGTTTTGTTTGATTTTACAGACTCTTTGTTTCTTTGTTTCAAAACAAAAACCATTTATTGCTTTTAAAATGTTTTTTATATAAGGTAATAACTGTTCGTTATCTGAAACATAACGTCCATATATTCCTTATAAGAATTTCTTTTAGCAAACTTAATTAGACAACTAAGTTGTTCCGTAATGCTCTAGCATCACTGAGCATTTCTCTAGTTCCTCTAAATTGTTATTGTGCAATCACCCAGGAGAGGTCCGCTATTCGAGTAACGATGTGGCGGTCAAAAAGAAGTGGGGAAAGGGACAAAGATATGGTAAAAAGGTAAAAAGTTAAACGCTTATTAAGTATTTTTCAATATTAAAAGATCGTCAAAACTCAAGGAAAAGCATACCACAAGGATATGAACGATGATTGTTCTTTTTTCGTTATTCTTTCTTCTTTATTCTTTGTGCTACTATCGCAGTTACAGTTAAGAATTCCAGTCAGGTTTATCAGTGTCTCCTTTACCTGAGAGAAAAACAAATACACGTACAAACACATACCATACTTATCGTACTTTCAAACTTAATTTCTTCGTTCAAAGTCTTCCCTATGGATGTGTCAATTAAGCGTCTCATTTCTCTAACATTGTATTCATATTCGAAATTTTCAAAACCAACCGAACAATGAGCAATAAATACCAAAAGTACTCTAATATTATCATATATATGAATCTCTTTTTCTGATCTCCCGTTGTTGTTGTGATTTTTTCAAATTTCACCTTAAACTGATTGCAATCGTCCTCCGCAGTCGGTGATTCGAAAGTGACAATCAATAAATCGTACAATGTGAGGGACTACCTTATTATTTATTTCGACGGCACGTTGTAAATCTAGAAAATAAATATAATGTAAAAGGAAAACTTCCTCAAATTTTTAATTACTGAAACTTAATTTACTTACTTTATTTTCATATAAGGTAACCTTGACATCTACATACTGTTGGAGGCAATTGCTTAAAATTCTCATAATTTGCAAGGATAACATATCAAAATGTGGCTAGGATCGTTTCATGGCTACGCTGGCGTTTTCCGACATGCAATCACCACTTGATATATTTTCCCGAGTACAAGTACTGTTTACGTTCACTTGTGACTGTTATAAGTTACTGTTATTCAATTGTTTTAATATCGTACAAAATCATAAACAGCCATGCAATGAACTGTGACCACACTAGTATGCAATTAATTAGGAAATACATAAAAAAAGTTTTTAAATGCATTTAAGAGAATTACTTTGCAGAAGACGTGCTTGCATTTTATAGCTTTCCTAAGCAAATTTATAAAAGAATTTGTTATGACGGGCGAAATTTATAACAAGGGAAAAATGAACGGCATCATCTGCATCGAGTGACCACCAGGCATTTGAAAATGTTTATATTTATGAATTTTTAAACAAACACCGGCAGATTGAATTCATTTTCGCAGCCCCCCGAGATTTTAGTTTGGGTCTTTCTTAAAATATCTTTTGAAACTCATGTCTAGCAAGGCATACCATGCTAAGATGACAGTGACCAAATATGTCCTAAACTTCGTACGCAAGTTAGGAGGAGACGTCAATGCCTCAGACCGAGGCATTGCATCTTCGGACAGTTACTCTGAATTAATTAATTACGCACTTTGTTTGCCACCTTGTTTATTATATTTTAGGAAACACTGTACATATAAACATTCGAAAACTTTTAGCTTGCAAAATAAAAAGTATGATGATGAGGATTGCTGTGCTTTCGAAAATTTCAACAAACTTAAAGCGGTTTCCGTACGAATTCCGTTAGGAAATTAATAGCGTTTTGTTTTAACGATCAATTTTGTTTAGTTTTAAGTAGAACTAAACTAATCAGACCGGGTCTAGGCTAGGGTTACGGTTGGCTTCACTCGTGGTCAGAATAGCGCTTAAAACAAAATGTGTCAACATAATGTCCGGAATCGTTATAAACTTAGCAAACAATCGAGATTCTTTCTTTACTATGCGCAGGCTGATCACAAAAACCAGATGACTCATCTATAATCTAGATCAAGTAAAACATCAAAATGCACATAAAATTTCAAATTTTTAAAAATTCTTTAATTTTCATAAATATTAAGTTTACGAGTTTATATGATAGGATTACAAAAATTATTTCTTTGTGTGACAAAAAATGTTTTCCACCATTTTTAAAGTAAGCTTGCGGGGATCTGTTCCTTTTGTAGCGTCAGATTGCTCAGGGTAAGCCACAAATCCGCCGATATTGCAAACGCATTCACTTAAAGATAAGCCAGTGTAAATGCGCATCCGAAATATAAGAAAAATAGGCCACATATACCAAAAACACTAAATGAATGAACATTCATTGAACTCCGATGAAAGTGCGTACTGGCGTTCGAAAATATATTAAAAGTTATATATATTGTTTGAAATCGATCAGAACTTACACTCGATGGCCACATATAATCAGCCGTCACGTATATCACAGAGTATACGGCAGCAAATTCGAGATCCTCTACAGTGGTTGTATCGCAAGGCGCGTAGTATTTAAACGGTGCTCGAAAACAATCGAGATAAGTACGGCAATGGATTATGCCTTTACGGCTAAGCACTCACTGTAACTATGGCCAAAGTAAACTCTGTCGCATTTACTATTTGAATCCGCGTACACTAACCTACTCGGCTACTCTTTAACTTTTAACTTTTAAACTTTCTCTGCCAATATGTTTATATATTTGATGACGATAGTTGAAATATTGAACGAAAACTTAAAATATAGAAAAAAATTCTCAATTTGTAGGAATAAATACAATTTTATTTTCGGTGTTCCAATTCTTCTTCTCCTCTAGATCTTTAATCTCTGTCTTATATTTTCTAGTGAGTGACGTAATCTGAAAACGATTCAAACGATGTCACATACAAGGCTTGCGATCACTTACCATGATAATATAAAATACCTTCGTTTCGTAAGTTTTCGTTTGCCAATTTAATTGAACCTGACACCGTTTTTCACTTTGCTTTTTGCTACCTTCATAACTAACTTATATGCACTAACTTGATATAACCTTGCAGGGCATAAAAATAGTAAAAAAACAACAAAATATTTTCTTGAGATCGATTAGTTTATTGGGACCATTTTCACACCGAATTTTCCGTTGTACCTAAAAAAAATTTGAATCAATCTTCGGCCAACTACTTGCAAAGAGCTGTAAGTTGCAATAATTCGACTCTCATGAAGGCGTTTGTAAGTAATTAATTTTTTTTACTAAACGTAATGAATATATTTTGAGATCAATAATTGCTACGAAGTGTGAATGCAGCTCTTCGTCAATTGCAGTTTGTTTGCGGAGGAATTAAATAAGTATTTATTTGATCCAAACCTAAAAGTATCTATGTATACGAAATTTTTGTTTGCTTTGTCAAGTTCTGATTGTTCGAAGAACATACGGACGAACGAATATGGATGGACTGGATTAAATCGACCCGGAGTAAACAAAGCTAGTAAATTCTTTCGAAGATGTGTCAGCTTTTTAGTAATTTTTAATACTGTTTCTCATATTTTTGAAAATTGCAACAATGGGACGATGTAAGGAGGTACAGACCATTGCGTGAACCTATGGTGTTATACATGGATGCCGTTTGTAAATTGATTTCAGAATTAGTATACTTTTTTTACACGGTTTTTATTCATTTTGTAGGGGAGTAAAATTGAGGTCGGGAGAGAGAGTTTTGTACAAGAAAATTTATACTTGTATTTCTTTTACTAGAGACTTCGAAGAGACTTCGAGTTGATATTGGAATTCACGCTTTGTCTACGTATATCTATTTTTATATCTTAAAATTTAATTCAAAGCGGCGAATTATATTTGTTCAGTCGTGTTTATCTAATTTATTTTGGCTTACAGTACACCCATGTAGTTAAGAAGCATGACTATTAAGTGAACGAACTGGCATTCAATCCTCCGTGCGGTAGTAGTTCGGCCGCACACCGCGACCACTCACTTTCTCTTTATTTTCTTCTTACCGTCACTGTCGTGTAGGGGTCACAATACGTGTAGGGATATTCCTTGAGTGATCGTCTATATAAAATAAAAGAATATTTTCTTTCTTCAGCATATATATAATTTAACTATTACAGTAAATAATTTATTTATTTCCATCAGTGAGTTAGTTAATTGAATAAACTTACATATTCTTCTAAGGCCGACGACGCTTTCTTCCGCTCAGGGCATACCCCTCTTGCTACTTCACAATGCTCCCAGCTGAACAAATTAACTCATTATTGTTATTATAATTTTTTTACACTAATTAGATAATTCCTTACATCAAAAGGAAAAAAACTGGGCACCACCATCACGTGCTATCGGTTTTGTTTTAAAAAAGAAATTCATATAATCAGTGTTGTAGTTGTGCCTAAGTGATCTCAGGATATCCAGAGGGGATTAGTTGTTATTATGCTAATAAAGGGAAAGTTTACGCAGTCATAAAAAATATGGCAAGAACTGATCCACTTTTGCAGATTGAAAAAGAAAACTTCTTTAGAATCCATTGGTGCATTCCAATTATATAGCGAAGGAAAATTTTCGCAATGGCTTGATTTTTTTAATATACGTTGGATATAATCGGGAAACTATGTGAGGATGAAAATTGGAGTAGTTATTATTATTATTATTATTATTATTATTACTATTATTATTATTATTATTATTATTATTATTGTTATTATTATTACTATTATTATTATTATTATTATTATTATTATTGTTATTATTATTACTATTATTATTAT
>KK499839.1:129548-156261 GCA_000688715.1 Glossina pallidipes
GTTATTATTATCACTATTATTATTATTATTATTATTATTATTGTTATTATTATCACTATTATTATTATTATTATTATTATTATTGTTATTATTATCACTATTATTATTATTATTATTATTATTATTATTATTATTGTTATTATTATTACTATTATTATTATTATTATTATTATTATTATTGTTATTATTATTACTATTATTATTATTATTATTGTTATTGTTATTATTATTACTATTATTATTATTATTATTATTATTATATAAAAAGCAACGAGTACAAAAAAAAGGGAATTCTACGTATGAATGTTTAGTCTTATATTAACATGTATATAAACACTGGACATAAGTATTTATTTAGTTCCATGCATGCGTTAATATGAACGAAACGTGACTACGCTCTGATTAAATATTTTATTTAATTGAATGCTTGATTTGAAACTAAGTACGCACATCATTTGACTGTTTGTTGCGGATCCTGAATCGATTGAGTCATGTCCATCTTTCTGTCCGTTTACTGCCTGCTGCCCGTTTTCAAAGAAACTCATGGTTGCAAAAATGGACATAGAACAAGAATGTGCGTTCTCTTCTGTATGAAAAGTACTCGGATATATATTAAACGTATACTTTTATAGGAGAAACAACATCATTTGACTGCTAGTTTGTTATCATTTTATTAGTAAAATCATAATTCCATAAGTATCCACCTTTTGAGATTTCTGAGGTAAAAAGTGATTCGAGCGATTTGCAAAAGTCTTTTTTGAGGTCACTTTTTACGGAGATTGAAGTCAATCTGAAGAGAACGAAAGAAATGATTGTTTGACGTTCGCAAATTCGTTCACATAAGATATCCAAATATCGTACTTTATTTTGTATCCAGCCTTATGTGAACAATTTTGAAGATTTTTTTTTTTGTTTTTAGTCAGCATTTAGTCAAAAAGTGAAATACGACGTTCCTTCTCAATTTTTTAGAGAATAGCTCGGAGCGGGTTAGCAGCGAGATTTCCAAAGAGGAAACGAGAAAGCCATTTGGGGGCTCCTAGTTCCGTTAAAGCTGTCACGTTGTAAATTTTTTGACAAGCCCGAAAAATCATATCGCTTTGATCGAAGTGATATTTTAAAATATGCAAAAAGTGCGAACATTTGTACAATTTTAAAAATGCAAAAAAATGCAGTTTTTTTATTTTGAATACCAATGAAGTGTAGCGGTTAGCTCTACAGCCATAGGGATCTATAGAAGCCTAATGTTTGTTCCTGAAGTGAACGCTTAACCCCGCGGTGCCCGATGAACTAGAGTGTGGGAAAGCCCACACTTTTCGTCCCAGCTGTGATTGGTCAGCTAATGCCATATGGTGACACGTGTATGGACGTATACTCCTTGTGGTAAGTGCATGGCCATAAACCGCTTCATTTCTTCGAGCGAGGCACACGGTTGTAATGTAGCTCCATACCGAACAAGCAAGCAAGCTCTTCCCGCGATTCGGGCCGATCACAGCGACCACGAAACTCCCGCACATGACCGTTCCCGCTGTCAGGCCGAAACTAAACGATTGCTTTGAAAGTTGTCCACTATAGTCACAATATGGCTTGATGGGCCATATACACACAAACAATTTCTATTACACCAAGAATGACCGTTCATTTCTATTACACTAAGAATGATCTTTCTAGACTGAGGTTAGCGATGACGATTATAACGCCGCTCGTTCAGACGAGGAGTCTGAGAAACATATAAGCGGGCGTAATTCATCTCTAAATAGTGTAGAACGGAATATTAATGTCCAAGATGTTTTAGCTTTGCAGAAAGAAAGTCGCGGGCAAGCACGTTCCGAAGCAGCAGCCAAAAAGCAAAAAGATAAAGAAGACCGCGAACGTCAAAAACAGATACGTGAAGAAAAAAAGGAGAAACGTAAAACAGTTAAAGGCTGAGCTTCCTAGAAGCCTAGAGACACATATTCAAATTGAAAGAATTTCAAAGAAATATAAAAAAAAAATTGTAAAATAAAATCAATCGAGAGAATATCCGTATACCATAACGAAAATTATAGCAAATCTATTTAGTTTTTTTTTATTACGCCCACTACTGTGTGTAAGACCCAAAAGAAAGCTTCAGAGGCCCTAAAAGTATATATATTCTTGATCAGCGTGAAACTCTGAGGTGATTTGCCCATGTCTGTGTGGTGTTGTTAGCACTCTCTTGGTCGCAAAAATGAAGGTATCGACTTCAAATTTGATAGAAACATTGGAAATTTTTGCACGCAAGTCGGTATTGAAAATGGGCCAAATTGGTTAAAGTTCAAGCCCGCAGTGTAGTATAAACTGAACGCAACTCTGTTTTTCTTAACCCAAATTTGAGGGTATTTGCTCGTTAGTCACAAGTTATAAAAGTTAGACGGCTGAAATTTTGCACATTTATTTTGTGAAACACTCTAGTGTTTACGTGCAAAAATGGAAATAATCGGTCATGCCCACACAAAGTTACGAGTAATTAAATTTTACTTTTTCCACTTCTTTGAGGTTGAATTATTTATCATAAAGCAAACAAGACAGTGTTTAAAACTATTTTGTATATTCCTCAAATGAAGATATATTATCTGCCTAAAAGTAGGTTAATTTTAAAATGAATATGGTATAGCGGCAATAAGTGTGTCAAATAAAAGAACTTGAGGAGTAGAAAGCGAAAAGCATAGTGGTGGGTATGCGAAATTCGCCCCCCGCCGAGTATAACTTTCTTAGTTGTTTTTTACTAAGTTCATATATATTTTTATATTTTTTATACCATAGTCGAGTTGAAAATAGAATTAATACCACTTCTAATAGGTAAATTAATGAATTAGGATTATTGCAATGCCTAACGCGCCATCGCCATTTAAAGAACGTTTAATAACTCAAGATCTTGTTTAATCTTATCTTATTTAAATAAAAACAAAGTTTTACGTACAACTTTACTTGGCCATTAAACTTATAACTTATTGAATTGAAAAATCGGTTCTGAAATTTGTGCCATGTGAGAATTTGAATGTAAATGTTTTTGGAAATTGGTGCAATGAGAGAGTATGAATTTGAAAATTGGTGTAATGAGAGAGTATGAATTTGGAAATTGATGTAATGAGAGAGTATGAATTTGAAAATTGGTGTAANTTGAAAATTGGTGTAATGAGAGAGTATGAATTTGGAAATTGATGTAATGAGAGAGTATGAATTTGAAAATTGGTGTAATGAGAGAGTATGAATTTAGGGCCATGTGAGAGTGTCTGAATTTGTTTATAACTACTACACTTTGTACAATAATTATGTGTACCAGAAATTGGTGTAACAGAATTAGGGCTCATTCTTGGTGTAATAGAAATTGTTTGTGCGTATATGCAATATGAAACGAATTAGGGTTCATTCTTAGTGTAATAAAAATTGTTTGTGTGTATATGGCCCACCAAGCCATATTGTGACTATAGTGGAGAACTTTCAAAGCAATAATTGCATTCATTTCATTTGTGTTTCTTGATGGGGTTGTTATTATCAAAGTTGTTCCATTTCTTATTGTGAGGTTTGCAGCTTGTCTGTGCCTTACTGTGCCACGTTTCAACACACGTTTCAACACATCAGTGAAAATATTATGCCAGGACGTAAATTATATGTTCATTTTTTTAACCAACTGTCTAAAACTGATAGGAGGTTTTTTAAAAATTAGTTTTTTGATCTAATCTGTGTTTACATCATTCGTAACTTTTAAAGGTATACAAGAACGTTGGAAATCAAACACCATTTCTTGAAATTCTTCACAGACTGTATTGACCTCACTTGTTTGTCTATAAGCTGGAGGAGACCCCTAATAATTTTGAGACGTTATGTCTGCTGAGCAGCAATTTATTTATTTGGAAAATTTGGCGTTCATCAACAAGTTGACAATACCTGTGGCAGTTAAATAAGAAGCTACTACTTTTTTTTGCTCATTTTAGCGGGACGCATTCTGACCCATTACCAAGTGATGTTTTGACGAACCTTAGGTACGACTTTGCAGATTGCAGATGTAGTGGCAATGTTGAAGGTATTTTAAATTTGATGGAATGGAATAAAACGTTCATCAATCCTCCATGTATCTTGGGTTCAAATCTTCACATACAGTTTAGCTATTCATTTGTGTTGTAAAAATTACTTCCAAGAGACGTTCCATAGGCAGCGAATGCGTTACAAGATATACCATAAAGCGTGTAATATATTATATAATGTAGTGACAATAAATTTATTTTTACTTTTTGTGATTGAAAGCAATTAAATGAACTAACATAAAATTTCGAGGCAAACAATATTATTTTTGAGTTAAAATAAATATTGTTTATTACCCTAAAAATGTATTTTAAAAAGATTAAAAAAAAAGCGAATATTGTATTCGGTTTAGGTTGCTTCTGCAATCACTCTAAGCCGGCGTGTCTTCGCAAATCGTTGTTGCATTGTTGTGTGTTAATGCGACGAGAATAAATGGCAATAATTTGAAACTAAATTTGAAGGTTTACATCTATAGCGTTCACTGAGACTGATACTGACAGAGAGAAAGACTTGCCTACGTTATCGTGTATTTCCATAACATGTTATGCTATTAGGCAAAATTAATATACTCTCGCTCAGACTATAAAAAATTAATGAAGTAAATGAATAACCACAAATTATTACAAAACTGTACACTTTTTGCATTGATATAAAAACTATGCAGACGGTCGGTAAATTGCAGCATATAATACATATTTAATGATAATTAATTTTAAAATGTTTGTATAGCAAAAAAACGAGAGAGAGAAAAAAGTTTGAATTTTCTTCATTAAATATATCTTAAATTCAAATGTGAAGTGTACCGAATGACGGGAATGGTTCGCAAAAAAAATTTATATTTTAAATAAATGTGTGGGTAAAATTTTTGAAAAATATTGCCCGTATTTTTTTCATATTGAGCTAAGCTTTTTGACGGTTTAACTATACGATTCGATTGAAATCATACAAAATTCCCTCCTTCATTTGCAAAATAATCAGGTAATTTTTTAAATGTTGTCGCGGCAGCGAACGCTTCGTTTCTTAAATTAACGGAACGCTAAAATTTTACGTCTTCCTTATAAATATTTGGTTTTTCCCTTTATTCAATTTATTTGCAATTTACTTCGTGTTTTATAGCTGACCTACAAAAGACCTGTTACCTGTTGTTATATTCTGCTTTTAAGATAATAATTTGAGCAGCTATGCGCTGAGCTACTCAATCTTTTGCGACTTATTTCAGTGTCCACTCCTAAGTTGTTCTTTAAGCAGCGAAGGTCCTCGACCCAGTCGTTTTTACACTGAGGACGATTAAGAATTAAGAAAATTATATTCGGTCGCGACCGAATCTTTCATAAACCATCACCGTGATCTTAGGTGGGTGCGGCTGATTGTTCCCTTTTTTAGAATAAAAGTGGAAAATTGCATGGTGTATGCGTCGCATTTTATCAGTAACGAGCAAAAACTCGGAAAGCAAAAGCGTTCACGGTTTTTGTTATGTAGGCGATTGGACGCGTTGTAGGCGTGTTCTTTGAAAGATTCGAGTCATTTTCAAATTCTCTTGCAAGCTTGTAGGCGATATCTTTATTTTTGCGAACAGGAGAGTGTGTACCACGTATACTAGTGCAGATGAACGAACGGATATGCTTAGGTGTATCCCGAAATAAAACCGGCTAAAAAATTATATAGTTTATGGTGTTTTTGAAGATTTTTTCTGCGCATTATAAAGATATTGAAAAAAAATTAGATTGAGACATACGGACATGTTCAAATCGATATAGGATTTGATACTGATCAAGAATATATATACTTTGTGGAGTGTCTGATCCTTCCTTCTGGGCGTTGGAAACCAAATGAATATACGTTTTGACAAATGAATGAAACATCGTTCGGTGGTGGGTATAAAAACAACGCTTAAAAAAAAAAGCAAAAACGGATTGTGCAAGGGGAACTTTGTACGAACCCTTGTATGGTGACGTAAAACTTCTCATACAGCAGAGATTTAGTGCAAGTTTGAAGTGTTTTCGAGATGGTTTTGAACTAGAAGCTTTCTAAGAAAGTTATTTTCCTTTTCTTTCTGATTGTCATTTCAACGTAATAAATTATCAAATTCGACAAACGAATCGGAATAACATTAATTTCCAGGTAAGTCAACAAAACTACAACTGAGATATTATCTATCAGGGGAAACTCCCCCAAATAATATTTAATATCCTTTCACTCATAAGCGACCATAAACTGTGTTACACAAACATTTTTGTTTTTATTTTCAGGTAAACGTAGATATTCTGATTATCACAATTCTCGAAAATCCTTTTGCTCTACGACATATTTACTTCGAAAGCATTAGTAACCGTGTTGGTAAGAATCGTAGCTACCAAGCTACTGAGTGCGAGTTTAAATATCAGTACGGTAGACTTATTTTGTCTGAGTTTACTTTGCTCAGTCACTAAGGGTACACACCCACTGCCTCCATTTCCCTCACTCTTTCTGACCGTCACCGAATATTGGACATCCCCTGAATGATTGTCACATCAAAAAAAAAAAACATCAATATCGAAAGCTTATTTTCCAGTTTGCAATTTTGTATTTACATCCCACAGAAAGCTCGTCGTTTATATCAAACACCTACTTATCTGTTCCTTGACAAAATAATTTTTCATCAAAAAACTTTTGTCTCTATGCAAACACACGCGCGTACTAATGCAAAGGATACGTGCTTTCTGGATGATGAAAGGAATTTTCTTTTGTTTACACATTTTTACTCTCACCTTAATGTGTCTAAAGTTGTACGAGTGCCTTATAAAATACTTTATTGTTATTCTTTTACTTGCCAGGCATGTGCACCTCTTCGCTTCGAACATATCATATGTTACGTATACTATGTACGCTTGATATGACTAAATTGTAAAGTTTCTTAGTTATGTGTATTCTCTTGGCTGGAGTATGATTTTTTTTACATATGGCGATATATAGGTGTACATACAAATGTAAATGCATGGTTAGGTTTTCGTAAGCATTGAAAGTATTATTTCATATATATATATATATAATTTTTTTCAGAAATAAATTTTCAAAATATTTTTTTGGTTTCCTTATTTCATTTTAGAAAACTTTAAAATATCGACTAAAAGGAAAATTTCTAACGTTGCAGTTCAACAGAGGATAATTAAATTAAAAAAGTGCAGGGAAATTTTGTAATAAAATTGAAAACAGGAAAGCTGCATGCGCCTAAAAATTATCAATTACGGGTTAAAAAACGGACATGTGTCATTTAAACAAATGCTCCAATACTCTTTTCAGAGTCATTTATTTTACGTCGCGCCATAGTGTTCATTTTTTGTTTGTTATGACCAATCACCCAGGGCATGTCAGGCATTCATGTAACACGGCGATGGCTAGGACAGCAATGTGAGCTAAAATCTCAAAAAGGTTTATTGATCCTCAAATTCTACACTCATGGGAGCAATTTTTGTCCCAATCAGAATAGTTGTCCAAGAAAGAGCTAAGGGAAAACCAAGTTGATAGTTTGAGGTTTTTAAAGAGAGTAAAATAAAAGAAAGAAAAAAAAAACTAATAACATTCATGTAGCTAACTTGCTCGCTCCTCCTTAAAATATCACCTATCATTTTTATGGAAGCGCAGTATTTTTGCTGTACTTTCTTCTTCTGGCCCTAATTCGGGATATAATGGAACCGTATATGTAAATATATAGATCACTTATGGTTGACGGAGATTGCAGGCAATTTTTGTGCGAAAGAAGAATACGAAGCCGGTATATGGCTGTCTATCCACTAAGGTTTCAATTAGCGTCAACAAAACCCTCTAGATTACCTTCTTCCGGCTGACAAATTAATTTCAAATGAATAGTACCTTTCCAGGATTTGAGTTCCTTTATCCTATCATTATCTCATATTAATTGCTAGTCGGCTTCCAATAGAATTTCCACAGCTTGCTTTCCTCTATATCCTGTGTTTCGGTAGGTCAAGAATTTTTTACCTCTAACTCAATTTGATGATACCACTATCACCATGACGTTGGATTTCCATTCCCAACAAATGGTCCAACTGACCTTTTTCTGCAACATCGTATTGGCACCATTCTCGAAGACAAACCTGTTACTTCTCTTTGTTGCTTGTAGCTTGTAGTACGCTATGCCACAGACGAAGCACTTGCTCTCGAAACTTTTTTCGTAAAGTTTTCCTCCGTCATTTTCGTAGTTCACATTTTTCGCTTATTGGTTTAATTCTTGTGCTTATTGGTTTAATTCTTCTTCTTCTATCTTTTTTTTCAGCCTCAGGAAACATTTGTTTTAGGGATGAAAGAGTAGGCAAGGCGTCACGTGTCACGTGGCGTCACTCCTGAATTTCAGTTTCATTTAATTTTTCATATATTTCTGAAAACCCATTGGGATTGCATAATATGAGCAGTCTCCTGTGGAAAGAAAGCTTCTGTAGTAGACCCTTCGGCATATGAACTACGCCCAGTTTCCTTCAAGCTTCGCGTGAAGTTTTGCACTAGCAGATATAACCCCATTGCGTTGGTTTTATGTTTATATAGATGTAGAGATCGTTCACCTTATGTAGATGAAGGACTTTCTCATCAATAAGTTCCTATTCGGTGATTGTGGGTCTATCATCCCCTTTTTTCGTGGTCCCATCTGCAATTTTCCAAAACCCGCTGCCCACATTTACACCAAATTCCTTACTTGGAAAGAAAGAAGAAGAAATCACAATTTTTTAATTAAAATACGTTAGCGTGGGTTTCTGGGCGCAAAACCCGTTAAAATTTTAATTTTGGTTTTTTCAAGAAAAAAAACACGTTTGTTACAACTCACAATAAATCAACTTAATAGTTTGAACTTCGTAAAGAGAGCAAAACAAAAAAAAAACTAACACCATTCATGTTGCTAAGAGGGCGCTATCTGTTTTCATCAATCTCTCTGTCGCCAAAGTTCCAGAAATACTGAGACTGCTAAGCAAAGTTTAAAAAAATTTGTTAAAAGTATTTATATTTTTCAATACCGCCTTCCTTTACCATAATACGTCTTTCCGAGCGACATTCAACTTCGAAATTTTGTTCGTAGAAGAAGCTGCCGGACTCCTCAAAATTATTGTCATGTCTTCTGGTGTGAGAAAAGAAAATAATTCGAGGAAATCTAGCGTAAGAGATCAATTCGAGTTTCAATTCGCAGATGTTAGCCATTGTGGTAATAATGTGCGACTGATTTTCTTTTCCTAATTTTATCACACAAACACTGGAATAAGCCCACAAAAAATAGTTATCTCAGGCGCATTTTGGAAATCCGGAGCACTGTCCCTGCCAAAGTGGCAATATTTTCGCTTTTTTTGGAGTCGATTGCATTTCAATTTATTATTTTGAATGCTGCCTCATGTTTTATCAATCGTTAGGAATCAAAAACACAATTTGTTCCACCTTTAGAAATTCGGTGAAAACTTTAACCATTGCAGACTATCAAGTAAACAGTAAACATTAAAGTATCTGACAAGGTCAAATTTGCACTTTGTACTCTTGGCACTTTTAACAATAGTCTTTCAAATAGCAACCACCACATATACGCCATATACTCGTTTGTGCAAGTAGAAAAGTGCTATCGTCTTTGCTTTTATTTCGAGGTTTGTCGGGTGGACGTGAAGGTTATTAGATCTTTAAAATAAGGCATCTATGTAGCCGTGCCAAAGAATCGAGTAAGGCAGAAAATTATGTGTTACGCTGGAGCTATCTTTGGAAAAAGTTCGAACGCTGCGATGGACTTTTTCCCGATCGTTGAAGCTTTCTCATGTCGTCATATCTTATCCACGAATCCAGTAACAACCTTAGTCACGGGTTATGTGCTGAACAAAGCATGTGGATAAATCTCATCGGCAGACATCCACAAGCACGAAATTTTATGAGACCCATGTGAGGACACATGTCACTATCACAAACTTAGATAAGTATGCAAAGAACATTGCAACGGGCAAAGATATCAGGTTTCATTTTGATGTCCATAGATTATTGTTTTGGGATTCGTTTCGCATCTTTTAATGGGCAGAGAAGGAATAGAGCTCTTTGCGAATTTTTACAAGAGTCCTTGATTTTTTTTTTCAAACAAATAAATTTGTTTATCACTTCTTGTGTTGCGGGGAAATTCCTTTCGTTTGCTTGTTTGCTATTTCCGCCTCTTTCAATTTTTATCCAAAGCAAAGTTTTCTAAACATCTTCTGTTGTTCTCGCAAGTGTTAACGATGCCCTGAAGCAAACTGCAAAGTATACGATAATAATTACAACAAAAACGATTCTTAACATCAACGAACGAGTGATTTCAAAAATTCGTGTCGTAGATAGAACCGAGCAAGAATGTGAAATAATAAAAAAGGAAAATATTTATTACCAAAAAAGAATGATTACGTAGGGTATGAGGGTATCGGCAGAGGGGAAGTTACTTTGAAATTTACTTTAAAACAATCTTTTCCCATTAAAATCGAACATACACGTATACGGCGTGTACGTAACGACAAATAAACAAGGTATAATTTACACAAAAATTATTTCTTTCGTCATAAGCAAAATGCATCAAAATATTTTCTGCTTTTTTCATACAGATTGGTGTAAATTTTAACAGCAACAGGAATAAATAAACTTTAATGAAAAAGTTTTGTACATGAACGAGATTTTCCATAGTTTATCGATATGTCTTTTTTGCGACCTCAAGGTTTTATTCCTTTAATCTGAAAACGCGTTTTACAAAATTTCACATGAAAGGAAGGGTTTGCTTGGCATGAAAGCTTAACTTTTGACGTAAAATAGGTGAAGGATAGTATATATTTTCTTCTCGTAAACGGACTAGGTAGGCTAATTTTTGCACTCGCTTCCAGGCCTCATGATACCAAGCTAATAGATAACACGCAGTCCTAGTTTTTAATAACTAGTATAACTCTTTTAATAAAAACATTATCAGCACTAAATTTAAGCTATGGAGACCTTTTTTAGGCTCTTCTCCATATGACTATTTTTTTTCGAAAAGTAAGCATATGATTAATAAAAATTCGTTATTTCTATTGAGCTTATCATCTTGGGGTTTACCTTATCAAAAGGTCGCCCTTGTCAGATTGTGAATTCTTTTTTTGCCATTTGTTGAGAAAAGTTGGTGCGATATAAATTAATCAAAATATTTTCCATCATTTTTTACAATTTTTTCCATCCTTCTGACAACATGGCGATATTGTTTCGAAAGGATTTATATTGGTTTGGCAGCGACTCAATCAATTGTTCAATTTTGTGGAGCCGCCTGCCACCCACGCCGTGCGGCATCGATCCAAACAAGTGGTAAACAAAAGGCGCCTTGTCTAGTGAGTACAATATTCTTGCAACGTGTGGTCGATCGTTGTTATGCAAGAGAATGACTCTGTGTCTGTTAATCGCTATTGCCGTTCTTTTTTTGCATCAATATTTCGTTCAATCACCTCTGCTCTGGACATCTGCAGTAACAGTTTCATTTGGTTTTAGCAGCTCATAATACACCACTCCTTGCTGATTCCACCAAATGTACAGCAAAGCCGTATGGATATGCCATATATGGCTCTCCTGGACTAACCGAAGACTTTTTGCGCTTATGATTGTCGTAGTAGAAACACTTTTCATCGTCAGTTACAATGCGGCAGTGAAAACTCTTCTTTTTTCGGCTGGCAAGCAATGAAACTGCTGTGTTGAAACGGTTCGAAAGAACATTTTCAGTCAGATCGTATGGTTGTCATTTGCCCTCCTTTTGGATATTTCCGATCGCATGCAAACGGGTAAAAGCGGTAGATTTAACGACTATTAACCTGTTCGAAAGTTTCTTGAGGGTTTTAGGTTGGTTTTCGTCCAATAAGTCTTCTAATTGACTGTCTTCGAAATTTGTTGGCTCTGCGGACGGTTCTTTACTATTGAGATCAAAATCACAATGGGATTCGACAGCAGATTTCTTCAAATCAAATATCAAAAGTAATAAGAACCGAACATGCAATTTTAAGTGTTCCATACACGTTTCGCGTCTGTATACACTGAATATCTCAATGATAGCAAATAGAAAACTCTTATTTTAGGTAGGGAAAGGTCTAAATAACTGAATTTAATCGTGATGTGCACTCGTATTTTCCGTCTTTTTATAATTTTTACCTGTGTCGCTTGTACAAACGAAAGCACACACCAATGAATAATATAAAAACTACATTGAGAAAGAACAGATCCTTCACTGTGAGTTTCCCACTTTCTTGTTTAGTAGTGGCTTCCACCTGCATAAGCAAGAGAAAGTGAGAAAAACATAAAACAGAAAGAACATTGACAATCATTGCTTCATTGGTGCTGTAAAGCAATCCTGTGCATTCGCGGAAAAATTTGGTATATTAATCCGCACCACAAACATACTTCGTTTTCCAAGGATTAAATCAGAGTAGCATAGCTTAGGGCGACCTTAAATAAATAATCAGCATTGGTCAACCACCATCGACCAGCGGCCGCGAGTGTAAAGAGAATAGAAATAAAACAATTGCAGAGAGAACCAATTACTGGCACAAACAGAAACCTACGCGTACTTTTATAAAACAAGTTCACTTGCATGCATACAGATACATGTATTCTACATATAGTAAATACACGTGCATACAGCTATATCTCTATACAAACAGATGCACACACAAGTAGATACACGCAGGTATACATACATAAACACACAACCATACATACATACATACATACGTAAATACGTACTAACACTTATATACAGAGATACGGTAGAAGCAAACAAATAAATAAACATGCAAACCAACATACTGTTATAAATTTCCGTTTTTCTCGGTACGGTCCGTATCACTAGATCGTGGATATTATTTTCAAGAGAAATGCACTTCAGAATTCTTTTAACTCCAAGTTTCTCTCTTTAGTATTCTTTTTCGACTCAAATGTTCTCGTACGACTCAATGTTCTCGTATGACTAACCCGGCCTTCCCCAAATAGTCCACTTATATACATTTATACAAGCATGTTACAATCACCTAACTTCATGGCTTCATTTTTAATCCGTTAACCTGCTTTTCTGGCTCAGCCGGCAGCTGTATGACGCGCCGCGCATGTTCACCTGAGCTTTCCCCTGTTTGTTTTCCTGCTAACCTTTATCGTCAGCCGGCAGCTGCATGACACGCCGCGAATATGCACTAGGGAATTTACTTAGGAACAATCAATTAGTTAGCATTAATTGGATTTGGGATTTTCGTAACAATACAAACATACCTTTATAAATACACACGTCTACACAGAAATATACGGACATAACTACATACACAGAGATAGATCCCAACAACAGGACTAAAGTGTTACTTGAAGCCGGGAACATCGAAGTTGGTTGGGTAGTAAGCAGGGTCAGAGAAAAATCTGCAGTACTGAAATGCTATAGATGCTTCGGGGAAGGGCACCTCGCCAGAAACTGCAAAGGAAAGGAAGGCAGAAGCAGGTGCAGTCTAAAATGCAGCGAAGAAGGCCATCGAGTAAGAGACTGCACTGTCCATGTTGTGGGATTTGCAAAGAACAAGGTAAGCCTCATTACCACCCACTGGCCGGCAGAAATTGCCCGGTAAACACACGCCACACTAACAACAATGGACAGTTATGAAGTGTATGCAAATAAAGCTAAATCACTGTCAGGTGGCACAAGAGGTACTTCAACAGAACGCCAGAGAACTTTTGATGGAAGTAGTAGTTTTGCGTGAGCCATATAAGCTATGCTCCGGAAACAGATGGGCCAAGAATAAGACTGGCACAGCAGCCGTTTGGCAATGCAGCTCGCATCTGCCAACCATGAGATTTATCTCGGCAGAGGAGGGCTACGTGTGTGTTAAATGCATAGAGGTTTACCTTTACAGCCGCTATCTCTCGCCGAATACGAAGCAAGCGGACTTCGAAAAACGAAGACATGAGCTATGTACCGACGTAAGCGGGAAGATACCGGTAATTATCACCAGTGATTTTAATGCTTGGGTGATTGATTGGGGTAGCAAGCGGACAAACGCTAAAGGCAGAATAGTGCTGGAATCCCCAGCTTCGCTGGATATAACAATTCTAATCGCAGGTGGTGAAACCATGTTCGACAGAGATGATTGTGTGAGGATGGGGTATTAGCAACATTTATACCCACAGTGACGAGGTAGCAATAATTTGGGAACTACGGTAGAGCCAGCGGGCGAACAGGGTAAAACTCCCTCCCAGGGGTCCCAAACGGAAACTAAAATCACTAGACAAAGAACTCTTCGAGCATATGCTGAAGCAGAACCCAGAAACTCAGCACAGGCCTCCGTTATGGTCAATAAGAAAAACTGCTTCCAGAATCTGATTACCGAGATGAATGAGGACCCATGGGGTATGGCGTATAAGTTGGTAATAAAGAATGTAAAATATTTAAACCAACCAAGCTGTGCAGAATTTGCGGAAGAAATAATCGGCACCCTGTTTCCACAGAAAGTTTTGTTTTTGTATGTGCGACTGATTGAGGTGAGAGATAATATTCACTCCACCGGGCCTGAGGAGATTATTGCCATTGCGAAGGAAATAAAAGGCAAGAAAGCGCCGGGTCTTAATGGCATCCCAAATTCCGCTATTAAGTAATCCATGTTGGCAAGGCCTGCTATGTTTGTGAGCACATTCAACGCATGTTTAAGAGAACAAATTTTCCCAGATAAGGGAAAACAAGAAACGCTGGTGTTACTTCGAAAGCCAAATAAGCCGTCGCATTAAGCAACTGCATACCGCCCTACTTGTCTAGTGGATACGATAGGAAAAGTGTATGAAAAGATTATTCGAAATTATACAGAAGAATCACTGGAGAGCTCTAAAGGTCTGTGGGACTTCCAATTTGGCTTCAGGAAAAAGAAAAACCCAAGGAATGCAATAAAGATGGTTACGAATATTGCAGCAGAAGCGATAAAGGAAACAAGCTGGATGGAAGGCAATAAAAAGTACTGCTTAGTAATAGCATTAGATATTAAAAATGCATTCAACTCAGCAAACTGGCATTGTGTCATAGCTGCCCTACAGGAAAGAAGAGTCCCACCGTATCTTATAAATATAGTGGCTAGTTACTTTACTGGCAGGAAACTTCGCTACGTAATGGGTACAGGCTGCAGAGAAAGGCTGATCACTGGAGGGGTACCTCAGGGATCAGTCCTAGGCCCTACATTGTGGAGTGTAATGTACAACGATATCCTGAGATTACCTCTCCCGGAGGGAGCATCCATCGCGGGTTTTGTTGACGATATAGCGTTAACTGTCGTGGCAAAAGCTTTGGAGGAAGTTACCACTACAGCGAAAAAAACCGCCGACATAATTAAGAGGTGCGGTCAGTAGGTTTAGACCTGGCGGAAGAAAAAACAAAAGCGGTATTAATCCCTTCTGGGAAGAAGATTGAGAAAGTGACTACCCAAGTGGGAGATACGAGGATACAGTCACAAGACATCATAAAACGCCTAGGAGTGATGATCGACTGCAGACTTGCGTTTAACGGCATCTGCAATACGCCGGCGAAAAGGCAACGAAGGTAGCAAAGTCGCTGGCGCGCTTACAGACAAATTTGCGGGGCCATGGGCAAAATCGTAGACAGCTGATCGCAGAACTGGAAACTGCGACAATAATGTATGGCTCTTCGGTGTGGAAAAAGCCCCTCGATATACCATCGTACATGATAGACATCCAATCAGCATACCGGCCATACGATTTAAGGATGTGAGCGGCATATCAAACAGTGTCGGAAGATGTGTCTTTGGTTACCGCTGACATGATACCAATCGACTTGCGAGCTAAATAAGGTATAGGGCTGAATTTGACAGATTGTCGGGTGAAGTCGCTAAACACCGAGGAAAACAACGACTGGTGGAAGATTGGCAGGCTGGAGCGAGACCAGCAAAGATCGATGGACGCACTGACTCATACCAGATCTGCGGTTCAATAGACTGCATGGTGAGGTTGACTTTTATTTAACACAATTAATAAGCGTGCCATGGTTGTTTTAGAGCATACTTACATATGTTTTAAATAGAGAAGTTTCCAATTTGTAGTTTTCGTAAGTGCATCGAAGGCGCTGAATCTGTGTTGCCCGATTTGAAAATATGGAAGACGGCACGAGCTGTAGCCACAAACATAATGAGAAAACAAAGAAACGAGAACCGTCAACGTAGGTCCTCAAGTAGTGCCTAAACGGCTACCCTCTCTGCGAAAGTATTTCAAAAAGTCGTGGTATGGGGTAGGGTAGGAGTATAAGTGGTTTTTAACGGCTTAAAGCCTCGTACTGCTTCTCTCGATGGTTTCCCAACTCAAGAAAAAAAAAAGTTGTGATCCACGAAAAGGAAAATGTCTGTTTCAGGAAAATGTAATGTTTCAATTAATGACGCAGAGCCTATGAGACAATGTGGTCACTTTTCTGTTGGTTGCTTGGCACTATCATTGTCCAACTAAAGCGGAGGAGAGTTACGGCATCGACGAAAAATAAAACCTAACGTCTATTATTCTTTTAAAATAACAACTCTTGTCTTTCGAAACCATCGTGAGTATCAGAACATCTTAATACTATAAAGTTTGGGATGGATTTGATCATTCATGATTCTTTGGAGGTAGCAGAAGCGCCGAGAGCATGGCAATGCTTTCAGATACTAAGACTCTGTGGAAAGACAGTTAATAGAACTCAAAGTTAAGTGTGTTTCACCCTATGAGCAGGGAGGAAATGGACCCATCCCCTTTTCTCAATCAATAGATGAAATTGTAATGACAGACTTTTTGATCTTTGCTTTGCCAATTTCCCGAAGATAGCGGTAAAAAAAGCAATTTGCATTTCTCTTCATTATATGCATGATTTAACTGTTAACTATCCGTATCAGATCACTAATCCGGTTTCGATTCCTAACTTGATTATTTCAAAAAACGACGTTTTAGGCGGTCTGAGGTCTCCAAAATATAGGTGTGCGCCGGGGCCTTATGGCATTCCGTCATGTACACAAATCATGTTCTGACGAGCTAAGCGAGTAAGATACCCATTGATTGGAAAGCTTCTCATGAATCTCCTCCGGTATTATATATAGCATTAATTGAAAAAGAAAAACGGACAAACAGACATATCCCCTACTCAAATGTAAATATACATGGACGTTAAAACTTCTTCTTCGTTGTTGTTCCTAAGTTATCTGTTTTTCTGTTCCTTTTCTTTTTTGTGAATGTTGGCCTACTTGTGGATTACTCTAGCCGTTATGTCACTTATTGTGCACATTATCTTCACTTTTCATATCAGCCATCACACTTCTTTTGCCATATGAACCATTTGCACTCTTTTTTAACGATAGGTTCTTTTTCTTTTCTCTATATATGTACAAAGCGAACTTATCTGGTTGGCGTTGGTATAATGTACGGTTGACATTAGTTGATCACCATCCGAACTCCTCAGCTGAAATTTTTCCATTATGTCTTATGTTCCCTCTTCATTTTCCAATAGTGAACGCATCCACACCGGTCGCATCCACACCGGTCGCTTCCACGCTGGCCGCTTCTACGCCCTCTGCGGCCGCTTTCGCGGCCATTGTAACGCCGTTGCGGGCTACGCCTCAGATCACCCACTATTCTATTAGCATCGGCGGCGGCCGCTCGCAGGCGGTGCCTTTCCTCGATGATATTTTTTCGCGCTGAAAAGAAATAAATAAATAAAATAAATAACAAATTAACAAAATAAAAAATTCTCTACTTACTCATATCTAGTTCCTTGTTCAGTTTCCTGATCCTTGTGCTGTCCTCCATTGTTATCTGTAAAAAATGAAAATAAAATAAAAAAAAATCTAAAAAAAAGGAAAAACCTTTCTTTCTCAAGCAGGAAGTCATTCAATACTGAGTATTTCCCTGATTCACACAAGTTGGAAATCGTAGATCAATCTAGGGCTTCGACCAAACTTTACGTTTTAATTTGCACATTGAGCTATCTTTAAGTAAAAGCTACGTCCGCGCTAGGTTTCATTAAGAGGCAGTCCACAGAGCTTAAGGATCCTTATATTACAAAAAGGCTATACACGTGCTTAGTTAGACCAATACTTGAGTATGCCTCTGTTGCGTAGTCTTTTTCTTATAGGTGTTATGTAGATTCACTTGAATCCTTTCCCTGAAAGAAATTCTTGCTGTTTGCCCTTAGGAATTGGTGTTGGAAGCCCCTTATTTCTCTTTCTCCTTATGAAAATAGGTTGTTTCTTTTAACCTTACCATCACTTGGGAACGATTTATTCTTGATCTTATTCTTCTTAATTAAGTTAATAAATGGTATCCATTGCAAGCTTTTGCATGTTTGCAATGGCTTAGGGATTCAATCGCAACTTAAATCTACACTGGTTGTGTGTGTGCCTGTGTGCTAGTGGTGTGCACGCTTACTGGTACTGTTTCTTGTGGTATTGGTACGTGATTTGTTATTATTATTTTATTTTCTTGACTTCTCCTTATATAATTTGTGTTAGTTTTTAATAATAATTAATATAAGATTTACTTCTAAGAGTCATTTAAATTCGGCTGTGACAATAATTTATTTTAGCTGAGTTTCATGTATATATAGGCAAATAAAATAAAATAAAAAATAAAATAGATAATGGCTTACCTAGAGCTTATCCAATATTTATTTATTTTTTGATCACACAGTCTTCACGCTTTGTGTTTAGCATTGTATAGATTTATAAGAAAAAATAAACTTTTAAATTAATTTTAATATTTCTACAATTTTGTGTATTACTTTCCGTGTAAGTTTAATATTAAACCATTTTATGTTTATGTTTCCTTAGTTTCTTTTTCACTTTGTGTGACGAACGCTCAAAAGGTCTTTGTAGTTACCTTTCTTTAAAATGGAAAAATATTTGGAGCCAACCAATCTAACGAACGCACAGCACAAAGAAAATTGTTAAAACTTAGTTAACGAAAATCCTAAAGCCGCAAAGCGCAAAACGAGGCAAAGAGCCTGAATGGTCTGACCATTAGAGAGAATTTTCAGCTATAAATTCTCAATTGGCTTAAAATTACGCAAAATGAAGTCCTTCTTCAACTATTCTTTTGTTTATTTATTTATGTATTTTCCAAATGAAACCAGTTTCTGTTTTCGTTTTACACACATTTGCTTTTGAAAGTCAACTAAGAGAAAAAAACTTTAAGGCAATTCTTTTTGCTTTTCTTTTTTTTTAAAAGACATTTTTAAAAAAATTAATATATTTAAGAATGGAAGAAAAAGAGAAAAGCATAAAAAAGAGCATAAATGAATTCCGGTTGATATTAGATATGATATTTTAAATTTTGAAACAACAGTAAGCAATAGAGGGGCGAGGAGGGAAAGAGACATTTTGATAAATGCAATTTTTAATGCTTGCGTTCTTTATGTGTTTAACATATAAAAGTTAATTCAATTCTACATCAGATCTGTGTATATAAAAAAATTTAAATATGTCGTAAAGAAAGATGTGAAAGATTTGTTTAATTCTTATACATAGAATACTTTAATAAATTTAAACGGTGCCATTAAAAGACTCAAATCGTTAGAGAACTCTACATCTTACGGCGTGGCTCCAACCAGAAGAAAACTGCATCTGTAACATAATCTATGAATAAAGGAATATAATTATTAAGACTGAATTTGACCGAAAACTATGTTAAGAACGTTCTCCAAAAAACCTTTGACTCGAGAAAAAGAAGCACGTGGAAGTACGCCTGTCCTTCGTTATACGCGACGAATTTTGGCACGTAAACCCTGTAAACCGAAAACGAACATTTTTTTTTTAATGTAAAATCGTGTACATCGAAATTTGATTTCCTTGATATTCATAGGCATTTGTGAATGCGCTTTCTGAATCATTTTACTAAACATAAAACAAGGATAAAATGTTTAGTGGAATACAACAAAAATATTTCAGTTATCACAGCACAGAAATCAATTGAATTACAAAAATAAAATGAAAAATTATAGACAACAACAAACAATTATTTTTTTCACAACATAGGACAGCATATATAATATAGAAATTACGAAATTATGTAATTAAAACAAGAAAAAATATTATAGCCGGACCAGAAATACTTTACAGTATAAAATTAAATTACACATTAAATATTTTACACTAATACTAGACATTACTTCATTTATTTTCGTAATAAAATAAAAAAAAACTTATTTAACAAACTTAATTTTCTCTTCTAATATCTTATTACGTCTTACTAGTACTAGGAAGGAGCACGAACATTCAGAAGAAAGGGAGTTGAAAAATTTGGCCTATCGCGATACAGTCCATTCTCAATAAAGTTTTTCCTTAGATCAACATCCCAGTGTATTAAATTTTGCCTAGATATCTCAAGAGTTGCAATCTATAGATACAAAACTGAACGACAAACGTAAGAGCAAGCTCAAATCGATTGAAAAAATGGTTGGATGCAGTAAAAGATGGGTGTGTCGTCAGTGCTTTTGGGTATTACATGTATTCACACAAGACTGGCGATAGCCAACTTGAGCGACTTACTTTCAAATTTAGCAGTTCTTTTTAGTGGAAAAGTGATCCTTTATAGGACAAAAAAGTTTAATTTCTAATAAATAATGACCAAACCACGTGAAGATTTACCTTAGGGACCACCTAGCGCTATTTTTCAAATATTTTGCTCTTCCAAAAATAACTGTTCATATGAAATATTCTTGGATATTAGTAGACGTAGAAGTGTTGTAGGGTATTCAAAAGTCATTCTTACTAGGTTGTAACATTTCGTACTGTTTTAACGTCAAATATTTTATTAAATATCTTTCATGCAACTTTTATCATTTCGATAAGCTCATCATACACATTATCATCTCGTATTCAACATTTCATCATTTTTCTTCTCTTCTGACCACTGACTGTAAGTGATTTTAATGGAATAACTTTGCGTGAATACATCGGATAAGTACTGTACAAAAAAACAAAAAATGTAAGCAAACTATGCAGACATAATGGAGACAATGCATTTTCATCTGCAGACGAAGCTATAACAAATATTCGAGGGAGGGTGGGTTAAATATGGAAACTAAGTCTTTACAGACTTCAGGTGTATTTTCTGTAAAAAAAGCAAAAGCATGCAAATGAGGACACGCTTTCATAGGAAAAGAATCATCATCGTATCATGTGGAAATTACTGATAAATTTTTCTAGTCGAAAACAATAGATAATCTGGAAGGTTTTTAATACAATTTTGTATTACTTTAAAGTACACATTACTTTTATATTCATTAGCAGCAGATGAAAGTGTGTTAGTTACGTCTTTGCTTTTGCAATACATGCACAAGGTGCACTCATTCTTAGTGATCGTAAGGCTTTAAGTGAATTTAGGCATGCTAGTCCCCACATCCTTCTATTTGTTGTACAACTTCATAAATTTATGTTAATTCGATTGAAGAGTTAAACTGAAAAAAGGAATATGAACCTTGTAAAACTGCGCCTACAACCAGTCAGTCGATGAAATTTGACTATACAAAAACGTTTAAAAAAATCGCAATCAATGACCAGTTAACGATTTAAGATACATTGAGGCCGCTCCAACTAATCGGTGAGCTAATTGACATGCCCAAAACGGGTTACGTTTGCCACACATATTTGCTTGAGCTTCTTGGTGACTGCAATTCGCTGTAATATAAATTTGCTTTTTAATTTTTTTTTTATGTTTATTGCTGCCAAAATATGCCAAAATGTATGTAACGCAGATGCGACTTTTCATCTTCTGAAAGTAGTTCAATAATTCACTACTCAAGTAGCTTCTTAAGCCGAAAGGATTCTTTAAATAGCTTTCTTTCCATATCTAACGACCTTTTATGTACGTATAAGTAAAATATCCTTTACTTTATGACTTTTGTTGACTAAAGCAGTTGGAAGAAGAGAAAATATTCCCTTACGCAAAATTATGAGATTTCTTTTCAAACTCTTTTGAACGGAAGAATATTTTAAAAAATTTATAACCATGTTAAGAATACGGAGCAAGTGCTGAAAATATATAATGCAGGTAGCTGTACAGGAAATGAGGTGATATTTCATTCATACACATAAAATGAAAAGAGCGAATAGAAGTTTTGTGTTTTGTAAAAGGTGAAATTATGAAATAAGCCTTTGAATACTGTCTCTGTCTTGTTTAGTTTTATAGCTAAAAGCTAAGCTTCACTTGAAAATGGTTATTAATATATCGCGGCAGGTAAGTTCTGGGTATAAACTGCCAATAGTTACTCATATCAAAAGCCCGATCGCATGATTGTAACCGAATGTAGAGTAGTTGAAGTTCGTCTGAGATCGTTTACATTCTTGTCACTTTTTCTCTTTCTTTTCATTTTCTTCGTTTCTTGCTATTTTCGACGCGCGTAGAGTGCTCTTTAAGTATCATTAATATAATGAATTTGTGGCCATAACGTGTAGTCTGTTATCGCTGAAGCTTAACTTAATGTTTGCCTAGCAGCCATAAACTACAAAAAATATCTAATAAGAAGCAAACGATGCTTTCTTATTGTTTTTACTGCACTTCTTCGTTAAAAACTTTTTCCAGTAGGATAAATAAATGCCATCAGACATATTTTCTAAATTGTTTTCATGTAGAAGTAAAGTTTAAAAAAATCTTGAATGCATGGAAGTTAATGTCAAATATACGCAAATGTCTTTGGCGAGTCGGTGTCCTTTTGCAAAACATAATTCAAATAGTTCAGTTAATAATTTTCACAAAATATCCTTTTATATTTCTCCTATATAGCCCAAGGTAGGGCCAAAAGCATTTTTCAATTTTGTTTCTTTTCCTATTGAAACGCAACTATTCGTATGATTTCAGTGCAAAAAAACCGAAATTTTTTCATCTTATGTTAGTTTGCGCGACTCCCTTTAAAAATTTAATTTAAAGACGGATCGAACCATAAGAAAAAAAAATGTATATTCCAGAGTCTTTGTACGCTGGAAATCCAGTATTGACTCGGGGGTGAGAAATGCGATAGTGTTTTACATGTGAATCAAAAACCTTGCCAGCATTTGTATATATTTTTGATTCCAAGACAAATAGAAGACTCATTCGCTCGCTAGGAGTTTCAAAATGAAATATTTCATATTGGAACTTTTGATTTCAGAAACAGCGGAAACTTGTATAATCCTTTTTTACTAAATGCGAGGCACTTCGTGAAACGATGTTGCTTCTTATCCACGTTAATGGGTGATAAGAGAAAAATTTAACGAGTTTGTTTTTTCTTACCGAAAAGCCGATTCTGTTGTTCTCGCTGATCAAAAATGTAGATATTCTTTTCTGGATACGGTTCGTATCACTAGATCATGGTTTTTCTAAGAGAAATACACTTCCACGTTTTCACCTCAAGATTCTTTTATTTACAATCAATTTCCTTAAGAGTACGATTATTCACAACTTATTTTTGGCGATACTCTCGACTTCTCAACTCAAATATTCTTTTTCAACTAACTCTGTCTTCCGCAAATATTCTATTTATATGCATTTTTACAAGCATATTACTATTAGCTAAGCTCACGGTTTCATTTTTAATTCGTTAATCTGCTTTTCCGCTAATCTTTTTCGCCGGCCGGCAGCTGCATGACGTGCCGTAAATGTGCACTCGGTTTTTCCCTCTCTAGCTGGAATGAACTGGATTTGGGTTTTCCGCAACAATGTTTTACGCACTTGCGATGAGAATTTCTTTCTAATAATGAAAAGATTATTTAAATTTGTCCCTAGACGGCTGGAAAAATCAAAAATTTTGGTATTGTTATACTTCCATATTAACTTGTTTGTTATTGTATACTGTACAGAAGCTGTCTAGGAGCCTTCCTCAAATATGGATCTATCGCTTGTAACATATTTATTCAATTGGATCAATTCATAAACCAATTTGACTAACATTTTCTATTAACTTCGCCTCCATTGGAGCGTAGATTACAGCTTGTAAACTTGTTTTCATTCGCTAAGTGGAGATTGATGGATTGTTTTGAAGAATTTTTTTATATCGAAATTTGATTTTTTTATTAAAAAAATAAAAATGTTTTTTTAATGCGTTTTATTTGAAAGATTGTTCGTCTATTAGTTGTCTTATCTAGTAGACAGAATACGTATTACGTGCCGAAAGGATAATTGGTGACTTGAGGCTTTTTAGGCATCGGCATCAGGACCGAAATCCTATTGCGGGAGACAATAAGTAATCGCTTGTTTTCCCTATATGCGATCGATAAAGTAGCTGGTAATGCTTCACGCATTTGCAACCATTTTTTTCTTTAATGATCGACGGAATGTGTTTAATACAGTAGAACAAGAATTGTTGCAATAAGTAAGAGCAACTCATAAAAGGTAACATCCATCTGATCCAACCAGGGATATTAACAATTTGCTTTTCCCATATCGTACCATATTTAATTTTCATTACCCATCACTAATCAGCAACAATTACTTCGAATTGAGCAAACAATTTAAGGCTTGTTGGATTTGGCAGCGAGTCCCGCATTATATTCAAACCCGCCGAAAACTTATATACACTTCAACGAGACAACTTTTACAGTTACGTAGAGCTTAAAATAATGCCACGACATATATGAAGAAGTAACAATATTATCTAGTACTTTCTAATGCTAGGCAGTGTGACTCTCTTGAAAGTTCTCTAAAGCTTCATTTTGGACACAACATGATTTAGCTAATAAGTGGAAGTATTAGCTGAAACTGACTGATTTTAGATAGAACACTTGTCGTATACAGTAAGAAAAATTTTAATGATTCTTATAACCCATTTTGTGCATTGGATTTGACTCACGAAAATGTATAATTTGCCAAATATCGGCTGTCCAAGCATTTGCGCTTGATGGTCCGGGTATGTCCAGAACTTTTGTGGCGGAAAAGTAGCGCGAAAGTGTCTTTCTTACTAAATTGCTTATGTTTGTTTTATTTTTTTATACCTACCACTGCCAAATGGGGGTTTTTCTCTATAATGTATGTAACACCAAAAAGAAAGCTTCAGAGATCCCACAAATATATATATCCTTGATCATCGTGAGATTCTGACTTGATTAAGCCCTTCCGTCTGTGTGTCTGTGAGGTGCTTGTTGTTGGCATTCTCCTGGTCGCAAAAGTGAAGATATCGACTTCGAATTTGGTAGAACCATTGCAAATCTGTGAACGCAGGTTGGATAGGCCAAATTGGTTAGAGCAGAAGCAAGCAGTGAAGCATAAACTGAACGCAACTCGGTTTTTTTTAAACAAAAATTTGTGGGTTTTTGCTCGTTGGTCAGAAATTATAAAAGTTAGGAAACGGAAAAGTTTCATTTACTTCGCGAAACGCTGTACTCGTTACGTACAAAAATTGGAAAAATCAGCCATGCCCACACAAAGTTACATGCTTATTTATCATAACGCAAACAAGACACCATGTTAAAAATTATTTTGTAGATTCCTCAAATGAAGATATATTATGCGCCTAAAAGTGGGTTAATTCTAAAAATTATATGATTATCTGTTGCGATGTAGAATATTTAATGGTGGATCGTAGTCCACAATATAGTATTTTTAGTTTTTATACGTTTCAGATGTGACGATTGCCTTTAAATTTCTAGTTCGACCGATTATATATTTCTGTAGTTTTCACAATAATATGTTTACGAATGTTAAAAATTTCAGTGAGCTGGAAAAGTGAGCATTCGTTCTTTTAAAATTAGTTGAGATATCCAAAATATGAATAAATATATTTTATAAGGGTAGTCAAAATATCAGTCTATATGTACAATGAATGCTGGAACAATCACAATCGTCAAAGCAGAACAACTTTATCAGATAATTATTATTATTTTTATATTAAATGAATATAGTTGGCTTTAAAATTTAAATGCTAAAGCGTTCATTTCAGTTTGCGTCGTCATGAGAACGAGTGCTAAGGTATTCACGTCCGCGAACGTGTTAAATAAATTAACAATGCACCCTTTGAATATATTTGGTTCTGCAGAGTATGCTTTATTAAGTAGAACGGGAAAATTTCATTAGTTAGGTTTATTTGCAGTAACAGTTTAATTATGTATAAAGTGTTTCATGTAATTCTCGCTAATACGTTAGGATCCCAACGAATTCATAGCCTTACATTCACGTCAAACCGTTTAATTTGCACTCTTATACGTTTTTAATGAAACCTACTAGTTTCACTCTAGCAATGTGCTTTCTGAAACACAACTAATGGGTATGAATAAGTTTCATTCAAGTAGAGTAAAATTTCTTTTTTATTTTTCATTTTTGAAATCACATTTTCCACATGAATTGCCAGAACAAATGGCTACTTTGGTTGATGAATTTTGTAAGAAAAATTTGTAGCACCAGCTTGCAAGTAACAACAATAATAACAAAAAAAAAAAGGAAAAAAAGTAAACTCGGTCGAGGCCGAATTTTTTGTACCCATCACCGTTTACCCTAAAAAAAGACAAAAGAAGGAAAAGAACAAAATTTTCATGTTAGTCATTGTAAATATAATTATGAGCTGTTTAACCCGCTCAGAGTTGTTTGCAACAACCTAAATAACGTCTATCACCTTTTTTCATTATCGGACACTTTAAAGTCCATTAAAGCAACTAAACTTAAACTAGCTCTTAACCCTAAAAAGTCACTATGATTCGAAAATTAATTGTTGTTAACTATTATCGGTTGCCAAGCT